>JANUWF010002383.1:1800000-2299281 GCA_026120185.1 Voacanga thouarsii | reverse complement strand
AAGGAAATCATGATCAGCAGAATGGAATGCACCTAAAGCATATCCCTTACTCGAGTAATGTTATTGATTTGGATGAAAGGGACTTCGTGGAACCAACGGCCAAGCAGGGATACTACCTTGTTGGGATGTTCGCGGTTAGGTTCCTTGGCATGAAAGCTATTATGGACCTCACAAAGCAATGGGGAGTTCAGTCCAAGGTGCACTCCCACGCTACTAGATGGCTTATATTTTGATTCCAAACAGATGAGGATGGACAACAGGTTCTCCGGGGGGGGTGGCCTTATGCAATATTTGGGCGCTTCTTGATGCTTAAACTAATGCCATACGACTTTGATTTCTCTCTTGCTGAAGTGAGCATCATGCCTATTTGGATCACGTTTCCTGCCTTGCCTCTCGGTTGCTGGAACATGAATGGCTTAAGCAAAATTGCATCAGTTGTGGATATACCGATTATGACGGACATGCTTACTGCGACCTTTGATCGCCTATCCTATGCTAGAGTCCTTGTTGACGTTGATGTGTCCAAGCCACTGGTGAAGACGGTACCAATCAGGATACCTTCAGGTAAGATCAAACACCAGGCAGTGAAATTTGAGTTTGAGCCTCTGTACTGCTCATGCTGCTGTGATTTGGCCATGTTACTGAGGCATGTATGGGGGAAAATATGAAGAGAAAGGAACAACAAGTGCCTAACGGGAATGATGGGAATAACAAGGGGCATAAGGGTAGGACAAGGTCATCGACTAGGCCAATGTCAGCCCCGGTTAGAGTGCACAAAAACATGATATCAACATCCCATGGTGGAGCTGGTGAGATTGGTGCTATAAACAAAGACAAGGGGAAACAACCTACCCTCAATGTGGAGCCAAATATTGATATCCAAGTTCATGGTGGAAATGTTGCAGGAGACGTCCCCTCCTCATCTAATGGACCGACTGAACAACCTTCTCAAATAAGAGGCCGATCGAAACTTAGGCATAGGGGACAGCTTCATTGGCAGGAAAAAATGAATGCACACACAGGACTTACACAATCTCTCTCTCCTACACGTTTAGGCGAGCTGTGACGAGGTGATTCCAGCAACCATGGTGAATACCGATAAAGTGACTACTCAAGCAACAAAATTTATCTCTTTGGTATGGAAAAAATATGCCCAGCGTAGTGTTGACTTGATTAGTGCCCAAGGGGCACTAGTTAGTCCACAATGAGAGTAGTGTGCTGGAATATTCGAGGGTTTAACATAACCCTTAAATAACATGGGGTTTGGAATTTTATTTCGACTCATCGTGTTGATGTTATTGGATTGTTGGAAACAAGGTTGAATGCTGATGGGGTGGACAACATTCTACAAAAAAATTTCTCTAATTGGTCATCCTTTCATAACTTGAATGAATCAGATGGAGGCAGAGTGGTTATCCTATGGAATGATGCTAGAGTGGATGTTTATTTACTTCATTGCACGTCTCAAGCGATCACTGTGAATATCAGGTGTAAGATTTCACATGCTACCTATTCTTTCACCTTTATCTATGCTTCCAATTCGGTTACGGCTAGAAGAAGTTTATGGGAGGATATTCTGTCCTTATCTTCATCAATTTCGGGTTTGTGGATTCTAATGGGCGACTTCAACACCTATCTACATATTGAGGACAAACTAGGTGGCTCTGTGCCCTCCTCTTATGAGATTAGGGACTTTGTTTCCCTATGTGCGGACATTGGGCTGGAGGACCTCCCTTATGTCGGATCTAGGTATGCATTGACAAATTCTAGAGTGTGGTCCAAACTTGATAGGGTTATGGGTAATGATGCATGGTTTCAATGCCCTACACAGGCATCTGTTGAGTTTCTCCCTATTGGGTACCTGTCTAGTCATAATCCTGCTATTTGGTCAGTGGTAGACAACATTGAGAGAATTGCACGTCCATTTCAGTTCCTTAATATTTGGGCTGAACATGATTTGTTCCATAATATTGTTCAAGAGGTTTGGTATCAGGAGCTCTTGGGTTTCCACCAGTTCACTCTTTGTAGACGGTTAAAGATGCTTAAGGGATACTTGAGGAAGCTAAACAAACAGGAATTCTCTCACCTTTCCGAAAGGGTGGAGAAGGCTAATCAGGCAATTCTTAATGCACAATAGCTATTACTTGGCAACCTTGCAGATCAAACCCTTATGGCACAATTCAAGGATTGCAAAAGATCAGCTTGGCGTTTGGTGGAGGTAGAAATGAAGTTCTACCAGCAACTTGCTAAAGGAAGGTATGTAGCTCTCTTTGACAAGAATACCCGCTACTTCTACAACATTGTCAAACATAATAAAAAGCGGAACTTTATCTCTTCTATCACTTTGGAGGATGGTACACGGACAAATAGCCCAATGGCTCTTGTGGGCGAATTTGTTAACTACTACCAGAAGCTACTTGGGTCTAAGGTTGATTATAGGAGCATCAATGTGGACTTTATCAGGACTGGTCCCCTTGTGCCTCATGATATGATGGTGGACTTGGTTAGGGATATGATTACCCAGGATATCAGATTGGCTCTGTGGGATATTGGGGATTCCAAAGCACCGGACCGGATGGTTACTCGGCATTATTTTTTAAGATAGCGTGGAGTACGGTTGGGCAGAGTCTGTGTGATGCAGTTATAGAATTCTCCAGTTAGGGGTAAATTCTTAAACAGATTAATCATGAATTATTATTACCCTGATGCCGAAGAATGATCACGCTGATAGGGTGGGTGACTACCGACCAATTTCCTGCTGTAATGTGGTTTATAAGATCATATCTAAAATATTGGTTGATAGACTCAAATTAGTGGTACTTCATCTAGTGGACGGAGCACAATCCGCATTCATTTATGACAGACTCATGACTGATAATATCTTACTAGTCCAAGAACTGCTGCATATGTATAGTCGTAAAAGAGTTTCTCCAAGATGTACATTGAAAGTGGACCTCAGGAAAGCCTATGACTCTGTCAGCTAGGATTTCTTATTGGACTTACTTACTGAGCTTGGATTCCCTCATCTATTTGTGATATGGATTAAGCAGTATGTGACTCTCTCTCCACTGTTGTTTGTTATCTATTTTGAATATTTCTCAAGGGTGGTCAAAGTGCAAACACTTGGGACATCATTCAATTACCATCCAAATTGTAAGGACTTAAGGGTTACCCATCTTGCCTTTGCGGATAACCTCATGTTATTTGCTAGTGGAGACTGTTCTTCTATCCACATCCTCCTTAACTACCTAGAAGAATTTAAAAGATGCTCAGGTCTTGAAATCAATAAGGATAAATCCTGTATTTATCTTGCGGGGATTGCTTCGGATAATCAAGAAGCTATTATGGCAAATACGGGCATACCTAGTGGAGAAATTCCATTCCGCTACCTTGGCCTGCCAATCATGAATGGTAAAATTAGACTAACTCTCTTCAAAACATTGCTTGATCGTATTGGTTCCTTTATTAGGAGATGGTCTACTCGTTCTCTCTCTTTTGCTGGGCGTCTTCAGTTGATTTAATCTGTGCTCCAAGGGGTCGGATGTTTTTGGCTGTCAGTTCTTCCTACTTCTTCTACTACTATTTCTCAGTTAGAAAGGATGGCTCGGGACTTCCTGTAGAACTCAAATAACCATCCGATTGCCTGGAACACTGTTTGCCTTCCCAAGACTGATGGTGGCCTTGGTTTGAGGAACTTAAAAGTTTGGAATGGAGCTCTTCTGTCTAGAATCATTTGGGACGTACAGGCTGAGAAGCAATCATTGTGGGTTAAATGGGTGAACCACTACTACTTGAAAGGCAACTTCATTTAGGAAATTGAAGCTCATAAGAAACATTCCCCCTTGTTTAGGAAATTGCTGGCAATAAGAGATATGTTCATCGAGCATGAAGGTGACTCTCACTGTGCTGCTATTCTTCTTCAGTCATAAGGAAATTGTATTACTTCTTTCACCTCTCTTGCTTATAACTATCTTAGATCTACTTTACAGTCTGTGTATTGGGCCAATACTATATGGAAGCAGGGTTTACCGCCCAAACACTCATTCATTCTTTGGTTATGTGCGAAGGGCAAGCTTAAGACCAAAGATGCACTAGTGTTCAGGTTGGATGACTTGACATGCCCTTTATGTAAGTTTCAGCCTGAAATGATGAATCATTTGTTCTTTAAATGCGCGGTCTCCGTTACAATCTGGACAGAAATGAAAACTTGATTAGGACTTCCACAGTCTTTGAATTCAGCAATGGCTTGTCTTAGGTGGTATAAGCATGGCAACAGGGGTACCTCATGGGTTTCTAAGGCCAAGTCTACTGCTTTGGCGGCTACTTTTTATTACATTTGGACTGCCCGAAACAAGGCCATTTTCGAGGGTTTAATTTGCCAACCAGAAGCTATAGTGAAGAAGATAAAAACACATGTGTACACTGTAATTTTTGCTTTGTACCCTCATGTTAAAACTAGCTTTAAGACATGTACTGAGATCCTCTAGGTTGTAGTCTCCCCCGACTGCAAACTAGTAATACATGTAAATTCTTATTGATTAATATTAAACCATTTACATTTGCATAAAAAAAAAAGGATTCAAATTTTGTTTTTTAAATAACTGTCAATAATCAGGTGATTATTGACAAAAAGTCAATTATCTTACACTACAAATGATAAAATGTGATCTTTAACTCTTTTCGTGTTTATTGCAATTTCGTTTATTTCCATATTATTTTCTGAAAGCTTCAAATTCCTTGTTTCTTTACATAGTCACTTTTATTTTGTTATTGAATGGGATAAACTAAAAGGCCATTCTAGGCCCTCTAGAATACAATCTTGAACGTTTCTCCATTGAAAGCCAAATGCCGATATCCGCTGTTGTGAACAATCCTAATATTTCCACACACAATGTTGTAGAGAACTTCAGGTCTACATTGAATTAAACTAGGGCAGTACTGGATCTAGTATACATCTTCGTATCTCTCAATCTTGAACCAGTTGCTTAAGGTGTCAGGGCCAGGGTTTCCTTCAACTCCACCAAGAGTGACAAAAGGCGGAGGCATGGATGATTGGCTAACATTGAGCATCCAAACAGCTTATTGAGGACATCTTCCTAGACTTGAGTTGAACTTAATGTTTAGATCAGTACTCAATCGAATGACACTGTCGTTAGGGTTTTTAGGTGAAAACCATAGAGGCAAGCCATTGTTTTCTGCCAATGGAGCTTGGGCAATTAGAAGTGGGCAGCCAGCGCCTCTATTGCTTGTAAGGTTTATGCCACCCCCATTGTCCCTCTCAACCGACAAGATGTAATAGCTAATGCCGCGGCAGAGCTCTTAACCGGTAGCGTCAAGTACTGGAGCAGAGGCATTTTGTGCTGAAGAAAGCCAAAAAAAGATAGCTGAAAATGCAAACACAAGGATAGAAAGAAACCCTAGGCTTGATGTCTTCATTTGATGTACCCTTATTGTTGGATCAAATGTGATTCAAATAGGGGCCAAAGGAATGGTATTTATAGATTAACAGCAGTAGGAAATGCACGTAAAGACGTTGCTATGCAGAAAATTGTTCATGCTTTTCAAACTTCTAGATTTTGTTTTACAATAGTTGCCAATTACTGCCTAACTTCATATCGTGACTATTCAGATCTCGTTCAAGATAATTGAGTACATAATCTTCTTATTTGCACATAATAAGTGTGTGCATAATCCTCCACCTCCGGAGGTGGCTTTCTTGGACCAAGGAAAAAAAAATGTGTGCGTACGCCTTTATATTGCACTGTTCTGAACCTTGCATACGTTTATATGTTTGGTGTAATTAATATTTCTGGCTACACATATGAAATATTTTGCTTACTAATTTTTGTAAATATGTTAGTAATTAATTTAGTAGAAGTGGTAAGTTTTAGCAAATAAATTGTTAATTTTTGTGCATTCAATGGTAAGTAATTTATAGAAAGTTATAAGTATCATGAAAAAAAGGTTCGTTTCAAAATTACATTTTATTTTTGAAGCAATGGCTCTAGCAGCTTCCTTGACTTTTGAATCGAAAATTTAGATAGAGAACAAAGGGAACACGAAAGGAAAGGCGGAGAATGCACCTTAGACACAGTGTATCCAATGGGCTTAATTTCTAGATAAACTTTTATTGACTTTATACTTTGAAAAACCACTTCCTAGCTTAGACACGGTGCTGGTACTAGAATATGAGTGTAATCAGTAAAACCTTGTCTTAATTCTTAATTGATTTGGTTCAATTAACCCAAGACTCTATATGCATTAGGTCGCTTAATTACCTTTCCGTGGTTTGATTGTTCTTTTTTTGAGGAATCTGAGAATTAATAGAGAATGTATTAAATTTATAAGTTTTGCGTGAATTCCGAAAACCAAAATGTTCTCAATTTATATGCTTTCGGTGAATTCCAAAAAGCCTATCAAATTGGGTCTTGTCTCATTACGCCTTTTTTTTTTTTTATTTAAAAACAACGTGAGATGGTGGGGGTTTGGCAAACCCCTACCTGTTTATTGTATAATATTAAAAAAATGCATGAAGAGGAACATATTAATCATACATTCGTCAACGTAAAAAATTAAAAACAATCATTTATGTACAGAAGACCTGACACAAATTGAACGAACTTGCATCCTATCTAAATTCCACAGACCCCATGCCACAGTAAGAAGAGAGGCAAAATGAATTAAAAAGAAGAACAAGCGACACAAGCCAAATTAACCAAATAGTCTGCTACTCTATTGCCTTCTCTATAAACATGAAGAAATTGACAAGATAGCAAAGAACCTTGTAGCAACTCAATCCTCCTAAACTTCGAGCTATACATCCAATGCTTAGCACAAACACTATTAAGTTGATTAATAACCAATAATGAATCTGACTGTAACACCACATGCATGTAATGCTTCCTCAGACACCAACACAAACCATAGAGGACCGCCAAAATCTCAGAATGCACATTTGTACAATGACCAATGTTCTTAGCAAAACCAAGAACAATACCCTCAGTGGCAACCCTAATAACCACCCCCACCTGGATTCCCTTTAGAGGCACCATCCACATTCACTAGAACAACATCCGTAATTGATTTCAGCCAGCAAACTAGAGTTATATATTGATGAGAAAAGGCCCTCCATTGAAAAGGCAAATGATCAACATTAACCAAAGGCTTACGAAGAGAATACAGCTGAGAAAAATCCGCAATAGAACCATAGACCTTCCTCCTCAAACCTCATAATAAGAGTCTAATCTCCTTATAAATAACCTTAATCCGAGACTTCCAAATTTCCCAAAACAAAAATTCTTCAAAAACCCTAGCATACTCTTGGACAGAAAAATTCGCTTACCATCAATAGGAAATAAAATTAGACAAATCAATAACAAAAACATCAAGGCCAAGTGAAGAAGCCTCGTATTTCCAAATATAAGCCACCACAACAGAGTCTTTAAATAATTCCTCCACAAATTCTATTTGACTACCACACAAACGACATCTAGAAACCAAAAGGATACTGAAAGAAGATACCACTGAATCAAGAGGTACAAAATTGTTATTGATGCGTAAATTTTGGATGCATAAAAATTATTAAATTTAAATTCATCCCTTAGTCAAGTTTTAATTAAAATATTAATTCCAAAATACATATACGAGTAAATATACTCATCGCAAGCAGAGTATAGAGAATTAACGAATATCGATCCTCAAAGGAACAAGTACACACTAATTACTTTTCATTCATTGATTAACCGACCTCAATAAAGTGATAAAATAATAAAGAGAAAAATAATGAAAAATATATACAACTTAAGGATGTGAAAATATGCAATTTAGACAAAGGCTTTTGAAAACATGATAATGAATTACTTAGCACATATCACAATCAATTATCATCTTGGTCTCATGAAGGCTTTAATATGATCCACTTCATTTGCAATTCATGGAATTACTATCTTCTAGCTAAATTAGTGAACATATTTTGTTTCAACCAATTTGTCCAGAAGATGCATTAAAATTAATTATCATATAAACCCCCTATATTCTAGGTGATTTAAAATATGAAATTAGTTAATGAATCCATATTCTAGCAATCATCAACTAACCTTTGATTACCTAATTTCTTAACAATTAATCACTTTTTCAAGCAAGTTAAGAGATAACAAATATGAAATTAATTAATTAAAGTCATTACCAACCCCCTTTTCAAGTAAGGTAATAATAAAAATCAATCAACCAACTTCGTTTGCAAAATAAGTAATCAAAACCCCAAGATAAATAATTAATTGATCAAATAACTAAATTAACTCAAGAAATCATGAATTCCAAAAACAATGTCAAATTACAATAGAAAAATTAATTACATAATTGTGGAAGAAAAACAAATTAAAGGTAAAAGAAATCACTTATAAACAAGTCTCATTCTTTTCCCTTGACGACTCTCTTGAACAACCTTTCTTGATTTGATGAGTTCCTCATCCAATGAGTGATTTTCTAATTTAATCCTTAAATTCATAATTTTATCTTGTAATTTTCTTATTTAAATAGGCTTCCAAGAGACTAAAATTCATCCCCAAAGAGCTTTGGGCTGATTAGAGATTGGAAAATACCAAAATTCTTTGGGAAAGTACCAAATCCACGCAAAACTAAAAAGCTCACCAGCATTGGACAGAGTGGAGCTGGTGTCGACTCCATATGTCACGGCTGGCACCAGCCGTGCTATGGTTGGCTCAGTTGTGCTCTATTTTTTTCAACGAAAATTTTCTCTATTTCTAGAATAGGGCCGACGCTTGTTCCATGGGTCGTGACCGGCCCCGACTGTTCTCTGACGGCGATAGTTTGATGTTTTTTCATCATTTTCTGCAATAAAAGTCCAAAATACCTTTTCAAGGATAAAATATCAAATATAAAACAATATGTCTAGTTATTATAACAAATGTATCACAAAACACCGTAAACTAACCAGGAAAATATATATGAATTTTACCTATCACATTCCCCCACACTTAAACCTTTACTTGTCCTCAAGTAATGCCCTTAAACAAAGAAAAACAAGACATCCTTACAAAAAGTTTACTTAGAACAAAGTCGCAATTACCTTTCAAACTTTAGATATGGTCTTACCATTCTTTCAACCCTTTGAAATCATTCACAAAACAAAGTACCAAAGAAGACATATCACAACCCTTGAAGTTGAATTAAACAAGTTTATACACTAGTCGAAGAACATTATTTCACCCCTTCAAGTAAAAACATGGATCACTTGAATCATACAAGTTAAGCTATCTACCAACTCAAGTATTATAAGTCCAAAAATTGCATAACTCCAATTTTTTGAGGAAAACACTCCAATTTTTTCTCTCAATTTTTTAATGACTTAAGGAATTGATAACTTCAAGTGCATGGATTTCTCTTCATACAACGTATTGGCCCCTTTATTGTCATTACTCATCATCTTTTTTTTTTCTTTTACTTTTTGGGAATAAATAGCCCTAAGAATGTGGATTTCTCTTCACTGTCCATATTAACCCCCATAATCAAGCAAAAAATAATACTTCCTTATCAAGATGAAACAATAATCAACTCATTTTGCTCAATCATCAACTCAATTTTTTTTCACAATGTTTCCACTAAAAAAAAAACAATGTTATCATCACATTCTTTATCACAACACAAAGTTAAGCAAAGTTTAAACTTATAATACAAGAGTTAGCCAACAACTTTCCCCATACTCATCACATTCTCCATATTTAGAGTAGATGAATTAAATAATACTCAAACACTAATGCATAAATAAGATTATTCCCAATTCTCAAGTCTTAACACATCCTATCTAATAAACCATTTTAGTGTCAATAAAAACCCACCAAATGAATGACACATATCTAAAGAAGAAAGATAATCACAACCTTGCTAAGGCAATAAAACCACCCCAAAAAAATTTGAAAAATTTCACACAAAAATGATGATATGGAAAATATCTTCAATACCTAAACTCTCCCCCTACACTTAAACGGGATATTATGCTCAATGGCAAAAAAAAAAACAACAATGAAAGCAAAGCCATGAAGACAAAAAGAAATAAAGAGGAAGAATAAAGAGAAGAAAATACTTCCATTGCGAATTAGTTCCAACATGTGTAAATCCACCAAGAAAACCAAGATTTACCAAGAAAACAAACAATTCCCCCATACTTTAAAAATATTTCCAAAGTAGCTAGCTCAATACCAAGATGTTTGATAGAAACTTGGACAAAGAATATCACAAAACCACTATCCCATATTTAAACTAGACAATGTCCTTATTGGCCACAAATTAACACCACAAAGCATCTCCAAAGGGACCAAAAATGGTAAAGGAGGAGAGGGTGAAGCAATACTCCTGTGCAATAAGCTCCAATAGATATCAAAGCTAGAAATAGAGAAAGGGGCTAGTCTAAGAAGACTTTATTCCTACATGCAAAAGAAAACACAAATAAAGACACAAAAAAAATAATAATAAAATAAAGACACGCCTAAATAAAAGAAAACAAATTAAAGAAAAATATTAATAAAGCACATAAAGACACGAATCACTCCCCCACACTTAAGATATAAAATATTTTCCTTATTTGGGAAGGGAAAGGAAACTTAACTGACTAAAGAAAACTAAACCTAAGACAAAGAGATAAACTCTTTTCACTCATCATGCTTTCACATCATCCCTTTGTAAAAGACATTAATGCTCATTAAAAAAGGTAAGTATGATAAAAAAAATATGAAATAAGAGAGGTTTTTGAAAAATAGAAGGTCATGAAAAAATATTTTTCTCAACAAAGCAAAACACATAAACCCCATTCTCTAAAATTCCTTTAGACACACAAAAATTTTTGTCAACATATAAGTGCACATGGTATCTAAAGAATGCATCAATCTTGAAATCACCATTTAACCTTTCAAAAGATTTGTCACAATGAAAATTCCTCTTAAAACTTCGCAATTGAGTTCTTAATGATGGGATCAAGGAATCCTTACTTTTCAATGCTTCTACAAATACTAAGTTATCTTTTTGAAATTGGGGTGAATGGTAGAATTTATCAACATCCTCCAAAAGGGTTTCTTAGATTGAATCATTGATAAATCCAACTCCTTGAGGCATGCTAAAGTCCATACATCACCATTGGGACCATTATTCTCCAAGAAGTGAGAGGAACCTAAGAAATCATGTAACAATATATATATATATATATATATATATATAATTATCAGCATATAGAGTAGAATTGAATACCTCTCTTACCACATCTTGCAATTATCCCTCATAGCCTCTCTTTTTTTCTTGGGGATTCTCTTGTTTAAGTGTATAGGCCCTTATGGCATCTGCAACAAACATAGGTAGTTGTGTTATTGTAAAGCTCATTCGTTGGGGTGCTTCTTTATGCCACTTAAAAGATAAATTTATATTGGCAACAAAAGAATGCATTGAGGCTTCAAGTGATGTCTCACAAAAACGTCAATCCAAGCTTGAAAATTTGCCAAATTTTCATTATTGTAGCTCCTTTTATCTTGTGCCCAAAAGTAATTATCCATGATGATGTCAACCTCGCATTCCAAGAAAAACAAAACTCAAATTGAAAATAAAAACAAATGAAAACAATAGAAAAACAAAGAAAAAAAAAACAAAAGGGAAACGAAGCTAGTAGTATTTACGAACTATCTAAACACAAAAGTTAGTAGTAGTTACAAGTACAACACGAACTAAGTTAGTTAATTAAGTCACACAATATTACAAACAACAAGATATAGCACATATTTACACAAAGAACATATATACATATAGACATATAAACATACAAGTATGGTTAAATCAACAAAATTCAAACTTTCATGATATTGTTATCTGGTAGCGGCGCAAAAAACTTGATGCGTAAATTTTGCATGTATAAAAATTATTAAATTTAAATCCATTCCTTAGTCAAGTTTTAATTAAAATATTAATTCCAAAATATACATACAAGCGAGTATACTCATCGAAACATAGTATAGGAAATTAACGAGTATCGATTCTCAAAGAAATAAGTACAGATAAATCACTTTTCATTCATTGTTTAACCAACCTAAATAAAGTGTTAAAATAATAAAGAAAGAAATAAAAAATATATACAACTCAAGAATGTGAAAATATGCAATTTAGACAGCGGCTTTTGAAAATATAATAATGAATTACTTAGCATATATCACAATAAATTATCATCTTGGTCTCATAAAGGATTTAATATAAATCCACTTCGTTTGCAATCCATGGAGTCACTATCTTCTAGCTAAATTAGTGAACATATTCTGTCTCAACCAATTTGTCCAAAAGATACTTTAAAATCAATCCTTATATAAACACCTATATTCTAGGTGATTTAAAACATGAAATTAGTTAATGAATCCATATTCTAGTAATCATTAACTAACATTTAATTACCTAAATTCTTAACAATTAACCCCATTTTCAAGCAAGTTAAGAGATAATAAATATGAAATTAATTAATTAAAATCATTACCAACCCCTTTTTGAAGCAAGTTAATAACAAAAATTAATCAACCATCTGCATACACAAAACAAGTAATCAAATCACAAGATAAATAATTAATTGATCAAAAGGCTAAATTAACTGAAGAAATCATGAATCCCAGAAACAATGTTAAATTACAATGAAAATATTAATTACATAACTGTATAGGAAAAAAAAACAAATATAAAAGAAAGAACTCATAGACAAGTCTCTTTTTTCTCCCTTGAAGACTCTCTTGAACAACCCATCTTGATTTGATGAAATCCTCCTCCAATGAGTGTTTTCCTGATTTGATCCTTAAATTCATACTTTTGTCATGTGTTTTTTTTTCTATTTTTTTGTTTAAACAGGCTTCCAAAAGGCTAAAATTCATTCCTTAAGAGTTCTGGGCCGAGTAGAGATTGAAAAATAGCAAAACTCTTTGGGAAAGTACCAAATCTGCGCAAAACTAAAAAGCTCACTGACATTGGACAGAGTAGAGCCGGCGCCGGCTCCGTGTGTCATGGCCGTCATCTGGTCTACCCAGTCATGCTATGGTTTTTCAAAATTTTCCTCTATTTCCAGAATGGGGTTTACACTGGTTCCGTCGGTCAAGGCTGGCGCCGACCGTGCTCTGACGGCGATGGTTTGATGTTTTTTTTTTTCGTTGTTTTAAACAATAAAAGTCCAAAACATGTTTAAAGGGAAAAATATCAAATATGAAGGAATATGCCTAGTTATTACAACAAATGTATCACAAATCACCCTCAACTAACTAGGAAAATATAGATGAATTTTACCCCTATTAGTTGTATAGTTTCCACATAAAAAACTTAACCTTTCTAGGAAAAGTAAACTTCCATAAAGAATTCAAGAAATGAATCTTAGGCCTTCTTAGCTAAGCAGAAGATACAGTAAACCCATATATATGCGTTAACGACCACAGTTGCAAATTTTTCTCTCTCTTTCTTCATAGTTGGTCGGTCTCTCTCTCTCTCTCTCTCTGCTTCTCTTTTTCGAAGCTAAGACAGATTAAGAGATAAAGGAAGAGGAGTTGCTTTATATTGTAGATTGAAACGTAGAAGAGAAGAAGTATATTCCTTTTTATGCTTTTAGATTGAATTGCTTTATATTGTTACTTTGGCCATCAATTATTCAATTGATGAAAATTGTTCTAAAAATTTCACAATATGCATTTTGAGATTTATTTATATACCCTTTGGCCATGAATTACTAAGTGTTAACCATTATTATTGTTTAAAATATAGTGCTTGACATTACAAGACCTGTTTTTTACCGACGTGCTTTGTCTTTAGCTTTGCTTGTCAAATCAAAAGGTACATGAGTTTATATGTTTCAACTTAAAATATTATATGTTCAACTTATATAAATAAATCCTCGTGAATGATGAGTGATCATTCCCCGTGAGTGATGGGTGATCATTTCGAAGGGGTAATGGGTGATTACCCTTAGGTTAGTTATATTAAATAATTGGTGGCATTTAATGTTTTTTTTTGTGTGTTTTTTGTTGAATATTGGTTAATTTTGTGGTGGCTTTAGTGCCCGAAAAACATCCAGTTTTTAGGGAAAAATCTACCAAAATTTTCATTGGTTATCTTGATACACCAAACAAGTTGATTACCCTTAGGCTTGATTTTATCCAATAGATTTTAATGCCTAACCATCTTCTTATTGTGAAGAAAAATTGGTGAAAGATCATAAACTTGACCTTATGTAATCAAAGCAATTAGACTAGCATCCGCACTCTCATATTCCTTCTCCTTTCTTGATAGGTTACATAGTATTCATTTTTCTATCTTCCACTCTGTGAAATAGAATTCCATTTTCCTTAACCATACAAAAGAAACAATTGAAGTTTACTGACAATGTCTACCACAAACTACAGGAAACTCATCCCCAAAAATAGATGGTTATCGACAACATAGCAGTTTAAAGTAAACAACATTATAAATACTAAACCTCAAACTTAAATAAGGTAAGTAGCAATGTATAAACCTAAACAACATGAACATATCCAGGAATTCAACCAATTCCCCATTTCTCTTCTCATATTCCATTGCTTTAATGCTTTTTTAACTAGTGGAGATCATCAAACCTTCTATATCCTTCCTTCATATGCATTCTCATTGACATTACAACATTAGCCATTTCTTGACTTTTGGTTTATCTTTAAAACTACTTGTCAACTAAAAATATTGTATGTTTAATTTCTAAAAGCAGAACGGTGATCCCAAAAAAAAAAAAAAGTTCAAATTGTATCAACAAGCAAAAGCTATTAGATCTTTAAGACCCTTCTTCGTCTCTTTCATGTACCCTTTATATGAATCTACCCTTTTTCATCTAGTAATTAGACAGCCCACTTGTTTTGGCAGTTTTCATCAATGGCAACTATTTTTTTTTTTTTATTCAATTGATCTCTCAAAGATAACATGGACTGTCATTCTTTTTCTCCTGACATTTCCTACTAGATTTGCAAATGATTGCCTCATTATGAAAGAAGAATGTGAGTTCATGCTTCGAGTCTCGGAAAAGGTAAAAAAAAAAAAAAAGTAGCCAGTTGCCATTCTGACTCTCTGTCATTGGTACAACTGTTCTTATGCCAGAGAGCCGGATAATTGCTGGCAATTTTCTTGTCTTTCCGGAGACTTGAAGCATGAACTCATTTTCATATGTTGTAGTGAAGTAGACCTTCACAAATCTAGCAGGAAAAGTCTAGAAAAAAAAGGACAGTTGTCCATGTTGTCTTTGAGATTTGTATTGAATGACGAAAAATAGTTGCCACCTGATGAAAAATGCCAAGATAAATAAGTAGTCTAATTACCAGATAACAGGGATAATAGATTCATATGAAGGGTGCATGAAAAAGATAAAGAAGGGCTTTTAAGATCTAAAGGCTTTTGCTATTTGATATGATTTGAAGTTTTTTTTTTTTTTTAACGATCACCATTTCAAGGATATTACTCCATTTCTTCATGGCTCTTTTAACAATGAGCCCTATGGCCAAGTCTTTTACATCTATCTTCACTCCTATTCTTCTTCAAAATCGAGACTTACATAATTGGTTTGCATTATATCAGGTGTTAATTTTAGATAGACAATCGAATGTGGATGTACAGAAGGCATGTTCCCGGCATCAAGAGTATTACTATTGAATTTGAACGTGGGATTAAAGAATTTTTTACATTTGCTCAAAGTTGTGTATCAGTTCACTTTGAGCAGGAACAAATATGTAGAATTGATTAAATTAAACTTAATCTAACTTTGTTTTCTAAGTCCATTAGATATAAATTTAACTCCATCAACCTATCAAATAAAATCAAGTAATCAAATACCAAGAATGATAGAAAATTGATCAAATAGCTAAATTAATCTAAAAACCATGAATTCCAAAACAATGCCAAATTACAATGAAAAAATTAATTACATCATTATCATAGAAAAAGAAATAAAAGTAAAATAAAGAACTCATAGACAAGCCCTTTGTCTTCTCTTTGGAAACCTTCTTGAATAATCCTCCTTTAATAATGAATCTCTCTTTTTTTCAGTGATTGGAAGTTTTGATCCTTGGATTCACTACTTTCTCTTCTATTTTTCTTGTTTTTATAAGTTCTCTTGATACCAAAATTCATGGCTTGAGAAGTCTTGGCCCATTAAAATTTGGAAAATACCAAAATCCATTCAAAGATACCAAATTCGTGCACAAAATTCGTCAATGAACAGACCAAACGGCATCGGGTTACTTCGACCCACCTGGCTCCAGGTGCTTTCTGTTCTTCTCCTAGACTTTACTCTGTTCATGCTGTGTTTCTCCATTGTGGACCTGGCGCCAGGTACATGCTGAAAATTTTCACCCTTTGCTCGAAATCCACTCAATTCTGTACAAATTCATCAAAAATATTTTCCAGAATCAAAATGTCAAATAAGAAGGAATGTGTGTAGTTATTACATCAAAAGTATCTCAAATTAGCCTCAAATGACTAGGAAAATAGTGATGAATTTAGCCCCTATCATGTTCCACCACACTTGAACCTTTGCTTGTCCTCTAGCAAAACACTTAAGTCAAAAAAATAATAAAGAAAACACATAAGCTTTCACTCTTCCAGAATTTGAATCATAACAAAGGTTATAACTGTTAGGATTCGTGGACTCCAAAACGTGGAAAACATCCACGAATCCTTTCCAAGGATCTAAGTAAACGATTAAAAATACCTTAGGTTTACAGAATTACCTCTCTTTGGCGTAATCGAGATCCTTTGATTTTGATTGTACTGTTGTACGTGCAACCCGAATGATCACCAGATGTTGCAGTATACGAATGTCCTCTATAGGTACACGCGGCGAACTGACTCATTGCCCCAAGAGTGCTAGAGCCTAGGGTTTGAGAGTTTTTTCTGATGAATAGAGGCACAAAATTTTTTAACAGAACTGAACTGCTGAGAAGACGGTTAGGGTTTTTCTTAAAACCTTCCGAATCTCTTAGAGTCCAAATCTGATAATATCTTATCATATTTTAATTTAAATTCAAATTAAATTAAAAACTGATATGATAAGATTCTACCATTATCTCGGTAATTTAACTAATTAATTTA
Organism: Voacanga thouarsii; assembly: GCA_026120185.1. Classification (NCBI taxonomy): domain Eukaryota; kingdom Viridiplantae; phylum Streptophyta; class Magnoliopsida; order Gentianales; family Apocynaceae; genus Voacanga; species Voacanga thouarsii. The sequence continues at coordinate 2,282,160 of JANUWF010002383.1, read as the reverse complement.
CTGAGTCAGATTCTTATAATCAGGACATCATCTAGATACATCGAATGTGGACATATTTCCAGATTCATTGTATCTGGTAAATTTTCTAGGTGGATTAATGGAATAAAGCCAAGGTAGATCACTGACTTTCGAGGAAACAGAGAAGAGGTGAGGCACCGGAGAAGGATATGGCCAACACTGCACCACTATTTGCACCGGAAACAGAGTGAGTGAAGGAATTGAGGGGGAGAGAGAGGTCAAAAGACTGAGTTGAGATTTAATTTGCAGTGAATTGAGAGGGAAAGGGTCAAGTGTAAGTAGAAGGAAGAAGACGACGGACGTCGAAGATAAGGAAAAAAAAGGCTAAGTGTTAGACTTAGTCTTTAATTTTGCTAGGGCATATTGCCATCGCTAATCTCTCGCCCTGTATAGTGATAGATTAGAATGGCAAAAATTCAAAATTAAAAATCTAAAATGCCGTATGATTTAGCTACGACAATTTACCGTGGCAAACCCATCGCAAAATATTGAATTAAAAAAAATTAATGGCCATTGCTAAATCCTACCAATCAGAGAGGGATTAGCTACAACATTTCCACATTATATCATCATTTTGACAACAAAAAAATATAATACGCATAATATTAAAAATAATACTTACCACTTTTAAAACATTTTTTATAAATAAAAATTATCTGAGTTGCATACAATAATAAATAAATTATATATAATATTATAAATCTAATTATCGTGTGTTATAATTTAATTGTAATTTATTGTGTATAATGTATTGTACATTGTATAGTATAATTAGTAATGTATTATATATATACACACATATATATATATTCACTTAATAATGTCTTTTCACACTTTCTACTACTTAATTAAATAAAGTAAAAAACTAATATATTATAAATAAATATAAGTGTATGTTATAATATGTATGTATGTATGTATGTTACTATAAATATATACTAAGATTATATAATATATATATATATATGTATGTATATAACTCTCAGTATATATTAGTGTATATGATTAGATATGTATATATATGCTACTGTATACATATCTAATTTTGTAATATTAGTATTATTGATGTATATATAAATATACTAATATATATATATATATATATACTAATATATATATATTTATATATCCAATATTATAATAATCACATATTCTACCTATATGCATATAATATATTTAATAGTGTAAATTTGCAGCGTACATAACATAAAAATCACATAGTCTAACTATAAGCATAACCACACATAGATGAAATTAAACTTTGCAATTTTTTGTTTTAATAGTTTAGCAACGGCGTTGCGAGGGCATAGGGTATTGTCTCTAATTAGCGACTGACTAGGGACGGTTCAGCCACAGTTAAGGGTATCGTAGCTCTGCCATCACTATTTAGAGACCATACCCTAACTTACGTAGCTACACTCTCTCTAATTAGAGAAGGATTAGCTACGGCTAGATACCCGTCTCTAATTAGAGAGAGTTTAACTATGACAAAAGTATATTCTAATATTAAAATTTTTTGGATAAAATTTCACTAATTCATTAGCGACGGCACACCATACTGTCTCTAAATCGTCTCGAGTTAGCTACAGCTTAGAGACAGTTTATAATTGATTAGTTATAATTACAGAATGCCGTCGCTAAACCGTGACAATTTAGATACGGCTTAGCAATGGCTAATTGAAAATTTCAAAAAAAAAAAAAATCTAATCAAATTTTGAGATTCCGTCGCAGTTCCATTTCTAATTAGAGATGGCATTTTTGCCGTCTCTAATTAGACATGGCATTGCGACGGGTGGTCAACTGTTTGTCGCTATTTTGTTCCCGTCGCAATGTCGTCCCTAACCGTCAGAAATTAGCGACGACCAACATGCTGTCTCTAAATGCTATCGCTAAATCCTTTTTTTTTTTTTTTTTGTAGTGTTGGGTTGGATGTTAATTTGATGTTTAGATTAGTACTCAATCAGTTGACATTTCAAAACCTTGAGGGACACCGCTATTTCCCTCAACCGGATCTGGCGTAATCTTAAACAGGCAGCTAGCACCTTTTTCGTTTTGAAGAGTTACACCACCAACATTCCCACCAACATTTCCACTTTTCAAACTATGAAGATTTGGTTTACGTTAGTCCCCAATTGCTGCCTAACCTTATGTTTTAAATGTTTCGTGTTCACAACTTGTTCAAAATTTAAGTTAGATATCGGACATGTGTAATTGAGTAAACAATATTCCACTAGTATTTGTGTCTAATTTATTGTGAACTGTTCTGAACTTTTAATGTATAATCTTTTCTATCTTTTATGCAATATTCTTACTTATGTATAATTAAATGACACCGTGCGGCATTATATTTAGTATAAAAAAAACATACATGCAGGATTCATTATAGTTTGATGCAAGGGGATGAGATTCGAGCCCTATCTAAGGTAGAAAGACCACTTGCTTCCAACGGCAAATAGTTAAACATGTGAAAGAATAATACAACATTTGTTCATAATATAGGCATACACATATATGTGTGCGCACGCATGTAAAATTTTGTCCTAGGCTAAGATTATCTTCACTTGCCTTACCACGCCTATAATATTATGAGTGTTGAAGGCTTTCACTTAAAGGTATAACTAGAGGGAAACTTAAATCAGTAGCACTTCAAAATACTCCACTGAATCAGACGTGTATATATGGAACAGACAACCACAACAATGACAATTAGATATGAGTACTTTTGATTTTGAATTGTCTCCATTGATTATTAAGACTTTGCATGAAATGATAAAATTTAATCTTCTTTACCTTGCATTTGAAGCCAGTGAATAGGAAATGCTTAAGCCGCTTCCTTGACTTTTGAATTTTGACTAAAAACTATGGAAGAACATTATTATGGATTGATGAGTAATTTCCTAACAAACTTTTCTTCATTTCCCACCTCACATAGAATATAAGTGGATAGGTATTATAATTTCTTTTCTTCCTTTGGTTCAAAATGTAATATGCATATGCTCTACTTGCTGAAACTCCTTGTAACTGGACTTTACGGGCCCTTTCGATGTCCTATGTGCTATTGGCACTAATGTTAAAGGAATAATCTTTTGTTTGGTTGCATATAATGTAATTAATTGTTAATGGATCTTAATCTTATGCATTTTATACAATTTTTTCTTATATGATTTTTGAGGAATAAGTTTATTGGACACTTTAGTTGTAATCAGATATACACCAATTTCCTTTCCTCATACAAAGTTACATATATAATAATTTTTCATAATTTTTTATTATTTTTTATGAAGTTGCCAATATTACGGCGGGGGTTAGGCAAGACCCCCAATACCTATTTGTCAGAGGAAAATAAAGATATGCAAAAATTGGAGGGAGCCTTAACCTGAACCTCCTAACAATATGCAAAATTTATCCCTTAAAACAGAGATTGACTAAGCATCTAGAGTTCATTAAGATTGAGTATTTATAGGCAAAGAACTAACACTACTAGGAAAAAAGGTTTTACTAACATATTTTTAATGACACTTTTTATAAAGTGTAATAATGTAATACTTATAATGACACTAGTTTTTTAAGTGTTATTATATTGAATTAATACGACGTAGTTTTATTAGTTTCATTTAAATTGATATATTTCTATGACACAATTTTGTGTCAAGATAAAAAATTAGATTTTTTTTAACACTTTAGGATCCTCAGACGCGTGCGCATAACGCTTTGACAAAAAAAATCGCGTGAGTCATTAGAAGGAAGAAAAAAAACGAGGGTTGTGTTTCAAGAAGGCACCGAGAAACAACAATGGCAGATTTTTCCTTCAAATCAGTGAGGGAAATTGGACGAAATAGAGCTTGATTCGCAGCTTCTTCAGCCCAAACTCCTCTGCGCGAGTCATAGCATCTTCTCTGCACAACCAGTTGAAGTGGTTCTGTCAGCTCTGCTACTGTGTGAAGCAGTATCGAAATTGCATAGGGGCATTATTTAGCTGCGGTCTATTCACTACTCTTTAGACTAGTAAGTATTCTTAGGTCAATTTGCATTTTTGTGCATCTGTTTGTTTAATTTTGTTGCGGTTTAGCTTTGGATTTTGGAGCTGATTTTTTGCTGCTTGTAGTTCTAGAATTTGTTGACCTTTTCCTCTGATTTTTATTTGTTAAATGTCATTTGTTGGATGTTTGAATTATGGGAGGTGCTGGAAATAATTGAGCCAGAGAACCTCTTTTTGCTATGAGTATTGAGATTGAACTCATTTTGTTCATTTGTTGATAGATTTCCAGGGTACCATGCCTAAACATTTTGGTGTTCTGAATCATGATTTTCTCCCTTTTCCCTCTCAAAATGTAGATCATGTTTTTTCCCTTTTGTAAATGTTATGAATTCATTCTGGAGTAAGGCAAATTGGTGTCCTGTTTTAGAGTCAAAGGGTTTTTACCTGCTGTAAATTGGAGATTAACTGACTTCGCATGTTTAAAGATGTTGCTTTCAGTTGTTAGGACCTCTGCATTTCATATGGTTCTTTCCACTGGAATTTTGCTGCCTGAATGTTCTTAATTCGTTTTTTTTTTACAATTTTAATTCTTGGAAGTTTTTATTGATCGTTTAGTTCAGTTACTGGTATATGCTATGGTTTAGTTACTTTCATTTAATTTAGTTATGGTTATAAGCTCAATGATTAGGTATGAGTAATGGATTTTGTGCATATTGGTGATTTATTCCGTGTCACACATTTTGATAATATTTGGCTTGCCATCATTTTCATTTCTGTTTTCAAGAAAGCCCGATTGTATATTGTGTCATTCCAGAAAAAGCATGCCTGTCTCTCTTTATCATCCTATAGCATTTTTCTTCCATGCTGGAGTTTTCTAGTGTGCTTCAACAGTTCAACTTTCTCCCTTTATGTGTATGTGTTTTTGAGATGAAGTTATTCTATTTTAGTTGATTTTGTTATGTTTCTACATTGGTTCTTGCAGTTGTTATCATCATTCTTTGTTATTCATAACTATCAATAGTGATTTTAAGTGTTGGTTTTGGCATAAAATGAAGTAACTCATGGGTAATGGAAGCTTAGTGTAGATTTGTAGGTGCTTGTGGATTTTTTGTTTCAGCAATAGATGCTATCTGATTGAGACTTTAGTTTTCCGTTTTTACATTTTACTGTAGAAAGTTGTGAACCCCAAAGTTTTTTCTGATTGAGACTTTGGTTTTCTGCTCTTCTTCCTGTGCGCAGTTCTTATTTTATTGTAGTCACCTTGACTTTTGTGTTTCGTCTCCATTTTTTTCATTCTTCTAGTATGCCTTTCATCTTATTTCCTTCATTTTCTCTGAATAAGTTACAATGGAAAGTAGCCAACAGCAATTCTCATAGTCACACCATCAAAATCAAATCTCACTCTGTTCAGAATTTAATTAAGTAAATTTACCAGCCAAGCTAGCCAACCTATACTTAGAAGGACACTTAAGCAGAGAATTCAGTAATGTTCTAAGTACTGGCCACCTCTTCTATAGGCCCATATCACTTTTATAACCATGTTACAACTGTATATGGATTTCAACCGTAAATTTGGACCTAAGTTATGTTTTCTTTATATACGACTATGACAGCTTTCAATTGCACATAAAAGAAGGGATTAACAAAACTCCTAAGTCTACCTCTTATTCATCCTGCTCAATACAGTAGGCTTCTTTTTCTATAGGTGTATATGTTTTGTCATATTCTATATTAATTCCAGGATTGTATCTTATCCACTTATCTTCAAGTAGAGCCTCTTCCTATTTCAAAGTAGAAAGTTCACGCACCACTTAACATATTAGAACTTTCTTCCTATTTATTGTAATAGGTATTGCAAGCTGTTTTTTTAGGGATTTCTCCACTTGTATTCTAACGTGATGCTAACATAGGTAAATTCTCTTCCATTTGCTGCTGCCATTTGAGTTGGATAATTAGTTTCAAAAGTATAGATAAGAGTTGGATGAAACTTCCATGGAATTGCATTGAATATGAAAATAGAGTCGAAAGGTTTTTAAACTTTGCAATGAACAACGCAAGTTTAAATGGAATGATATTATGTCCTTGTTTGAAATGTGGAAATGGAGTAATGAGGACAAAAGTTGAGGCCAGGGAGCATTTGATTGTTACGGGATTTATTAAAGGATATACACATTAGATAGCACATGGAGAACTCTTTACGCCTAGTTTAAGTACATCACACTCCGAGCCTATTTCAAATAATATAGCATCTATGCCTGATGAAATGGAAGCAATGTTGCATGATTCTTTTGGGGTCTCACCTTATGGAAATGTAGATGAAGAAAGTAGTTTGAATTCCACAAATGCTGAAAAATTTTACAAACTGATTAATGATACTCAACAAGATTTGTATCCAGGTTGTAAGAAATTCTCTAAACTTGCCTTCATCATTTGGTTACTTCATCTCAAGTGCGTAGGGAAGTGGTCTAACAAGCATTTTGATATGCTACTTGATTTGCTGAGGGAAGCATTATCGGAGGGTGTTGAACTTCCTAAATCTTTTTCTGAAGCTGAAAAATTGATGAAGCAACTGGGCTTAGGCTATCAAAAAATAGATGCTTGTCCTAATGATTGTACATTATACTGGGGGGATAAAGAAAGATGGAAGGATTGTAAAACGTGTAAAGAGTCTAGGTGGGTCATTTCTGAAAATGACCCAACGGGAGAGAAGAGGAAGATTGCAAAGAAAGTTTTGTGGCACTTTCCTTTAAAACCTCGACTACAACGTCTATTCATGTCAGCCAAGACTTCGGCTTCTATGAGATGGCCTGCAGAAAGGCGCACAGATGATGGTCGAATGAGGCATCCAGCTGATTCACCTGCTTGGAAAGCATTTGATGCTATAAATACAGATTTTGCAAAAGATGCACGTAATGTGAGTTTAGGATTGGCATCCGATGGTTTTAATCCATTTAAAAATATGAATGTTACTCATAGTACTTGGCCTGTGATACTTATGCCTTACAACTTACCCCCTTGGATGTGTATGAAGCAACCATATTTCATATTGTCATTGTTGATTCCTGGTCCATCTGCTCCTGGTAATAATATTGATGTTTATTTACAACCTCTAATTGCTTAATTGAAAGAGTTATGGGACATAGGCGTGCAAACTTTTGATGCATCTTCGAAGCAGAATTTTCAGCTACGTGCTGCATTGTTGTGGACAATTAGTGATTTTCCTGGATATGCAAATTTGTCGGGATAGAGTACCAAAGGGCAACTAGCCTGTCCTATTTGTCATAAGGAAACAAAATTACAATGGTTGAAGAATGGTGCCAAGCATTGCTACATGGGGCATCGTAGGATTTTGTCTTCTAATCATCACTTTCGAAATGATGCACGGTCATTTGATGGTCAGCAAGAACATGGAAGGCCACCCCCTAAATTGAATAGGGATATGATATTGTATGAGTTGGATGGAAAACAGATCAAATTTGGAAGGGCGGTCAATGATAACCAACAATTGCCCTATAATTGGAATAAACAAAGTATATTCTTTGAGTTGCCGTATTGGAAAGACAATTTGATGTTCCATAATCTTGATGTAATGCATATTGAAAAGAACATTTCTAAGGCCATATGCGCAATATTGTTGGAAGTGGATAAAAAAAGGGACATTAAGTCACGTCTCGACTTAAAAGATATGGGTATTCGATCTGACCTTCATCCCATTGAGAGGGATAATGGTAAAGTTTATTTGCCATCGGCTTCTTTTGTACTACATAAGAAGGAGAAAGTGACATTCTGCAAGACTTTGAAAGGTGTTAAGATGTCGGACGGATACGCTGCCAACTTGTCTAAGTGTGTACACCTTAATCCACCTAAGCTTTCTGAACTTAAAAGCCATGACCATCATATTTTGATGCAACAATTGCTGCCAATAGCTCTAAGAAAAGTTTTACCTAAGACTGTCCGCTATCCTTTGATAAAGCTCAGTAGATACTTTAGAAAGTTGTGTTGTACTGAGATTCATCCAAATGAAGTGTTTCAATTAGAGCAAGAGATTGCTATTATCCTTTGTGAATTAGAGCGAGTCTTCCCTCCTTCATCGTTTAGTATCATGATGCATCTAACTGTCCATTTAGCATCCAAATCTAGGATAGCTGGGCCAGTTCATTATCGGTGGATGTATCCTATAGAGAGGTACACGTTTCATTCATTTCATGTTTAGGTTATTCTTTCTTACGATTTCAAACATGTACAGCAATGGCATTGAAACAAATGTATGAAAGTTAAATTCAAATAGGTATTTGAGCACATTAAAGTCCTATGTTCGTAATAGGAGTCGCCCAAAGGGTTCTATAGCTGAATGGTACTTGGCTGAGGAATGTTTGACATTTTGCTCATTATACCTTGCTGACTATGTGGAGACAAAGTTCAATCGACCAAATAGGAATGACGATCATGAAGCCGATTCCTATGCTAGGTTAGATATGTTCAAACCAACTGGACGTTCACTTGGAAAAGAAGTTCCTACAAAATTCGATGAAGACACATTGAAGATAGTACATCAATATGTGTTGTTTAATTCTCACACTTTACATAGAGTATGTATAAGATAGAGGATTTATATTCTTCATTAGATTAGTGGCCATGAAGCCACGCTTAACTAATGCATAGTATGTATATGCAGCCAACATCAAAGACTAGTGGAGCAAAGGAATCCTCGTGCAAGTTTGCATGAAATTGAGCGCATCTATAGTGAAGAATTTGCGAATTGGTTTTACAATTATGTAAGATTCATCTCAATTAGTTTGCTTACACTTTAATGATACTTAAGCTTACACTGACTCTTGTTGATTTCCTAGGTAAAGGCATTGCAGTTCAACGATGATGATATAATTTCTGAGGATTTGAAGCATTTGGCCAAAGGACCCAATGGCATTGGTCTTAAATACGATAGCTTTCGATATCATACTGTAGAAGTTGAATGCAAAAGGAAAACTCAAAACAGTGGCGTTTCTGTAAATGCAACAACAACTAGTTTCTCAAGTGTTGAGTCAGAAATCCAATTTCAAGTGATGTGTCTTATTTAGGGAAATTAACAGATGTGATTGAGTTAGATTATAGAGACGGGCGTAGAGTTGTGTTGTTCAGATGTGATTGGGTATCAACAGGGAAAAGGTTGAAATAAGATGCTGAGGGCTTTACTCTAGCTAATTTCACTGATGTTAGGCCCCATAAAGAGCCTTTCATTCTAGCTTCTCAAGCAACGCAGGTCTTTTACGTTGGAGACCCGACTGAAAGTAATTGGTAAATTGTTATAACCTCAAAATCCGAGAGCTGTGTATAACATGGGGTCCGTAGTTGATGTTGAGAGTTATTTGCAGAGTGAAAGTTGCAACATCCAGGCAGATTTGGGAAGTGAGGAAGTCAGCTGGGTTGCTGAAGGGGTCGATGGAGTTGAAGTTGAAATTACAGCTACTTGATAAATCTTTACTTTTTAAGTTTCTTTTGCTATCCAAACTTATTTTGAGAACCCCTCTATTCAGGCCTAGTTGTGTAAAATTAATGGCTGTAATATGAGATACAATGTTTTATAGCTCCATTGTTTATGCCATGTTGCAAGTAATATAATATGTTTCTATGCATTTTGTATGTTTATTTGCTATTTTTTTTTTTTAATATAGTTGATAAATGTCTTATGTTTTTTTTAGGGATTTTTTTGGATATGATATTACTGATCTTTGGCTTGAACATTTGCATCCCAGATTTGAATCCAAGTATGGCAAGAACTAGGGAAAGAAGAAGAAGTACTAATCAACCTAACTAACGTGGTGATGGCAGTACCGAGGCGCATGTTGTACAAGAGGCTGATGAAATTACCGATGCGCATGTTATACAAGAGGTTGAGGGTCAAGTCATGCAACAAAGTGAAAGTCAAGGTATATTTATATTTTTTGGCTTCTCATATGCTTTCTATATTTTTGTACTTCCTAATGAGTCCTCGCTCAAATTTTTGTATGAGAAGTAAGTACAAGGAGACGTGAGGTAAATCACAAGAGAGGACCAACCTATATGACCTCTATTTGGGGCCGCCCTCGAAATGCGAAGCCTTTGGAGGTTGAAATCAACAAGTTTGGACAGCCGGTGAGAATGAACTGTAGTAAATTGACCAAATATTTGGGAACCATAGCAAGGAATGGAATGTACGCTCCGATAGATATCAAATCATGGTCTCAGATTCCTCGAGACAACAAGAATGAGATGTTCAATGTTGTGAAGGTATTTAACGTTTTTATTTAATATTGAAGTACATTATATAGTAATATGTGTTTGAGTTTTGTTATTTTGTTGTCCATGTGTAGGAGAAGTTTAATGTACTGCCTGGTCTTAAGCCTGCTATCCTATGATCAATTGGCATAAAATGGAGGACATGGAAAGCATCACTAAAGAGCGAATGGTATGATGCAGAAAAAGACATCTATCACCAAACTCCATGCACCGATGATCATGTGATTCATACTCAGTGGACTAATCTCCTTTAATGGTGGGATTCAGCTGAAGGGAAGGTACGAACCTGTGCTCATACTCTTTCTTGATTCATACATTAATGTCCATGTCAAATCTCTTGATGACTGAATTTTCTAAATTCAGGCAATGTCAGAGAAGAATAAAAGGAATAGAAATATGAAGAACATGAATCATAGGACAAGGAAGAAGCCTTACAGTCAAATTCGTGATGATATGGTAACTTCTTCATGCGATTGAATGATATGTTGACCTCTATTAACTACTTACAGAAATTGAATGATGCAGGCAAAAGAGCAAGGCCACTATCCAACTCGTGTACAAATGTTCAAGAAGTGTTACACGGATGCTAATGGAACTTCTTCAAGCTCTCATATGGCGAGTGCAGCGGAAATTATACATATGACTTAATAGTTTTTGTTTTAGTGGAATATGCCTTTTTTTTATAGTTACATGGGACAACTATGTTTTATTGGAATATGTCGTTCTTTATAGTTGGACGTGTTGAATGTGTTGAATGTGTGGAGTTTGGATGGGACTGCACAGGTGATGTTGGTTTGAACTTTGAATGTTTGTAGTTTGGGACTGCATAGGAGATGTTGGTTTGAACTTTGAATGTTTGGAGTTTAGGACTCAATGAGGTTGGGATTGAATTTATGTATGGGAGATATGAACTGTTGAATGTGTTTGTATTGTTACAGTAGGAGTTTGGAGTAGTCTACTCAAACATTGAATATGTAGGACAGAACTTGTTTTAGATGATGTGAACTATTGATCTATGTTGCTCTTTATTCACAAGATTTTGTGTTAGTTGCTCAAGTTTTGAATCTTGTAGATGGGGTGTTTTATTTAAAATGTTGAAGATGTTTCAGTTAAAATGCTTGAATGTACTAAAACAAGTTCTATGGTTAGGTTTTTTTTGCAGTCACTAATATTCCCTATACAAAATATTAGTTTGGCCTTCCAACTCATAAAGCTGCTACAGTGCACATAATTCACTGAGTTTTGTAATGCAGATTTCCAGTTTTCATCAATCTTCTTCAGCACCATTTTACTTAGAAGCTTTCTATGGTTTTTCCTACATAACATGCCACTTTTAAATCTGCTTAGACATTATTATATGGACTAAACGATAAATTTTCAATCACCCCTTCCATTCAGCTCTCCTAGAGACAAATGAAATGTTGAAGAAATGCAAACAGCTGCAGCTTGGATATAAAAATGCAGTTTGGTTAGGTTTTTTTTGCAGGCACTATGAAAAATGTTCAAGAAATGCAGACAGCTGTAGCTTATAAATTGCAGTTTGGTTAGGTTTTGTTAAAAAAATGCAATTTGGTTAGTCATATTATTATTCATTTACAGTTTAGAAAATTTGCTGTGGTAACAACTCTAAACAGGATTATTGCTTTCAAGTGGGATTTTAGATATGTATTTCTTTGAAAATGATGGAATACTTTTTGCAAAATTTCAATAATTGTCCTTAGTAGGATAGTTTCACCTATCTTGGTATTCTTTTCTTTGCCCACACTGTGTGTTAAAAATAGTATTTACAAGGCCATTTGTTAATGTCTGGTGAATCAAATGCTAGTTACTGGACCAATGGGAGCCTTTCTACTTCTCTTAGACATTAATATAGAGAAAGCATGATTTTCAAATTGGAGCTTTCAAATGTCCAGTTTAGCAGATTTTCAACTCCTCTTAGACATTAATATAGAAAGCATGACTTGGCCTTCCAACTCATAAAGCTGCTACAGTTTAACACTTATATAGAAAACTGAATGTCTAAGAGATGTGCACTGTACTAGAGTTATCATTTATATAGAAAAGCTGAATGTGTAAGAGATGTGCATTGTAGCAGATTTACTAGATTTTTACATCTCTGGACAACTCAGTAGCAGATTTTCTGCATTTTAACAGATTTACCACTGTTTGTAGTTTTGTAATAAGTTGTCCAGAGATGTTAAAATCTGTCTCGTGTGTGTGTGTGGCTTGGACTGGCAGTTTAGCAGATTTTCACATATATATGTAGAGGTTTGGACTGGCAGATTTTCACAAAGAATAGGTCATGGAACTTCAAAGTCCATGGCCATTTCCAATTTTCACACAAGTCATGGACCACGCTACCTATGCAGATCTCCAGTTTTCAGCAATCTTTTTTAGCACCATTTTACTTAGCTAGTTTCTATGGTTTTTCCTACATAACAAGCCACTTTTAAACCTTCTTTTTCAAACAGCAATGGCTTGTTCTTTCTTCATTTAAAGATGCAACATTCAAAATTTATTTAAGGCCTTTTTTCTGCATTTTATCCACTTCACAGTCCTAGAACATGCTTAAGCTGGCCAGTTATCACCCTTACTCCAAACAGCACCAAAAATCAAAATTTCAATTTAACAACATAATAGAATTTTTCTTCTTCAACCATGAAAACTTGTATCCAATTGATCCTTATCATGCCTGGGACAATTTTTGGGTGCTAGGGGATGAAGTCTTACCTATTTTATGATGCTACCCCAAGCTTGGAGAATAGCTGAAAATGGAGTTCTTCAATACAATAGGTTGAGCTTCAGTTTTGAATGTTCAAGGGGGACAGAATTTCAGATTTTGAATGCTCAATGAGGTTGAGCTTTGGAATATATATTGCTTAAAAAACAGCTTACCATTGGTAAAAAAACTGCAATGAGCATTCAATGAGGTTGGTAAAAAATAGTTTACCATTGCTAAAAAAACAGCTTATCATTGCTCAATGCTTTTCAATGCTCAATGAGGTTGAGCTTTGGTTCATTTTCATAAAAAACTACATATACCACAACTTATCATTGGTGGGAACATGTCTATTCTTTTGATAACTTTTTTTACAATTTTCTATGTGTATATGTTATAGGATAGTAGCATTTGGCTTTACCCTTTTTAGTTGTCTACAGCTTGGTTATAGTATCAAATTATATGCAGTTTGGTTGAATCACACACAATAAATTACTTGTTGTCAATTGCTTTGATGTTGGAATAGAAAATGGGGAGTATGCTACTTTCCAGCAAAAAATTTGGGCAGTTTTGCTAATATAACTGTTAGTGCAGCAATTTTGCAAATAACATGTTAATTAATTCTGCAGTTTTGTTGTGAAAAAGGCATATGTTCAATTTGAGGCTAGGACATTGGCATATGTGTTGCTTTTTTCAGCCATTATTTGGTTTTCTTATCTTGTCTGTCTCTGATATGTATGACAACTTGGAGCTAGGTGTTACAGTAGCTGAAATCTTGAGGAGGTTGAAAACTTGAGTCACATACTTGCTTCATTGTGCCTTAATATGTGCATTGGAGATTCTATGACTTTTCCCCAATATTATGCATTCTTTAAGTATATGTACAGTGTTTCATTGCTTACACTAAATATTACTATAAAATGTTGCACTATAAAGACTAACTTTTGTAATTGCTTGTCCATCTTAAAGAATGAAATGGATGAAAGAAGTATACAACTCCCTCCTGGCTCAGAAGATAGACTTGGTCCAAATGATATCTTCTCCCAAGTTGTTGGAGTAGATAGATATGGCAGGGTCTGCACATTTGGCAGCGGTGTTCACCCTTCGGATGTGTGGGGTGAAATTCCAAGTCGTATCACTTCTTTTCGTATTATTCAACAGCAAATAGATGAAATTGCAAGTATGAAAGCACAATTGAGTGAACAAGCAAAAGAGCTTGCCGAGATACGTGCTATGTTAGTGTCTCAGAGTGATTGTTCATCCCCACCTGTTTCAAGAGTTCACTCAATGGGTTCTAACAATAACACCGCCACATTGAGGGTATACAAAACATTACAATATCATGATTGTGTTACTTGTTTGTATTTATAGCAAAGTATGCATATATATAGGTTGATGTCCTATTTCATTGTTCTATCGTATTATTCATGACATGTCTAATATTTCTATTGTGCGATCTTTTGGCTTCAACATAAATGTAGCATATGATGTCTATTATGCAATCTTTTGGTTTGTTTTGAGTATTATATAGCATTGTTTAGCATCTAAGTCTAGTTTCCTTTATCTGGTGAGCATGAGCTATTTGGCTTGTTTAACTAATTCACTTTTAACTGAATAAAATACATCTTGTAGGTTCATAGCTATGTTTCACTTTTAAGCATGTTGGATACATCTAAAATAGTTGCAAAAGGCTTCATTCAAAGTGTGGACCCATCCCACGATGTTGGGGGTGTACTACTGGGTGAGGAATGGTGTGAAGTAATGGTTCTAGTTCCATTTCATTGTTATGAGAAATTGTTGAGATCAATATATTTTATTCAGACTATTGGAGATTCTATTGGAATAGGTATCACTTGGCCACGGCACTTGGTAATTCTCTAATCACTTACATTCTTGAGCAATTTAATATTTTTTTTCTTCTAAGAGGATTTTATTATATTTTTACTAAATTCATTCTATATTATTGTAGGTGAAGATTCGCGAAGCAGATTAAATACGTATTTCAGTGTCGAAGCTATTTGGGATTTGGACAAGATAAATTATTGCTACTATGTTTTTTTGAAGGCCACATGCTTGGCTTTATGCATGTATCTAAATACTTAATACTTATGTTTGAACAATTTTTGAATGTTATGAAATTTATAGGATTACTCTTTAATATATGGGTTACTTTTGATTGCTTTTGACTTTTAATGATGTCTATTTAACATTTGTGTGTTATATAATATATATATATATATATATATATATATATATATATATATATATAGACAGGGACAAAAAACATATTTTTTAGATTTTTTGTGAAATATTTGATTCATTTATTCAGATGGTAAATCTATTGTGACGCTTATTTTTGTCATACTTCAAAGGTTTCATGACACTAAAAACCCGTCATGGCAGAGGTCTATAGTGATGCTTATTTTTGTCATACTATCAAAGGTTTCATGACACTAAAAACCCGTCATGATAGAAGTCTATGGCGACGGTTATTTTTGTTATACTATCAAAGGTTTCATGACACAAAGAATCCATCATGACAGAAGTCTATGGTGACGCTTTATTTTGTCATTTTTTCAGTATTGCCTAACACAAAAAACCGTCATCCAAAAGATCTATTGTGACTGTATAGGTGTGACATATTTTCCATTGTTTAATGATGACAAATTCCGTCATTCAAACAACATATTGTGACCAATAACTGTGTCATATTAATGACCGTTTATTGACGCATAAATGTGTAATATAAACCTACATATTGTAACAAAAAGTGTTGTCATAACAACATGAGTTTACTAACACAATTTTGCATCACTTAAAAGACCTATTATGACACTTTTTTCCATCACAATAGCCGATCTGTGATGACGCTAAATAGCGTCACTGCACCTATTATGATGGCCATATGCACGACGCCCTTTGAAAGCATCACTAGCACAAAAGCGTCACTATAGCTCACTTTAATGAGGCTGTTTAGCGTCATTAAAGCCTTTTTTTCTAGTAGTGTGAATTCTGTGAACAAACAAGTGATCTACCGTGAAGAAGCCATCTTAGCCAAAGCATCAGCTACTAAATTACCTTGATAATAGATATGCTCAAAAACCACCATTCAAGAAAGAAACTGGTTTGCACGGAATAGCTTGAGTGGTTTATGCAAGACTTGGACAGAAAATTGAACAAAATCCGAATGCCAAGCCAAAAGAGTTTCAAAAGTGTGTACACGATCATCATACTTGCGTTAGTTAAGCCCCTTCCAAATAATCCAGCAGAAACCCATAAACAAGAGCCTTCCTTCCATTCGAGACTTTTGTGGCAAATTCCACCAAAATCATACAAAATAAGGCAAAGAAAAATGTTGTAAACCCTCCCTCCATACACCTAAACTTTGAGCCAATCTCTTCCAAACAACCAGCGAAAGGGACAAAAGACAAAAGTATGCTGGAAATGTTTCTTCGTGCGAATGACAAAATTGACATCTAGATGCTAAGGAAAATCCCATCTTTTGCAGATTAGAGTCCAAAGGCAGAAACGAATTTAACATCTTCCATATAAAATATTTTACCTGAGGCTGCACATTAACAACTTGAACCTCCGACAACATAGGAATAGGCTAATTTCTTTGCCTAATAACATTCCAAGCAGAACACAACGAAAACTTTCCATCATGTGAAGGAAGACAAACAATTTTGTCATCCTTGGTCTCATGTTGCTGAGTAGGAAGGACTCTAAAAATATGACACTATGGGAAAAATAGGATTTTGCGACGGCTACATGACCGTTATTAATTGTGATGGCTTTGCAACGGCAATGAAAACCGTCACTAATTGTGACAGATTTACGATGGCTATTGCAAAATCCTCGATAATTGCGACGGATTTGAGACGGCTATCGCAAAACCTTCACTAATTGCGACGGCTCAAAAAAGTCCTCGCAAAATCCTCGCAAATTAGCGACGGTTTTGTGATGCCTTGATAATTAAATTTTTTTTAAAAATAATAAAATCATCACAAAACCCTCGCTAATTGCGATGGATTTGCGACGACCTGATAATAAATTTAATTTTTTAAAAATTTTTAAAAGAACCCTCACAAAACTCTCGCAAATTAGCGACGGTTTTACGACGGCTTAATAATAAATTTATTTTTAAAAAAATTAATAAAATTGTTGCAAAACCCTCGCTAATTAGTGACGGTTTTGAGACGCCTCAAAAATCCTCGCTAATTAGTGACGGATTTGCGATGGCCAGATAATAAATTTAATTTTTTAAAATTTTTTAAAAGAACCGTTGCAAAATCCTCGCAAATTAGTGATGGTTTTACGTTGGCTTAATAATAAATTTTTTATAAAAAAAATTAATAAAATCGTAGCAAAACCCTTGCAAATTGCGACGGATTTGTGACGGCCCGATAATAAATTTAATTTTTTAAAAACTTTTAAAAAAACCTTCGCAAAACCCCTCGCAAATTAGCGACGGTTTTGCTACAGCTAAATAATATATTTTTAATAATAAAAAAAAATTATCGTAAAACCCACACTAATTAGCGACGGTTTTGCGACGCCTCGAAAACCCTTGCTAATTGCGATGCATTTGCGATGACCCGACAATAAATTTAATTTTTTATAAAATTTTTAAAAGAACTGTCGCAAAACCCTTGCAAAATAGAGACGGTTTTGTAACGGCTTAATAATAAATTTTATTTTAAAAAATTAATAAAATCGTCGCAAAACCCTCGCTAATTAACAACGGTTTTGCGACGCCTCGAAAACCCTCACTAATTGGCGACGGCCCAATAATAAATTTACTTTTTACAAATTTTTTTAAAAGAACCATCGCAAAACCGTCGCTAACCCTCGCAAATTAGCAACAGTTTTGCAACGACTTTATAATAAAAAAATTTTAAAAAATTAATAAAATTGTCGCAAAACCCTGGCTAATTAGTGACGGTTTTGCGATTTCTCGCAAAACCCTCGCAAATTGCGATGGATTCGTGACGGTCCGATAATAAATTCAATTTTTTTTTAATTTTAAAAGAACCATCGCAAAACTCTAGCAAATTAGCGACGGTTTTGTGATGGCTTAATAATAATTTTTTAAAAAAAATTAATAAAATCGCCACAAAACCCTCGCTAATTAGCGATGGTTTTGCAATGCCTCGCAAAATAATAAATTTGTTTTTTAAATTTTTTTTAAAAAAATCCTCACAAATTAGCAATGAGGAAATGTAAATATGTATGTATATGTATATGTATATGTATGTATATAAATTTATATTTGTAGATATGTATGTATATATGTATATAAATACATATATATTTGTGTATATATATAAGTTTATGTATATATGTATATATATATTTATATATATGTGTGTGTATGTAGTTATATATATTGTATATATATACTTATATATGTATGTATGCATTAATATATATATATATATATATATATACGTATTAATAGATAACATATTGATATATATATATATATATATATATATATATATATACTAATAAATATGTGTGTGTGTGTGTGTGTGTGTGTATTAATACATGCAGACATACAAAAACTAACATAAATAAATATGTATATATATACATATATATATATATATATATTAATCTCTGTATATATTTATATATATCTATATGTGTATATGTGTGTATGTATATATATATATATATATATGTATGTATGTATATTATATGTACATATTATGGATCTAAAAAGAATCATATAATATATATATATATATATGCTATATTAATATATATACTAATATTTATTAATAATCTAAAAAATTGTATAATATATATAGATATATATGTAATATATATATATATATATAAGTACATATTTTGTATCTAAAAAAATATCATATTATAAATATAGTATATAATTAAGATAAGGTGAAAATAAGCACAAGAATTCACATAACCTAGTGGTGGAGCATATGCTCTCCCAAAATAAAGATGCGGGTTTGGGCCCTACGTCCAACAATAATTTCAATAATTATTAGCGACGGAGATTGCGACAACCTACCGGATCGGTCCTGGGTCAGGTCAGGAGGATTGCTAGATCGGGTCGGAGCCGATTAAATAATTCAAAATTTTTTAAAAATTTAAAATTTCAACGACTGTCGCAAATTTAATAATTGATTTTTTTAAAAAAATTAAAAGTCTGTTGCTAAAAAATATAAATTTAATAATTAATTTTTTCAAAAATTAAAAGTCCGTCGCAAAATCGTCGTTAAAATGCCATCGCAAATTTAAGAAATAATTTTTAAAAATATAAATTTAATAATTAATTTTTAAAAAATTTAAAATCCGTCGCAAAACTATCACAAACATAATTATAATATCATTAATTAAATGGCCATCACAAATCCGTCGCAAAAAAAATCCATCGCAAAACCGACGCAAATAGCAATGGTTTTACTTTGCCGTCGCGAAAAGGGATGCCTTTTTCAGCTACGGACAAAACCGTCGCAAAACGCAAAACCCATTTGTGACAGTTTTGTGACGGTTTTTTGCCGTCGCAAATGGGTATTTTTCCTGTAGTGTAATTAGTGGCCAGAGCTGAGTCCATGACTTGATTTAATAAAGTAGCATGCCAAAATTCATTTGAAGTAAAATCTGAAACAGGAACTGTTCACATTGGACTGAAAAACTTAAACTCCGTAAGCCGGCCTAATCCAGACCAATTTTCAAAACAGGAAGAACGCAATCCAGGGTGCAACAATCATCCAATATGCTGCTCCCCAACACCACTATATTTCACAATACGCCGCAAAATACCAGAGGCAGCGGTCAGATTTTGGGGCTTGCTAATATGTGAATTGATAGAATGGTACTTAGATTTAACAAATATAGACCATAAAGAATCCTGAAGTCTGAATTGATAGAATGGTACTTAGTTCAGTAAATGACTTTTTCGTAAATTGATACTGGTCATACTTCGGTTATTTCCATTACATATTGGATAATTATTTTCAGATTTGACTTGCTGAAAATGTTAATGTTTTAATTCATTTATAATTATTACATGGCCAATTAATTGGCATATGGATAGCCAATGAACTAATTTATCCATTTGCAAACAATTTAATGAAGAGCAACTCAACGCATGGCTCTTTAAGCAAATTTTCAGACACATCCAATTTCTGACTGGGCAGCTGAATTCTTTCATATTTTCCGGGAAGGAAATCAATTGCCGAATTGCTTGGCAAAGGATGCAGTGACCGAATCTTCTCAATCAAATTTTAGGCTTTATCCTCAGGTTTCTGACTTGCGGCTAGAGATGACAATTTCTCTATTTAAATTGGGGATATGAGATTCCCTAATTTAAGTGGGAATGGGTTGGAGTAGGCTTCATTCCACGACCCGTCAATCGGATGAGGGCCACCTACTCCACATACATTTTTATATTATGTGTTATATATATTGTATTAGATTATATATATATATATATAGAAGTCAATTATATATGTATTATATATGTATATGTACTATATAGATTATATATATGTAGACATACCTTCTATATATATACATACTATATAAATTATAGGTAAATTATATATATTATATATGATTATATATGTATATAAAATAACATAAAAGAAGAAAAGAGGAAAAGAGAAAAGAAAATAAAAAATTATTAATTATCAATTTTACTCTTATAATATAGTAATATGATTAATACATAAACTATTGGAAACCACCACAAAAGTTTTTGAAATGATTAAAAAATTTTAAATAAAAACATATTAGAGGTAAAAAAAATTTTATTAAAAAATCTTTATAAATATTTTCAGATCCAACTAGACCCCACTTCCCTATTAGGTCGGGACCGGAAATTGTTTTGTCCCTGACGGGCCGAAGGCAGGGATCCCCACATTTTTCCATGGTGGGAATAGGTTAGAGATGGGGAAACAGGGAATACGCGGGGCAGGATCGGAATTTTTAGTTTCTAGCCTAGCCTAACCCTATTACCATCCCTATTTGCGGCATGAAACCAATGTTATTTATAATTTAGACAGATTGCACGTTCCTTCTCTTTGCTTGAAGCCTTGTAACAAACCGTTTTTCATCAATAAAAAGGTAAGGGTCCAGCCAAACCCGTCATGATTTATTCTTTTAGTCAAATGAGAATCAAATGTCATTCTTCTAATTCATTATAAATTAAGAATCCTATGTAATTAATTTGTCTCTATACCCTAATTTTTCTCTTACAATTTATTCATTCTCCTAATTTTTAGTTGGTCACTCCATCTCTCTCTTTTTTTTTTTTTTTACTTTTTTTTCCCGCTTTCTTCTTCCTAAAACAGAGGTTCACAACTTGTTTTTAATTTTTATAAAAACCGTCGTTAATCTTATCACGGCTTTTTGTTTCCGGAAACATTATTTATATATCTTACAGGTTCATTTCTAAATCCAACAACTAATTTTTTTCATTTGTCAATTCTTGTTCAGAAAAAAAAGAGAATTAAAAAAAAAAAAACCCATACCTATGACAAAGAAAGGGCTAAAACAGAAGTGCTGCCAAAGGAAACTTTGATTATAGCAGCTAGCATGGCTACTTGTTGCAATTTCTTTTTTTTTTTTTTAAACCAAACTGTTGCTTGCAAATACATTATCAAAAATGTAATTTAATATTTTATTTGGAAGTTTAGAACTTTCTATATTTCTCTTGAAGAAAGAAAAAGAAAAAAAAAATGGTCGAAGGATAAGAGAAGACCTCAAATATAGGGCTTGATAGAGAGAGGATAGACAAATATTTATTGTATTTTGGAAGTAAAGGATAGTGCGTCATTTGTATGAACAATGCTCTGACGGGAAGGACATTGCTCTAGTAATATTGCTAGCCGTCTTTTTCATGAAGTAAGATTAAAATTTTCTTTTTTAAATAACTGTCAATAATCAGGTGATTATTGACAAAAAGTCAATTATCTTACACTACAAATGATAAAATGTGATCTTTAACTCTTTTCATGTTTATTGTAATTTCGTTTATTTCCATATTATTTTCTGTAAAGCTACAAATTCCTTTTTTCTTTACATAGTCACTTTTATTTCGTTATTGAATGGGATAAACTAAAAGGCCAATCTTGAACCAGTTGCATCTTCGTATCTCTCAATCTTGAACCAGTTGCTTAAGGTGTCAGGGCCAGGGTTTCCTTCAACTCCACCAAGAGTGACAAAAGGCGGAGGCATGGATGATTGGCTAACATTGAGCATCCAAACAGCTGATTGAGGACATCTTTCTGGACTTGAGTTGAACTTAATGTTTAGATCAGTACTCAATCGAATGACACTGTCGTTAGGGTTTATAGGTGAAAACCATAGAGGCAACCCATTGCTTTCTGCCAATGGAGCTTGGGCAATTAGAAGTGGGCAGCCAGCGCCTCTATTGCTTGCAAGGTTTATGCCACCCCCATTGTCCCTCTCAGCTGGCAAGATGTAATAGCTGATGCCGCGGCGGAGCTCTTGACCGGTAGCGTCAAGTACTGGAGCAGAGGAATTTTGTGCTGAAGAAAGCCAAAAAAAGATAGCTGAAAATGCGAACACAAGGATAGAAAGAAACCCTGGGCTTGATGTCTTCATTTGATGTACCTTTATTGTTGGATCAAATGTGATTCAAATAGGGGCCAAAGGAATGGTATTTATAGATTAACAGCAGTAGGGAATGCACGTAAAGACGTTGCTACGCAGAAAATTGTTCCTACTGTTCAAACTTCTAGATTTTGTTTTACAATAGTCACCAATTACTGCCTAACTTCATATCGTGACTATTCAGATCTCGTTCAAGATAATTGCGTACATAATCTTCTTATTTGCACATAATAAGTGTGTGCATAATCCTCACCTCCGGAGGTGGCTTTCTTGGACCAAGGAAAAAAAAAATGTGTGCGTACGCCTTTATATTGCACTGTTCTGAACCTTGCATACGCTTGGATCTTTGGTGTAATCAATATTTCTGGCTACACATATGAAATATTTTGCTTACTAATTTTTGTAAATATGTTAGTAATTAATTTAGTAGAAGTGGTAAGTTTTAGCAAATAAATTGTTAATTTTTGTGCATTCAATGGCAAGTAATTTGTAGAAAGTTATAAATATCATGAAAAAAAGGTTCGTTTCAAAATTACATTTTATTTTTGAAGCAATGGCTCTAGCAGCTTCCTTGACTTTTGAATCGAAAATTTAGATAGAGAACAAAGGGAACACGGAAGGAAAGGCGGAGAATGCACCTTAGACACAGTGTATCCAATGGGCTTAATTTCCAGATAAACTTTTATTGATTTTATACTTTGAAAAACCACTTCCTAGCTTAATTAGAAACGGTGCTGGTACTAGAATATGAGTGTAATCAGTAAAACCTTGTCTTAATTCTTAATTGATTTGGTTCAATTAACCCAAGACTCTATATGCATTAGGTCGCTTAATTACCTTTCCGTGGTTTGATTGTTCTTTTTTTGAGGAATCTGAGAATTAATAGAGAATGTATTAAATTTATAAGTTTTGCGTGAATGCCGAAAACCAAAATGTTCTCAATTTATATGCTTTCGGTGAATTCCAAAAAGCCTCTCAAATTGGGTCTTGTCTCATTACGCCTTTTTTTTTTTTTTTTAATAAAAACAACGTGAGCTGGTGGGGGTTTGGCAAACCCCTACCTGTTTATTGTATAATATTAAAAAAATGCATGAAGGGGAACATATTAATCATACCTTCGTCAACGTAAAAAATTAAAAACAATCATTTATGTACAGAAGACCTGACACAAATTGAACGAACTTGCATCCTATCTAAATTCCACAAACCCCGTGCCACAGTAAGAAGAGAGGCAAAATGAATTAAAAAGAAGAACAAGCGACACAAGCCAAATTAGCCAAATAGTCTGCAACTCTATTGCCTTCTCTATAAACATGAAGAAATTGACAAGATAGCAAAGAACCCTGTAGCAACTCAATCCTCCTAAACATCGAGCTATACATCCAATGCTTAGCACAAACACTATTAAGTTGATTAATAACCAATAATGAATCCGACTGTAACACCACATGCATGTAATGCTTCCTCAGACACCAACACAAACCATAGAGGACCGCCAACATCTCAGAATGCACATTCGTACAATGACCAATGTTCTTAGCAAAATCAAGAACAAAACCCTCAGTGGCAACCCTAATAACCACCCCCACCTGGATTCCCTTTAGAGGCACCATCCACATTCACTATAACAGCATCCGTAATTGATTTCAGCCAGCAAACTAGAGTTATATATTGATGAGAAAAGGCCCTCCACTGAAAAGGCAAATGATCAACATTAACCAAAGGCTTACGAAGAGAATACAGCTGAGAAAAATCCGCAATAGAACCATAGACCTTCCTCCTCAAACCGCATAATAAGAGTCTAATCTCCTTATAAATAACCTTAATCCGAGACTTCCAAATTTCCTAAAACAAAAATTCTACAAAAACCCTAGCATACTCTCGGACAGAAAAATTCGCTTACCATCAAGAGCAAATAAAATTAGACAAATCAATAACAGAAACATCAAGGCCAAGCGAAGAAGCCTCGTACTTCCAAATATAAGCCACCACAACAGAGTCTTTAAATAATTCCTCTACAAATTCTATTTGACTACCACACAAACGACATCTAGAAACCAAAAGGATACTGAAAGAAGATACCACTGAATCAAGAGGTACAAAATTGTTATTGATGCGTAAATTTTAGGTGCATAAAAATTATTAAATTTAAATTCATCCCTTAGTCAAGTTTTAATTAAAACATTAATTCCAAAATACATATACGAGCAAATATACTCATCGCAAGTAGAGTATAGAGAATTAACGAATATCGATCCTCAAAGGAACAAGTACACACTAATTACTTTTCATTTATTGATTAACCGACCTCAATAAAGTGACAAAATAATAAAGAGAAAAATAACGAAAAATATATACAACTCAAGAATATGAAAATATGCAATTTAGACAAAGGCTTTTGAAAACATGATAATGAATTACTTAGCACATATCACAATCAATTATCATCTTGGTCTCATGAAGGCTTTAATATGATCCACTTCGTTTGCAATTCATGGAACCACTATCTTCTAGCTAAATGAGTGAACATATTCTGTCTCAACCAATTTGTCCAGAAGATGCATTAAAATTAATTATCATATAAACCCCTATATTCTAGGTGATTTAAAATATGAAATTAGTTAATGAATCCATATTCTAGCAATCATCAACTAACCTTTGATTACCTAAGTTCTTAACAACTAATCACTTTTTCAAGCAAGTTAAGAGATAACAAATATGAAATTAATTAATTAAAGTCATTACCAACCCCCTTTTCAAGTAAGGTAATAAAAAAAATCAATCAACCAACTTCATATGCAAAATAAGTAATCAAAGTCCCAAGATAAATAACTAATTGATCAAATGACTAAATTAGCTCAAGAAATCATGAATCCAAAAAATAATGACAAATTACAATGGAAAAATTAATTACATAATTGTGGAAGAAAAACAAATTAAAGGTAAAAGAAATCACTTATAGACAAGCCTCATTCTTCTCCCTTGAAGACTCTCTTGAACAACCCTTCTTGATTTGATGAATTCCTCATCCAATGATTGATTTTCCAATTTAATCCTTAAATTCATAATTTTGTCTTGTATTTTTCTTATTTAAATAGGCTTCCAAGAGACTAAAATTCATCCCCTAAGAGCTTTGGGCCGAGTAGAGATTGAAAAATACCAAAATTCTTTGGGAAAGTACAAAATCCACGCAAAACTAAAAAGCTCACCGACATTGGACAGAGTGGAGCCGATGTCGGCTCCATATGTCACGGCTGGCACCAACCATGCTATGGTTGGCTCGGTTGTGCTCTATGTTTTTCAACGATAATTTTCTCAATTTCTAGAATAAGGCCGACGCCTGTTCCATGGGTCGTGGCCGGCCCCGATCGTGCTCTGACGGCGACAGTTTGATGTTTTTTCGTCATTTTCTACAATAAAAGTCCAAAATACCTTTTCAAGGATAAAATATCAAACATAAAAGAATATGCCTAGTTATTATAACAAATGTATCACAAAACACCGTAAACTAACTAGGAAAATATAGATGAATTTTGCCTATCACATTCCCCCACACTTGAACATTTACTTGTCCTCAAGTAATGCCCTTAAACAAAGAAAAACAAGACATCCTTACAAAAAGTTTACTTAGAACAAAGTCGCAATTACCTTTCAAACTTTAGATGTGGTCTTGCCATTCTTTCAACCGTTTGAAATCATTCACAAAACAAAGTACTAAAGAAGACATATCACAACCCTTGAAGTTGAATTAAACAAGTTTATACACTAGTCTAAGAACATTATTTCACCCCTTCAAGTAAAAACATGGATCACTTGAATCATACAAGTTAAGTTATCTACCAACTCAAGTATTATAAGTCCAAAAATTGCATAACTCCAATTTTTTCTCTCAATTTTTTTAATGACTTAAGGAATTGATAACTTCAAGTGGATGGATTTCTCTTCATACAACGTATTGGCCCCCTTATAGTCATCACTCGTCATCTTTTTTTTAACAATCTTTTTTTTTTCTTCTACTTTTGGGAATTAATAGCCTCAAGAATGTAGATTTCTCTTCACTATCCATATTAACCCCCATAATCAAGCAAAAAATAATACTTCCTTATCAAGATGAAACAATAATCAACTCATTTTGCTCAATCATCAACTCATTTTTTTTTCACAATGTTTCCACTAAAAATAAATAAAAAATAAATAAATAATATATAATAATAATAATAATAATAATAATAATAATAATAATAATAATAATAATAATAATAATAATAATAATAATAATAATAATAATAATAATAATAATAATAATAATAATAACGTTATCATCACATTCTTTATCACAACTCAAAGTTAAGCAAAGTTTAAACTTATAATACTAGAGTTAGCCAACAACTTTCCCCATACTCATCACATTCTCCATATTTAGAGTAGATGAATTAAATAATACTCAAACACTAAAGCATAAATAAGATTACTCCAAATTCTCAAGTCTTAACACATCCTATCCAATAAACCATTTTAGTGTCAATAAAAACCCACCAAATGAATGACACATATCCAAAGAAGAAAGATAATCACAACCTTGCTAAGGCAATAAAACCACCCAAAAAAAATTTGAAAAATTTCACACAAAAATGATGATATGGAAAATATCTTCAATACCTAAACTCTCCCCCTACACTTAAACGGGATATTGTGCTCAATGGCAAAAAAAACAACAATGAAAGCAAAGCCATGAAGACAAAAAGAAATAAAGAGGAAGAATAAAGAGAAGAAAATACTTCCATTGTGAATTAGTTCCAACATGTGTGAATCCACCAAGAAAACCAAGATTTACCAAGAAAACAAACCATTCCCCCATACTTTAAAAATTTTTCCAAAGTAGCTAGCTCAATACCAAGATGTTTGATAGAAACTTGGACAAAGAATATCACAAAATCACTCCCCCATATTTAAACTAGACAATGTCCTCATTGGCCACAAATTAACACCACAAAGCATCTCCAAAGGGACCAAAAATGGTAAAGGAGGAGAGGGTGAAGCAATACTCCTGTGCAATAAGCTCCAATAGATATCAAAGCTAGAAATAGAGAAAGGGGCTAGTCTAAGAAGACTTTATTCCTACATGCAAAAGAAAACACAAATAAAGGCACAAAGAAAATAATAACAAAACAAAGACACGCCTAAATAAAAGAAAACAAATTAAAGAAAAATATTAATAAAGCACATAAAGACACGAATCACTCTCCCACACTTAAGATATAAAATATTTTCCTTATTTGGGGAGGGAAAAGACACTTAACTGACTAAAGAAAACTAAACCTAAGACAAAAAGACAAACTCTTTTCACTCATCATGCTTTCTCATCATCCCTTTATAAAAGACAATAATGCTCATTGAAAAAGGTAAGTATGATGAAAATAGAAATAAGAGAGGTTTTTGAAAAATAGAAGGTCATGAAAAAATATTTTTCTCAACAAAGCAAAACACATAAACCTCATTCTCTAACATTCCTTTAGACACACAAAATTTTTTGTCAACATATAAGTGCACATGGTATCTAAAGAATGCATCAATCTTGAAATCACTATTTAACCCTTCAAAAGATTTGTCACAATGAAAATTCCTCTTAAAACTTAGCAATTGAGTTCTTAATGATGGGATCAAGGAATCCTTACTTTTCAATGCTTCTACAAATACCAAGTTATCTTCTTGAAATTGGGGTGAATGGTAGAATTTATCAACATCCTCCAAAGGGTTTCTTAGATTGAATCATTGATAAATCCAACTCCTTGAGGCATGCTAAAGTCCATACATTACTATTGGGACCATTGTTCTCCAAGAAGTGAGAGGAACCTAAGAAATCATGTAACAAAAAGAAATTAAAATTATCTGCATATAGAGTAGAATTAAATACCTCTCTTGCCACATCTTGCAATTATCCCTCATAGCCTCTCTTTTTTTCTTGGGGATTCTCTTGTTCAAGTGTATGGGTCCTTATGGCATCTTCATCAAATTTAGCTAGTTGTGTTCTTGTAAATCTCATTCATTGGGGTGCTTCTTTATGCCACTTAACAGATAAATTTATGTTGGCAACAAAAGAATGCATTGAGGCTTCAAGTGATGTCTCACAAAAACATCAATCCAAGCTTGAAAATTTGCCAAATTTTCATTATTGTAGCTCCTTTTATCTTGTACCCAAAAGTAATTATCCATGATGATGTCAACCTCGCACTCCAAGAAAAACAAAACTTAAATTGAAAATAAAAACAAATGAAAATAATAGAAAAACAAAGAAAAAAAAAACAAAAGGGAAACAAAGCTAATATTATTTACGAACTACCTAAACACAAAAGTTAGTAGTAGTTACAAGTGCAACATGAACTAAGCTAGTTAATTAAGTGACACAATATTACAAACAACAAGATATAGCACATATTTACACAAAGAACATATATACATATAGACATATAAACATACAAACATGGTTAAATCAACAAAATTCAAACTTTCATGATATTGTTCTCTGGCAGCGGCACCAAAAACTTGATGCATAAATTTTGCATGTATAAAAACTATTAAATTTAAATCCATTCCTTAGTCAATTTTTAATTAAAATATTAATCCCAAAATATACATACAAGCAAGTATACTCATTGAAACATAGTATAGGGAATTAACGAGTATCGATTCTCAAAGGAATAAGTACAGACTAATCACTTTCCATTCATTGTTTAATTGACCTAAACAAAGTGTTAAAATAATAAAGAAAGAAATAAAAAATATATACAACTCAAGAATGTGAAAGTATGCAATTTAGACAGAGGCTTTTGAAAATATAATAATGAATTACTTAGCATATATCACAGTAAATTATCATCTTGGTCTCATAAAGGATTTAATATAGATCCACTTTGTTTGCAATCCATGGAGTCACTATACTTCTAGCTAAATTAGTGAACATATTCTATCTCAACCAATTTGTCCAAAAGATACTTTAAAATCAATCCTCATATAAACACCTATATTCTAGGTGATTTAAAATATGAAATTAGTTAATGAATCCATATTCTAGCAATCATCAACTAACATTTAATTGCCTAAATTCTTAACAATTAACCCCATTTTCAAGCAAGTTAAGAGATAATAAATATGAAATTAATTAATTAAAATCATTACCAACCCCTTTTTGAAGCAAGTTAATAACAAAAATCAATCAACCATCTCGCATACGCAAAACAAGTAATCAAATCCCAAGATAAATAATTAATTGATCAAAAGACTAAATTAACTAAAGAAATCATGAATCCCAAAAACAATGTCAAATTACAATGAAAATATTAATTACATAATTTTAGAAGAAAAAAAAACAAATATAAAAGAAAGAACTCATAGACAAGTCTCTTTTTTCTCCTTTGAAGACTCTCTTGAATAACCCATCTTGATTTGATGAATTCCTCCTCCAATGAGTTCTTTTTCTAATTTGATCCATGAATTCATACTTTTGTCATGTGTTTTTTTTTTTTTTTGTTTAAAGAAGCTTCTAAGAGGCTAAAATTCGTTCCCTAAGAGTTCTGGGCCGAGTAGAGATTGAAAAAATACCAAAACTCTTTGGGAAAGTACCAAATCCACGCAAAACTAAAAAGCTCACTGACACTGGACAGAGTAGAGCCGGCGCCAGCGCCGGCCCCGTGTGCCATAGCCGGCGTCTGGTCTACCCGATCATGCTATGGTTTTCCAAAATTTTCCTCTGTTTCCAGAATAGGGTTTACACTGGTTCCATCGGTCACGGCTGGCGCCGGCCGTGCTCTGACGGCGATGGTTTGATGTTTTTTTTGTTGTTTTCTACAATAAAATTCCAAAACATGTTTAAAAGGTAAAATATCAAATATGAAAGAATATGCCTAGTTATTACAATAAATGTATCATAAATCACCCTCAACTAACTAGGAAAATATAGATGAATTTTGCCCCTATCAGTTGTATAGTTTCCACATAAAAAACTTAACCTTTCCAGGAAAAGTAAACTTCCATAAAGAATTCAAGAAATGAATCTTAGGCCTCCTTAGCCAAGCAGAAGATACAGTAAACCCATATATCTGCGTTAACGACCACAGTTGCAAATCTTTCTCTTCGACTCCAATTTCTATTGGAAGACCAGTCAAAATAGAAAAAGCAACTGAAGAAGGAACAAATCTTTGTATTATATCTGCCCTCCAAAAGCCATTAGGTACCACATCCAACAATCTCAAGCTTGGATGAGTAATGTTTGAACTTACATCGACAAAGCACCAACAAGAAGACTAGCTATCATACAAAAAATGTAAGTGAGCGGCTTTGGAAGCAAAAATCAGATTTTCCTCAACCAAACGAGAAATAGAATGAATACTTCTATAATAGTGTGATGACAGAAGCTGAACACTCATACAAAAAGGGTGAATATTATTGACATTATACTTGGCTCTCATGAACCAAGCCCATAAAGTATCCTGGAATCTATACTGCTACCAACATTTCATATCAAATGCCGTGGCATAAGTGCCTAAAGATCGCAAGCCAAGTCCATTTTCCTCCACTGGATAACATAAAGACTTCCAGCTACACCAGTGTCACCTATATCCAAATTCAGACTTTCCCCATAAAAATTTAGCCATTTCCCTCCCTATATTCGCCAAAACCTGCAAAATGTAAAGAGGAACCAAGGTGAGAACTGTGAGACTTAGTGATTTATACCTCCATCCTCTAACTCGAGCCCTAATCTTCTCCACCAAAGCATGAAAGAAAAGCCTCTTTCTCTGACCTTTGAAAATTGGGCTTCCCAAATATGAAAATGGCATGCCTCTCCTAACAAATCCAAGCTTCGACTGTATAAGACCATATTTACGCAAAGAGGTCTTTTCCGAGACAACAAAAGAACTTTTGCCCTTATTGACCAATTGACCAGAAGCTAACTCATAAGTTGAAGCAAAATCAGTAATAGCTCTCAAATTCTCCCTAGAAGCTGTAGTAAAATAAATAGTTTCATCAGCGTAACTCAAATGTGAGATGTTACATCTTCTAGGCAAAGAATATGGCGTAATTTTTCCTGAACTCATATAAGAGTCCAAACCCCTTCAAAATATTTCCTGGGATAAAATAACAAGATAAGGAGATAAAGGATCCCCTTGTCGCACACCTTGTGATGATTTGAAAAAAGCCATATTATCTCTCGTTCACCAGCACCAAAAACCAACAATTAGATAAAATATTGTAAATGAGATGAAAGACATGAGAGCAAAATCCAAACATTTGCATAATAGCACCTAATGATGACAAATAGACTTTATCAAAAGCCTTAGCCATATCAAGCTTCAAAACAATATTACCTCATCTAGTTTTCCGATCAATTGAATGCGCCATTTATTGAGCCCAAAGAACATTATCAATTATGCTCCTTCCTTTAACAAAGCCACTTTGATTAGGTAAAATAATTTTTTGCATCAACGGAGGTAGACGCATAGCCAAAACCATAGTAATAATCTTATTACAAAAATTACATAAGCTAATAGGCCTAAAGTTTGCAAAAGAATGATAGTTCTTCTTGGGAACTAGCATAAGAAGTGTGCCAATAAAAGATCTGAGCATAGGAACACCCGAAAAAAAATCTCTAACTACCAATACAACTAAAACATCAACTATATCCCAACAGTAAGTAAAAAAACCCTATGAAACCATCCGGACCTAGTGAACTATTTTTGTTAAGAGAGAAAACAGTTTCACGAACTTCATCATATGAAGGCAACGTACATAGCTTTGCAATGTCCTCATCAGAAATCAATTGCGGAATGTAATCATAGATTTCATTCATACCCGATCCCATGGAAGAATATTAGGCGCTAAGAAGTTTTTAAAAAAAGATTCTACCACCCCCACCAACATCAAATTGCTGAGTGAAAAGATTATTTGAGTCATCATGAATCTATGTAATCCAAACTCGTTATCTCTTGGTTTGACAATAGAAGTGAAAAATATTCATGTTTTCATTCCCCTCTTTCAGCCATGTCAGCCTAGCCTTCTCTCTCCAAAAACACTCCTCCACTTTAGTGGAAAACATGCCACAATATTGTATAGAATATAGGAAATTAGGCCATAGTATAAAGAACTGTCAAAAGTCGGATATTGATCATCACAGATAAGATGGAGATACTCATCAGAAGGCTTCACATTTGCCACCCAGGGCACCTGCAACAAGTTGGATACAAAAGAAAATTCCTTCTGGTCTATTGAATAATCCAGTGCAGTGGACAAGAGAGTTGGATGATAATCTAGTAACACCAAATTCTTGAGCCTCATGAACAACTCGCAAAAAATTTGCCACTCAACACTCTAGCTGATCTGGTTGGCAATGTTGGCCAGGTTCAATTAGTAGCGGTGTAGCCCGCACATGGAGAAGAGCCCTTCCCTGGTGGGTCTCTGAGTCATATTAGAGATAGAATCTCAAATGCTTTGGATTTAGCTTTCGATTATGAACTTTATGAAGGAGATCCTGACCATCTAAGGGATATTAAAGCTACACCAATGCAGCCTAGTCCTTATATAGACCTTCCATGATTAAAGCTTAAGTATAGGATTTGTCATGGATCCCTTGATGATGTTTGGTCGGCTACACATCATCAGTCTGTTGATGACTATGATGAATATTATGAAGTAGCTGTAAAGATGTTGCACCCTGTGATGGAGGACTTTATAAAGAAGTTCCAGAGCAAGTTAATTTGAGGATTTCTGGATCAATTTAAATTCACGCCAACAACTACAAGCTCTTTGTTGGTTGCACGACATCTCAGTTATATCTGAAAAGGTGGATCTTCTTTGTTTTCTTGTTTATATAGGTGTTCGATATGATACACTAAATATTTTCTGGGTTCTGATAGATCTGCATAGTGTCAAATATTACAAGGGATCGGTTGGAGATCTAATGGCTCAATTAAAAGGGGGAAATGTTCAGTTACCTGATATTTTGAGGCGATGGACATATATTTCCTATTTTTGAAGTTCAAAGTTGTTATGCTATATGACAATTTCTGAAAGGATCCAATCCAAAATCTTTTTTTAATGGAAATGTAAATATATTAATATTGATAAAAAAGAATATACATGGATTACTAGTTTATAGTCAAGGAGACTACAAGCTAGTGGTTCTCAATACAGTCCGAAAAGGTAGGCACAACATTAGGGTACAAAGTAAAAATAACAGTGTACACATGTGTTTTATTTTTCTTTATAATTTTCAACGGTTAGCATACCGCATTCTCAAAAATGGCCTTATTTCGAGCATACCAGATGTAGTAGAAAGTAGCTGCCAAAGCAGTAGACTTAGCCTTAGTAAACCACGAAGTACCACGGTTGGTGCGCCTAAACCACCTAAGACAGGCTTTGGTTGAATCCAAATTATTCGGTAAATCAAGCCACCTTTTAACTTCTGTCCAAATAGTAGATGAAATTGAGCATTTGAAAAATAGATGATTAGACGTTTCTGGATGTACCTTACACAAAGGACAGGACAAGTCATCAAGCCTGAACACAAGTGTATCCTTGGTCTTAAGCCTACCCTTAGCACACAACCAAAGAATGAAAAAGTGTTTAGGTGCCAGTCCCTGTTTCCATATGGTATTGGCCCAATACACCGTCTATGCAATTGATCTCAGATAGTCATAAGCATAGCAGGTGAAAGAATTAGTGCACATGGCTCAAGAATGAAGCAGATCAACCGCACAGTTAATATCCCGTTCATGCTCCAGTATCATATCTCTAATTGCTAGCAGTCTACGAAAAGGTTGGTATTGTGAAGGTAAGGGTTGGTGACACATTTAGAGGGTTGTTGCAGTTGTGCTTGCTGTGTTATTCACTATAAGAAAACATGATATAGCGGTTAAGCGAGAGTATTGCAAGGGCAAGTAAGAAGGGGGCAATTTATAGAAGAGTTGACTAACTGTAACTAAACCCTTGCAAATAGTAACAGTCTTGCAATGGTCCAGAATTCCTTTGTAATTAGTGAGGGTTTAGCTACGGCCATAAATTTTATCCTCAAAAAAAATATTTTGAAATTTTAAGATAAAATGAGTGCAGCTAAGCCCTTGCTAATTAGTGAGGGTTTAGCTACGGCCATAAATTTTATCCTCAAAAAAAATATTTTGGAATATTATGATAAATGGTCGTAGCTAAACTCTATATTTAGTGAGAGATTAGCAACGACCAAAAAAAATTTTCAAAAAAATTTCTGGTCATTTAAGATAAATGGTCGTAGCTAATCCCTCTCTATTTAGCGAGAGTTTAGCTATGGGAATAAGTTTTTCTAAAAAAAATAATTTGGAATATTAGGATAATATGGCTGTAGCTAAACCCTAACTAATTAGCAACAATTTAGTTACGACATTATATTTTTCTCCAAAAAAAAAATATTTGGAATATAATGATAAATGGCCGTAGCAAAACCCTTGCTAATTAACGAGGGCCTAGCTATGAACGTTAGGGTTTGGGTACTAAATAGCTTTGACTGTCGCAAAACCATTTCTATGCCCTCGCTATTTAGACATTATACCCTAATGCGTCGTAAAGCCATCACTAATCAAAAAATTTAACCACAGAACACCTTAAAGTTTAATTTCAATATATATATATATATATATATATATGTGTGTGTGTGTGTGTGTGTGTGTGTGTGTGTGTGTGTGTGTGTGTGTATTTATAATATACATGAATTTGATACACATATATTTACTAAGATATATATATATATATATATATATAGTAGTATATACATATTAGTACATAAAACATATCTAAAAAATCATATGTGTATATTTATATACACAGTAATATAACTTATATATATTAGTGTTTAATGTGTATACAAAGTAATTATACGTAGAGTATAGATATGTTTTATTTATTATTTATTATTTTATTTAATTGATTAGTATAATGTGGGGAAAAAATTATTATGTGGATATATATATATATATATATATATATATGATACATTAATAATTATACTATATAATGTATAGTATATTATATATATACTATAAATTTTGATAAATTATAACTAAATAGGTTGATTTATAATTTTCCTAATAAATTATAATATATACAATTTGCAGAGGATTCCTTATGGGATTATCAATGACGGATTAGATACAGTAAGTTTTCGTAGCTAAATTTGAATCAGCAAGGGTTTAGCGCATTTAATTTTTTATTTTGATTTTTTTGCCGAATTTAAACCCTCGCTATAAGAGAGAGACTAGTGATGGCACTCTATCATAGCAAAAATACAGACTAAATTTCACACTTAGTCATTTTTCAGTCACCTTCCTTCTTTCTGGTACCACTAATTTCTGGTTTCCTTCTCCCGCTACAAAATCCCTTGGCAACCCGAAATATCCGTCATCTTCCTTCTTCTCTCCATTATCTCTTTTCCCCTTCCCTCGGTGGCAAAATGCATGTAATCAAACGGCAATACGTAGCTTAATTTGAACCCCTGCGTAGGCCCTCTCTAGCATGACACCAGAAATTATTCAACCGCCCCTCTACGGTATTGCACGTCGATATTCCCAAATCTCCAACTATGGTGCCAGCAACTCAAGGCTTTGAAGTTTCGTAATTTGTTCCTTGCCATTGTCTACTTCTAATTTCTCTAGTCTGGTGGTGTTCTAATTCCAAAAAGAGTTTTCTTATTTATTTCATTAATCAAGCTTGAGAAGCAAGTGGGTAGAATTTGATCTGCCTGAATTACTTTATTTGAAACTAGATCTCACTGATGATGGACAGAATCGGAATCAGATCTTTATGAAAATCTTCATTTTGTTTGCAAATTCAAAATTGGGACATTTTTTAATTGCTAGATCGATATGCATTATTGGGCATTTTCTTTTGTTGTTTATGGCAACCAAATTTTAGTGGAATTTCCACTTAAAGTATTAAGATGACTATCTGTTGCATAATTTTCTACTATTCTTTTGTCTTTAAGATTATGATATTGTTAGATACTGTATTTATCTCTTGTTTTTCTTGCCTGATTTGTTGGAGTTGTGATTGCTTGAAACATTTTTATGATTCCTCTGATTCCTTTATTATCTTTAATGTGCTATAAATGGTTGAAACGTAGATTGAATTGGCTTTTGTTGTTGATTGGACAATTGTCTTATATATTTTGTAGCTATTTTTTGGGCTTACGTTGGAGACTGAGGGGAGGTACTACTCTGCTTTGTGTCCTAATATAATAATTATTGAAAGGCAGAGTTGTACATTGGGGATATAGTGCTGGTTTGAGGAAAGTTGGGTAGTGATAATTTTTGGACCTTTTAACTTTCAGCATATGTCATACAAGTTACTTAATATGAATGTAGAATTTATACACTTGCATTGCAAAAAATGAATATGATGTCCTAAATTTTTGGAAAAATAATGCACTTAAATTTTCTATATTGTCTATGATGACAAGAGGCATATTAGCAATTTCAACAAGTTAGTTGCATCTGAGAGTGCTTTTAATTAGGGAAGACACTTTCCTTTTAGAACAAAAAGAGTTCAAAGCATTAAGAGTTTTCTTTTGATATGAATTTTGTTGGAGAAACTTGCAAAAACAAAGTTGAAGTTCATGAGAAAATTTTCTGGTTGCTGGCTATTTGTTGTTGTTGTTTGAACTAATTGTTCAGAGTTTATTTTGGATGTTGTTAGATTTCTTTTGGTATGTCTTTCTGTGAAGAAAATGCAGGAAAGAGGGCTGAAACATGTTGTGTTCAAGAGGTGTGAAAATGATAACTTAAGCTGGTTATATGTTAATGAATGCATGCTGAGTAGATTTTGTTTCATAGTTTGTAGTTGTTTATTTGGTATGTCTATAGGGTAATTCTTTGAAGTAACTAAACCTAAATGAACCTCGAAATGTTAGGAAGAGAGGAGATTTGATTTTTTTGGAATTTTGAATGTAAAGGAATGCATGAGAATGAAAGGAACTGAAGCTATTCATGAAAAAAAAAAATGTTTTGCCATGTTTTATTTTATAAATTGTTTTAGCATTTTTCTGAAATCTGGATCGAAAAGATGGTTGAATCATACTTATATAAATCCTAAACAAGGATTAGGAATGTTTAGATGGTATGAGTTATATAGAAGAAATGGAAAATATAGCTAGTGTAAATTGTAAATACAGTAAGGGTATTCTGCTATGGGCATAATACAACTATGTCTATTTGTGTGTAATGCTGTATGAAGTGACCATGAATTTTGGAACTTCATGAACTGAACTCTGTAGCTAATTATCCTAGAGATGTTTTGGGACCAATTTGACATGATTAGAGCTGTGAGCAGAATGTTATGATAGAAATACTAAAAGCTGCCATTGCTGAATTCTAGTTTGCTTAAGTGGAAGATGTAAATTGTTTTAACCTCTTTTGTTCCAAGAATCAGTTGTGACTCTTAAGAATCTAAGTGTACCTTAAGTTATGGATATTAGGATGAAAATAGCATGAGTTTTGATTAGTATTTTGTGTGTAATATTGTATTTTGATTAGTATTAGGATGAAACTATATATTGCTGACATAGTGTCTTGTGCATTCTATTATGATATTTGCACAGTGTCAAAATGAGTTAAGTTCAATTTAGGTTATGCTTAGCTAACTTGTATTCAATTTCGTGCATTGATCTCACTTGAAGACTGCTTATTATGCTTTATTTTGATATGCCTATTGCTGTTTTATCTTAAGAATGCTCTATTTGGTACATTGAGTTCATTTGGTGTGAGCTACACAGGTAGTGATAAATTTTAGACGTTTTAACTTTCAGCAGATGTCATAATTGATTAGATTTTTTTTTTAGTGGTGTAGAGACTCTCACTTGGCTTTTGAACGTAATTCAATTGAATGCCTAGAGTGGGTCCTTGGCCACACTACTTTCTTGGACTTCATTTTTTTTTTTTTTTTTTTTATCGATATTGGCACAAGCACATCAAGGGATATGCAATTCTCTTTGCCAACATGGACTTGAAGGTAGATTTTAATAAGCATATATGTAGGAGATTAGGAATCGGGTGATCCATCAGAAGATAAGATTAATGCAATTTATCACTGATGATTAGTTTAATGTTGCAAGTTAAGGGTTCATTAATCTTGCAAATTGGACATCCAACAAAAACGACCTTTTTTTTCTTTACCAATTGCTTTTCCAATATTTGGTAATATTTCATTAGGAAAAAAAAAAGGATTAATGAGATGAGCTCTTATTTTGAGGTGATTAATGCCATATTAGTTTGCTTGCCTCTCTCCTTTGCTTTAGCTCACCGACCTTGTTGTTGTGTAATCTTCTTTGACTTATTCTTTTTCTTTTTCTCTCTCTTTCTTCATAGTTGGTCGGTCTCTCTCTCTCTCTCCCTGCTTCTCTTTTTCCAAGCTAAGACAGATTAAGAGATAAAGGAAGAGGAGTTGCTTTATATTGTAGATTGAAACGTAGAAGAGAAGAAGTATATTCCTTTTTATGCCTTTAGATTGAATTGCTTTATATTATTACTTTAGCCATCAATTATTCAATTGATGAAATTTGTTCTAAAAATTTCACAATATGCATTTTGAGATTTATTTGTATACCCTTTGGCCATGAATTACTAAGTTTTAACCATTATTATTGTTTAAAATGTAGTGCTTGACATTACAAGACCTGTTTTTTACCGACGTGCTTTGTCTTTAGCTTTGCTTGTCAAATCAAAAGGTACATGAGTTTATATGTTTCAACTTAAAATATTATATGTTCAACTTATATAAATAAATTCTCGTGAATGATGAGTGATCATTCCCCGTGAGTGATGGGTGATCATTTCGCAGGGGTAATGGGTGAGTACCCTTAGGTTAGTAATATTAAATAATTGGTGTGACATGTAATGTTTTTTTTTTTTTTTTTTGTTGAATGTTGGTTATTTTTGTGGTGGCTTTAGTGCTCGAAAAACATCCAGTTTTTAGGGAAAACTCTAACGAAATTTTCATTGGTTATCTTGATAGACCAAACAAGGTGATTACCCTTAGGCTTGATTTTATCCAATAGATTTTAATGCCTAACCATCTTCTTAATGTGAAGAAAAATTGGAGAAAGATCATAAACTTGACCTTATGTAATCAAAGCAATCAGACTAGCATCCGCACTCTCATAATCCTTCTCCTTTCATGATAGGTTATATAGTATTCATTTTTCTATCTTCCACTCTGTGAAATAGAATTCAATTTTCCTTAACCACACAAAATAAACAATTGAAGTTTATTGACAATGTCTACCACAAACTACAGGAAACTCATCCCCAAAAATAGATGGTTATCGACAACATAGCAGTTTAAAGTAAACAACATTATAAATACTAAACCTCAAACTTAAATAAGGTAAGTAGCAATGTATAAACCTAAACAACATGAACATATCCAGGAATTCAACCAATTCCCCATTTCTCTTCTCATATTCCATTGCTTTAATGCTTTTTTAACTAGTGGAGATCATCAAACCTTCTATATCCTTCCTTTATATGCATTCTCATTGACATTACAACATTAGCCATTTCTTGACTTTTGGTTTATCTTTAAAACTACTTGTCAACAAAAAATATTGTATGTTTAATTTCTAAAAGCAGAACGGTGATCCCTAAAAAAAAAAAAAGTTCAAATTGTATCAACAAGCAAAAGCTATTAGATCTTTAAGACCCTTCTTCGTCTCTTTCATGTACCCTTTATATAAATCTACCCTTTTTCATCTAGTAATTAGACAGCCCACTTGTTTTGGCAGTTTTCATCAGTGGCAACTATTTTTTTTTATTCAATTGATCTATGAAAGATAACATGGACTGTCATTCTTTTTCTCCTGACATTTCCTACTAGATTTGCAAATGATTGCCTCACTATGAAAGAAGAATGTGAGTTCATGCTTCGAGTCTCGGAAAAGGTAAAAAAAAAAAAAAGTAGCCAGTTGCAATTCTAACTCTCTGTCATTGGTACAACTGTTCTTATGGCAGAGAGCCGGATAATTGCTGGTAATTTTCTTGTCTTTCCAGAGACTTGAAGCATGAACTCATTTTCATCTGTTGTAGTGAAGTAGACCTTCGCAAATCTAGCAGGAAAAGTCTAGAAAAAAAGGACAATTGTCCATGTTGTCTTTGAGATTTGTATTGAATGACGAAAAATAGTTGCCACCTGATGAAAAATGCCAAGATAAATAAGTAGTCTAATTACCAGATAACAGGGATAATAGATTCATATGAAGGGTACTTGAAAAAAATGAAGAAGGGCTTTTAAGATCTAAAGGCTTTTGCTATTTGATATGATTTGATTTTTTTTTTTTTAACGATCACCATTTCAAGGATATTACTCCATTTCTTCATGGCTCTTTTAACAATGAGCCCTATGGCCAAGTCTTTTACATCTATCTTCACTCCTTCTATTCTTCTTCAAAATCGAGACTTACATAATTGGTTTGCATTATATAAGGTGTTAATTTTAGATAGACAATCGAAGTTGGATGTACAGAAGGCATGTTCCCGGCATCAAGAGTATTACTATTGAATTTGAACGTGG
This sequence comes from Voacanga thouarsii, assembly GCA_026120185.1. Taxonomy (NCBI): domain Eukaryota; kingdom Viridiplantae; phylum Streptophyta; class Magnoliopsida; order Gentianales; family Apocynaceae; genus Voacanga; species Voacanga thouarsii. The sequence continues at coordinate 2,240,977 of JANUWF010002383.1, read as the reverse complement.
GATTAGAGAATTTTTTACATTTGCTAAAAGTTGTGTATCAGTTCACTTTGAGCAGGAACAAATATGTAGACTTGATTAAATTAAACTTAATCTAACTTTGTTTTCTAAGTCCATTAGATATAAATTTAACACAATCAACCTATCAAATAAAATCAAGTAATCAAATACCAAGAATGATAGAAAATTGATCAAATAGCTAAATTAATCTAAAAACCATGAATTCCAAAACAATGACAAATTACAATGAAAAAATTAATTACATCATTATCATAGAAAAAGAAAATAAAAGTAAAAGAGAGAACTCATAGACAAGCCCTCTGTCTTCTCTTTGGAAACCTTCTTGAATAATCCTCTTTTAATAATGAATCTCTCTTTTTTTCAGTGATTGAAAGTTTTGATCCTTGGATTCATTACTTTCTCTTCTATTTTTCTTGTTTTTATAAGTTTCCTTGATACCAAAATTCATGGCTTGAGAAGTCTTGGCCCATTAAAAGTTGGAAAATACCAAAATCCTTTAAAAGATACCAAATTCACGCAAAAAATTCGTCAATGAACAGACCAGACTGGCATCGGGTTACTTCGACCCACCTAGCGCCAGGTGCTTTCTGTTCTTCTCCTGGACTTTACTCTGTTCATGCTGTGTTTCTCCATTATGGACCTGGCGCCTAGTGCAGTGGCTAAACCTGGCGCCAGGTACATGCTGAAAATTTTCACCTTTTGCTCGAAATCCACTCAATTCTGCACAAATTCATCAAAAATATTTTCCAGAAGCAAAATGTCAAATAGGAAGGAATGTGTGTAGTGATTACATTAAAAGTATCTCAAATTAGCCTCAAATGACTAGGAAAATAGTGATGAATTTAGCCCCTATCACGTTCCACCACACTTGAACCTTTGCTTGTCCTCTAGCAAAACACTTAAGTCAAAAAAATAATCAAGAAAACACACAAGCTTTCATTCTTCCAGAATTTGAATCATAACAAGGGTTATAACTGTTAGGATTCGTGGACTCCTAAATGTGGAAAACATCCACAAATCCCTTCCAAGGATCCAAGTAACAGATTAAGAAGACCTTAGATTTACAAAATTACCTCTCTTCAGCGTCATCGAGATCCTTCGATTTTGAATGTGCTGTCGTACGTACAACCCGAATGATCACCAGACGTTGCAGTGTGCGAATGTCCTCTATAGGTACACATGACGAACTGACTCGTTGCCCCGAGAGTGCTAGCGCCTAGGGTTTGAGAGTTTTTTTGTGTGAATAGAGGCATGAAATTTTTTAACAGAACCGAACTATTGAGAAGACGGTTAGGGTTTTTCTTATAACCTTCCGAATCTCTTAGAGTCCAAATATGATAATATCTTATCATATTTTAATTTAAATTCAAATTAAATTAAAAACTGATATGATAAGATTCTGCCATTATCTCGGAAATTTAACTAATTAATTTACCGAGTCAGATTTTTATAATCTGGACATCATCCAGATACATCGAATGTGGACATATTTTCAAATTCATTGTATCTAGTAAATTTTCTAGGTGGATCACTGGAATAAAGCCAAGGTGGATCACTGACTTTCGAGGAAACAAAGAAGAGGTGTGGCACCGGAGAAGGATATGGCCAACACTGCACCACTATTTGCACCGAAAACAGAGCGAGTGAAGGAATTGAGGGGGAAAGAGAGTTCGGAGGAATTGAGGGGGAGAGAGAGGTCGGAGGACTGAGTTGAGATTTAATTTGCAGTGAATTGAGAGGGAAAGGGTCAGCTGTAAGCAGAAGGAAGAAGACGACGGACGTCAAAGATAAGGAAAAGAAAGACTAAGTGTTAGACTTAGTCTTTAATTTTGCTAGGGCACATTGTTGTCGCTAATCTCTCGCCGTGTATAGCGATAGATTAAAGATGGCAAAAATTCAAAATTAAAAATCTAAAACGCCATATGATTTAGCTACGACAATTTACCGTGGCTAACCCATTGCTAAATATTGAATTAAAAAAAATTAATGGCCATTGCTAAATCCTACCAATCAGAGAGGGATTAGCTACGGCCTTTCCATATTATATCCTCATTTTGACAAAAAAAATATAATACGCATAATATTAAAAATAATACTTACCACTTTTAAAACATTTTTTATACATAAAAATTGTCTGAGTTGCGTACAATAATAAATAAATAATATATAATATTATAAATCTAATTATCGTGTGTTATAATTTAATTGTAATTTATTGTATATAATGTATTGTACATTGTATAGTATAATTAGTAATGTATTATATATACACACATATATATATTCACTTAATAATGTCTTTTCGCACTTTCTACTACTTAATTAAATAAAGTAAAAAACTAATATATTATAAATATATATAAGTGTATGTTATAATATATATATATATATATATATATATATATATATACTATCATTATATATTAGTATATATGAGTGGATATGTATATATATGTTACTGTATACATATCTAACTTTGTAATATTAGTATTATATAACTATCATTATATATTAGTGTATATGAGTGGATATGTATATATATATTACTGTATACATATCTAACTTTGTAATATTAGTATTATTGATATATATATATATATATATATATATATATATATATATATATCCTAGTATATATTAGAGTATATGAGTGTTAAATTATATATATATATATATATATATATATCCAATATTATAATAATCACATATTCTACCTATATACATATAATATATTTAATAGTGTAAATTTGCAGCGTACATAACATAAAAATCACATACTCTAACTATAAGCATATCCACACATAAATGAAACTAAACTTTGCAATTTTTTGTTTTAATAGTTTAGCGACGGCGTTGCGAGGGCATAGGGTTTTGTCTCTATTTAGCGACGGGTCAGCCACAGCTAAGGGTACCGTAGCTATGCCATCACTAGTTAGAGACCATACCCTAACTTACGTAGCTACACTCTCTCTAATTAGAGAGGGATTAGCTACGGCTAGATACCCGTCTCTAATTACAGAGAGTTTAGCTATGACAAAAATATATTCTAATATTAAAATCTTTTGGATAAAATTTCACTAATTCGTTAGCGACGGCACACCATACTATCTCTAAACCGTCTCGAGTTAGCTACAGCTTAGAGACGGTTTATAATTGATTAGTTATAATTACAGAACGCCATCACTAAACCGTCACAATTTAGATACAGCTTAGCAATGGCTAATTGAAAATTTAAAAAAAAAAATCTAATCAAATTTTAAGATTCTGTCGCAGTTCTGTTTCTAATTAGAGATGGCATTTTTGCCATCTCTAATTAGACATGGCATTGCGACGGGTGGTCAACTGTTTGTCACTATTTTGTTCCCGTTGCTAACCGTCAGAAATTAGCAACGACTAACATGCTGTCTCTAAATGCTGTCGCTAAATCCTTGTTTTTTTGTAGTGTTGGGTTGGAGGTTAATTTGATGTTTAGATTAGTACTCAATCGGTTAACATTACAAAACCTTGAGGGACACCATTATTTCCCTCGACCAGATCTGTGGTAATCTTAAACAGGCAGCTAGCACCTCTATCGTTTTGAAGAGTTACACCACCAACATTTCCACTTTTCAAACTACGAAGATTTGGTTTACGTTAGCCACCAATTACTACCTAACCCTATGTTTTGAATGTTTCGTGTTCACAACTTGTTCAAAATTTAAGTTAGATGTTGGACATGTGTAATTGAGTAAACAATATTCCACTAGTATTGTGTCTAATTTATTGTGAACTATTGTGAACTTTTAATGTATAATCTTTTCTATCTTTTATGCAATATTCTTACTTATATATAATTAAATGACATCGTGCGGCATTATATTTAGTATTAAAAAAAAGATACATGCAGGATTCATTATAGTTTGATGCAAGGGGATGAGATTTGAGCCTTATCTAAGGTAGAAAGACCTCTTGATTCCAACGGCAGAGAGTCAAACATGCGAAAGAATAATACAACATTTGTTCATAATATAGGCACACACATATATGTGTGTACACGCATGTAAAATTTTGTCCTGGGCTAAGATTCTCTTCACTTGCCTCACCACACCTATAATATTATTAGTGTCGAAGGCTTTCACTTAAAGGTATAACTAGAGGGAAACTTAGATCAGTAGCACTTCAAAATACTCCACCGAATTAGACGTGTATATATGGAACAGACAGCCACAACAATGACAGTTAGATATGAGTACTTTTGATTTTGAATTATCTCCATTGATTATCAAGACTTTGCATGAAATGATAAAATTGAATCTTCTTTACCTTGCATTTGAAGCCAGTGAATAGGAAAGGCTTAAGCTGCTTCCTTGACTTTTGAATTTTGACTAAAAACTATGGAAGAACATTAATATGGATTGATGAGTAATTTCCTAACAAACTTTTCTTCATTTCCCACCTCACATAGAATATAAGTGGATAGGTATTAGAATTTCTTTTCTTCCTTTGGTTCAAAATGTAATATGCATATGCTCTACTTGCTGAAACTCCTTGTAACTGGACTTTACAGGCCTTTTCGATGTTCTATGTGCTATTGGCACTAATGTTAAAGGAATAATCTTTTGTTTGGTTGCATAAATGTAATTAATTGTCAAAGGATCTTAATCTTATGCATTTTATACAATTTTTTTCTTATATGATTTTTGAGCAATAAGTTTATTGGACACTTTAGTTGTAATCAGATATACACCAATTTGCTTTCCTCATACAAAGTTACATATATAATATTTTTTTCGTAATTTATTATTATTTTTTATAAAGTTACCAATGTCACAGCGGGGGTTAGGCAAGACCCCCAATACCTATTTTTCAGAGGAAAATAAAGATATACAAAAATTGGAGAGAGCCTTAACCTGAACCTCCTAACAATATGCAAAATTAATCCCTTAAAACAGAGATTGATTGGGCATCTAGAGTTCATTAAGATTGAGTATTTATAGGCAAAGAACTGACACTACAAGGAAAAAATGTTTTACTAACATATTTTTAATGACACTTTTTATAAAGTGTAATAATGTAATACTTATAATGACACTAGTTTTTTAAGTGTTATTATATTGAATCAATACGACGTAGTTTTATTAGTTTCATTTAAAGTAATATACTATTATGACACAATTTTGGGTCAAGACAAAAAATTAGATTTTTCCTAACACTTTAGGATCCTCAGACGCCCGCGCATAACACTTTGACAAAAAAAAATCGCGCGAGTCATTAGAGGGAAGAAAAAAAACGGGGGTTGTGTTTCAAGAAGGCGCCGAGCAACAACAATGGCGGATTTTTCCTTCAAAACAGTGAAGGAAATCAGACGAAATAGAGCTTGATTCACAGCTTCTTTAGCCCAAACTCCTTTGCGCGAGTCACATCATCTTCTCTGCACAACCGGTTGAAGTGGTTCTGTCGGCTCTGCTACTGTGTGAAGCGGTATCGGCATTGCAGAGGGGCATTATTTAGCTGCAGTCTGTACACTGCTCTTTAGACTGGTAAGTATTCTTAGGTCAATTTGCATTTCTGTGCATCTATTTGTTTAATTTTGCTATGGTTGAGGCGGTTTAGCTCTGGATTTCGGAGGCGATTTTCTACTACTTGCAGTTCTGGAATTTTTGTTGACCTTTTCCTCTAATTTTTATTTGTTAAATGTCGTCTGTTAGATGTTTGAATTATGGGAGGTACTGGAAATAATTGAGCTGGAGAACCTCTTTCTGCTATGAGTATTCAGATTGAACTCATTTTGTTCATTTGTTGATAGATTTCCAGGGTACCATGCCTAAACATTTTGGCGTTCTGAATCATGATTTTCTCCCTTTTCCCCATCGAAATGTAGATCGTGTTTTTTCCCCTCTGTAAACATTATGAATTCATTTCGGAGTAAGGCAAATTGGTGTCCTGTTTTAGAGTCAAAGGGTTTTTACCTGCTGTAAATTGGAGATTAACTGACTTCGCATGTTTAAAGATGTTGCTTTCAGTTGTTGGGACCTCTGCATTTCATATGGTTCTTTCCACTGGAATTTTGCTGCCTGAATGTTCTTAATTCATTTTTTTTTATAATTTTAATTCTTGGAAGTTTTTACTGATCATTTAGTTCAGTTACTGGTATAGGCTATGGTTTAGTTACTTTCATTTAATTTAGTTATGGTTATAAGCTCAATGATTGGGTATGAGTAATGGAGTTTGTGCATATTGGTGATTTATTCCGTGTCATACATTTTGATAATATTTGGCTTGCCATCATTTTCATTTCTGTTTTCAAGAAAACCCGATTGTATATTGTGGCATTCAAGAAAAAGCATGCCTATCTCTCTTCATCATCCTATAGCATTTTTCTTCCATGCTGGAGTTTTCTAGTGTGCTTTAACAGTTCAACTTTCTCCCTTTATGTGTATGTGTTTCTGAGATGAAGTTAATCTATTTTAGTTGATTTTGTTGTGTTTCTACATGGGTTCTTGCAGTTGTCACCATCATTCTTTGTTATTCATATTTATCAATAGTGATTTTAAGTGTTGGTTTTGGCATAAAATGAAGTGACTTATGAGTAATGGATGCTTAGTGTAGATTTGTGGGTGCTTGTGGATTTTCTATTTCAGCAATAGATGCAGTCTAAATGAGACTTTGGTTTTCCGTTTTTACATTTTACTGCAGAAAGTTGTGAACCCCGAAGTTTTTTCTGATTGAGACTTTGGTTTTCTGCTCTTCTTCCTGTGCGCAGTTCTTATTTTATTGTAGTCACCTTAACTTGTGTGTTTTGTTTCCATTTTTTTCATTCTTCTAGTATGCCTTTCATCTCGTTTCCTTCATTTTCTCCGAAAAAGTTGCAGTGGTCAGTAGCCAACAGCAATTCTCATAGTCACACCATCAAAATCAAATCTCAATCCGTTCAGAATTTAATTAAGTAAATTTACCAGCCAAGCTAGCCAACTTATACTTGGAAGGAACACTTAAGCAGAGAATTCAGTAATGTTCTAAATACTGGCCACCTCTTCTATAGGCCCATATCACTTTTATAACCATGTTACAACTATATATGGATTTCAACCGTAAATTTGGACCCAAGTTATGTTTTCTTTATATACGACTATGACAGCTTTCAATTGCACATAAAAGAAGTGATTAACTAAACTCCTAAGTCTACCTCTTGCTCAACCTGCTCAATATAGTAGGCTGCTTTTTCTATAGGTGTATATGTTTTGTGATATTCTATATTAATTCCAAGATTGTATCATATCCACTTATCTTCAAGTAGAGCCTCTTTCTATTTCAAAGTAGAAAGTTCACGCACCACTTAACATATTAGAACTTTCTTCCTATTTATTATAATAGGTATTGCAAGCTATTTTTTTTAGGGATTTCTCCATTTGTATTCTAACGTGATGCTAACATAGGTAAATTCTCTTCCATTTGCTGCTACTACTTCCTAGGAATTGCATTGAATATGAAAATGGAGTCGAAAGGTTTTTAAACTTTGCAATAAACAACGCAAGTTTAAATGGAATGATATTATGTCCTTGTTAGAAATTTTGAAATGGAATAATGAGGACAAAAGTTGAGGCCATGGAGCATTTGACTGTTACGAGATTTATTAAGGGATATACACATTGGATAGCACATGGAGAACTCTTTACGCCTAGTTTAAGTACATCACACTCCGAGCCTATTTCAAATAATATAGCATCTATGCCTGATGAAATGGAAGCAATGTTGCATGATGCTTTTGGGGTCTCACCTGGTTGAAATGTAGATGAAGAAAGTAGTTTGAATTCTGCAGATACTGAAAAATTTTACAAACTGATTAATGACACTCAACAAGATTTGTATCCAGGTTGTAAGAAATTCTCTAAACTTGCCTTCATCATTCGGTTACTTCATCTCAAGTGTGCAGGGAAGTGGTCTAATAAGCATTTTGATATGCTATTTGATTTGCTGAGGGAAGCATTGTCCGAGGGTGTTGAACTTCCTAAATCTTTTTATGAAGCTGAAAATTTGATGAAGCAACTGGGCTTAGGCTATCAAAAAATAGATGCTTGTCCTAATGATTGTTCATTGTACTGGGGGGATAAAGAAGGATGGAAGGATTGTAAAACGTGTAAAGAGTCTAGGTGGGTCATTTTAAGGGAGAGAAGGGAAAGATTGCAAAGAAAGTTTTGTGGCACTTTCCTTTGAAACCTCGACTACAACGCCTATTCATATCATCTAGGACTTCGGCTTCTATGACATGGCATGCAGAAGGGCACAAAAATGATGGTCGAATGAGGCATCCAGCTGATTCACCTGCTTGGAAAGCATTTGACACTATAAATACAGATTTTGCAAAAGATGCACATAATGTGAGGTTGAGATTGTCGTCCGATGGATTTAATCCATTTAAAAATATGAATGTTGCTTATAGTACTTGGCCTGTGATACTTATGCCTTACAACTTACCCCCTTGGATGTGTAAGAAGCAACCATATTTCATATTGTCATTGTTGATACCTGGTCCATCTGCTCCTGGTAATAATATTGATGTTTATTTACAACCTCTAATTGCTTAATTGAAAGAGTTATGAGACATAGGCGTGCAAACTTTTGATGCATCTTCGAAGCAGAATTTTCAGCTACGTGCTGCATTGTTGTGGACAATTAGTGATTTTCCTGGATATGTAAATTTGTTGGGGTGGAGTACTAAAGGGCAACTAGCCTGTCCTATTTGTCATAAGGAAACAAAATCACAATGCTTGAAGAATGGTGCCAAGCATTACTACATGGGGCATCAAAGGTTTTTGTCTTCTAATCATCGCTTTTGAAATGATGCACAGTCATTTGATGGTCAGCAAGAACATGGAAGGCCACCCCCTAAATTGACTGGGGATACGATATTGCATGAGTTGGATGAAAAACAGATCAAATTTGGAAGGGCAGTCAATGATAACCAACAATTGCCCTATAATTGGAAGAAACAAAGTATATTCTTTGAATTGCCGTATTGGAAAGACAATTTGATGTGCCATAATCTTGATGTAATGCATATTGAAAAGAACGTTTCTGAGGCCATATGCGCAGTATTGTTGGAAGTGGATAAGAAAGGGGACCTTAAGTCACGTCTCGACTTAAAGGATATGGGTATTCGATCCGACCTTCATTCCATTAAGAGGGATAATGGTAAAGTTTATTTGCCGCCGGCTTCTTTTGTACTACGTAAGAAGGAGAAAGTGACATTCTGCAAGACTTTGAAAGGTGTTAAAGTACGAGACGGATACGTTGCCATCTTGTCTAAGTGCGTACACCTTAATCCACCTTAGCTTTTTGGACTTAAAAGCCATGACCATCATATTTTGATTTAACAATTGTTGCCAATCGCTCTAAGAAAAGTTTTACCTAAAATTGTCCGCTATCCTTTGATAAAGCTCAGTAGATACTTTAGAAGGTTGTGCTGTACTGAGATTCATCCAAATAAAATGTTTCAATTAGAGCAAGAGATTGTTGTTATCCTTTGTGAATTGGATCGAGTCTCCATCCTTCATCGTTCAGTATCATGATGCATCTAACTGTCTATTTAGCATCCGAAGCTAGAATAGTTGGGCCGGTTCATTATCGATAGATGTATCCTATAGAGAGGTACACATTTCATTCATTTCATGTTTAGGTTATTCTTTCTTGAGATTTCAAACATGTACAACAATGGCATTGAAACTAATGTATGAAAGTTGAATTTAAATAGGTATTTGAGCACGTTAAAGTCCTATGTTCGTAATAGGAGTCGCCCAGAGGGTTCTATTGCTGGAGGGTACTTGGCTGAGGAATGTTTGACATTTTGCTCATTATATCTTGCTGACTATGTGGAGACAAAGTTCAACCGACCAAGTAGGAATGACGATCATGAAGCCGATTCCTATGCTGGGTTAGATATTTTCAAACCAACTTGATGTTCACTTGGAAAAAAAGTTCCTACAAAATTCGATGAAGACACATTGAAGATAGCACATCAATATGTGTTGTTTAATTCTCACGCTGTAAAACCTTACATAGAGTATGTATAAGATAGAGGATTTATATTCTTCATTAGATTAATGGCCATGAAGCCACGCTTAACTAATGCATAGTATGTATATACAGCCAAGATCTAGACTAGTGGAGCAAAGGCATCCTCGTGCAAATTTGCATGAAATTGAGTGCATCCATAGTGATGAATTTGTGAATTAGTTTTGCAATTATGTAAGATTCATCTCAATTAGCATGCTTAAGTTATACTATGCTTAAGCTTACACTAACTCTTATTGATTTCCTAGGTAAAGGCATTGCAATTCAATGATGATGATATAATTTTTGAGGATTTGAAGCATTTGGGCAGAGGACCCAATGGCATTGGTCTTAAATACGATAGGTTCTTGGTGAACAACTTTCGATATCATACTGTAGAAGTTGAATGCAAAAGGAAAACTCAAAACAGTGGTGTTTCTATAAATGTAACAACAACTAGTTTCTCAAGTGTTAGAGACAGAAATCCAATTTCAAGTGATGTGTCTTATTTAGGGAAATTAACAGATGTGATTGAGTTAGATTATAGAGACGGGCGTAGAGTTGTGTTGTTCAGATGTGATTGGGTATCAATAAGGAAAAGGTTGAAACAAGATACCGAGGGCTTTACTCTAGCCAATTTCACTGATGTTAGGCCCCATAAAGAGCCTTTCATTCTAGCTTCTCAAGCAACGCATGTCTTTTACGTTGGAGACCCGACTGAAAGTAATTGGTAAATTATTATAACCACAAATCCAACAACTGTGTATAACATGGGGTTCGTAGTTGATGTTGAGTGTTATTTACAGAGTGAAAGTTGCAACATCCAGGTAGATTTGGGAAGTGAGGAAGTCAGCTAGGTTGCTGAAGGGGTCGATGGAGTTGAAGTTGAAATTACATCTACTTGATAAATCTTTACTTTTTATGTTGCTTTTGCTGTCCAAACTTGTTTTGAGAACCCTTCTATTCAGGCCCAGTTGTGTAAAATTAATGGCTATAATATGAGATACAATGTTTTATGGCTCCATTGTTTATGCAATGTTGCAAGTAATATAATATGTTTCTATGCATTCTGTATGTTTGTTTGCTGTTTTTTTTTTTTAATACAGTTGATAAATGTCTTGTGTTATTTTTAGGGATTTTTTTGGATATGATATTACTGATCTTTGGCTTGAACATTTGCATCCCAGATTTGAATCTAAGTATGGCAAGAACTAGGGGTAGAAGAAGAAGTACCAGTCAACCTAACCAACGTGGTGATGGCAGTACCGAGGCACATGTTGTACAAAAGGCTGATGAAATTACCGATGCGCATGTTAAACAAGAGGTTGAGGGTCAAGTTATGCAACAAAGTGAAAGTCAAGGTATATTTATATTTGTTGGCTTCTCATATACTTTCTATATTTTTGTACTTCCTAATGAGTCCTCGCTCAAAATTTTGTATGAGAAGTAAGTACAAGGAGAAGTGAGGTAACTCGCAAGAGAGGATGAACCTATATGACCTCTATTTGGGGCCGCCCTCGAAATGCGAAGCCTTTGGAGGTTGAATTCAATAAGTTTGGACAGCCGGTGAGAACAAACCATAGCAAATTGACCGAATATTTTAGAACCATAGCAAGGAATGGAATGTACGCTTCGATAGATATCAAATCATGGTCTCAGATTCCTCGAGACAACAAGAATGAGATGTTCAATGTTGTGAAGGTATTTAACGTTTTTATTTAATATTGAAGTACATTATATAGTAATATGTGTTTGAGTTTTGTTATTTTCTTGTCCATGTGCAGGAGAAGTTTAATGTACCGCCTAGTCTTAAGCCTGCTATCCTAAGATCAATTGGCATAAAATGGAGGACCTGGAAAGCATCACTAAAGAGCGAATGGTATGATGCAGAAAAAGACATCCATCACCAAACTCCATGCACCGATGATCGTGTGATTCACGCTCAGTGGACTAATCTCCTTTAATGGTGGGATTCAGCTGAAGGGAAGGTACGAACCTGTGCTCATACTCTTTCTTGATTCATACATTAATGTCCATGTCAAATCTCTTGATGACTGAATTTTCTAAATTCAGGCAATGTCAGAGAAGAATAAAAGGAATAGAAATATGAAGAACATAAATCATAGGACAGGGAAGAAGCCTTACGGTTAAATTCGTGATGATATGGTAACTTCTTCATGCGATTGAATGATATGTTGACCTCTAATTAACTACTTACAGAAATTGAATGATGCAGGCAAAGGAGCAAGGCCATTCTCCAACTCGTGTACAAATGTTCAAGAAGTGTTACACGGATGCTAATGGAACTTCTTCAAGCTCTCATGTGGTGAGTGCAGTGGTAATTATACATATGACTCAATAGTTTTTATTTTAGTGGAATATGCTTTTCTTTATAGTTATATGGAACAACTATGTTTTATTAGAATATGTCGTTCTTCATAGTTGAACGTGTTGAATGTGTTAAATGTGTGGAGTTTGGATGGGACTGCATAGGTGATGTTGGTTTAAACTTTGAATGTTTGTAGTTTGGGACTGCATAGGAGATGTTGGTTTGGACTTTTAATGTTTGGAGTTTTTTTACTGCATAGGAGATGTTGGTTTGAACTTTGAATGTTTGGAGTTTGGGACTCAATGAGGTTGGGACTAAATTTGTGTGTGGGGGATGTGAACTGTTGAATGTGTTTGTATTGTTACAGCAGGAGTTTGGAGTAGTCTACTTAGATATTGAATGTGTGGGACAGAAATTATTTTTGATGATGTGAACTATTGATATATGATGCTCTTTGTTCACAAGATTTTGTGTTGGCTGCTCAAGTTTTGAATCTTGTAGATGGGGTGTTTTATTTAAAATGTTGAAGATGTTTCTTGATGTTTAAAATGCTTGAATGTACTAAAACAAGTTCTATGGTTAGGTGTTTTTTTGCAGTCACTAATATTCCCTATACAAAATATTAATTTGGCCTTCCAACTCATAAAGCTGCTACAGTGCACATAATTCACTGAGTTTTGTAATGCAGATTTCCAGTTTTCATCAATCTTCTTCAGCACCATTTTACTTAGGAGCTTTCTATAGTTTTTCCTACATAACATGCCACTTTTAAATCTGCTTAGACATTATTATATGGACTAAATGATAAATTTTCAATCACCCCTTCCATTCAGCTCTCCTAGAGACAAATGAAATGTTGAAGAATTGCAAACAGCTGCAGCTTGATTATAAAAATGCAGTTTGGTTAGGTTTTTTTTGTAGGCACTATGAAAAATGTTCAAGAAATGCAGACAGCTACAGCTTGGTTATAAATTGCAATTTGGTTAGGTTTTGTTTAAAAATGCAGTTTGGTTAGTCATATTATTATTCATTTACAGTTTAGAAAATTTGCTGTGGTAACAACTCTAAACAGGATTATTGCTTTCAAGTGGGATTTTAGATATGTATTTCTTTGAAAATGATGGAATACTTTTTGCAAAATTTCAATAATTGTCCTTAGTAGGATAGTTTCACCTATCTTGGTGTTCTTTTCTTTGCCCACACTGTGTGTTAAAAATAGTATTTACAAGGCCATTTGTTAATGTTTGGTGAATCAAATGCTAGTTACTGGACCAATGGAAGCCTTTCTACTTCTCTTAGACAGTAATATAGAGAAAGCATGATTTTCAAATTGGAGCTTTCAAATGTCCAGTTTAGTAGATTTTCAACTCCTCTTAGACATTAATATAGAAAGCATGACTTGGCCTTCCAACTCATAAAGCTGCTATAGTTTAACACTTATATAGAAAAGCTGAATGTCTAAGAGATGTGCATTGTAGCAGAGTTATCATTTATATAAAAAAGCTATGTGTAAGAGATGTGGACTGTAGCAGATTTACCAAATTTTTACATCTCTGGACAACTCAGTAGCAGATTTTCTGCATTTTAACAGATTTACCACTGTTTGTAGTTTTGTAATAAGTTGTCCAAAGATGTTAAAATCTGTCTCGTGTGTGTGTGTGGCTTGGACTGGCAGTTTAGCAGATTTTCACATGTATATGTAGAGGTTTGGACTGGCAGATTTTCACAAAGAATAGGTCATGGAACTTCAAAGTCCATGGCCATTTCCAATTTTCACACAAGTTATGGACCACGCTACCTATACAGATCTCCAGTTTTCAGCAATCTTTTTTAGCACCATTTTACATAGCTAGTTTCTATGGTTTTTTCTACATAACAAGCCACTTTTAAACCTTATTTTTCAAATAGCAATGGCTTGTTCTTTCTTCATTTAAAGATGCAACATTCAGAATTTATTTAAGGCCTTTTTTCTGCATTTTATCCACTTCACAGTCCTAGAACATGCTTAAGCTGGCCAGTTATCACCCTTACTCCAAACAGCACCAAAAATCAAAATTTCAATTTAACAACATAATAGAATTTTTCATCTTCAACCATGAAAACTTGTATCTAATTGATCCTTATCATGCCTGGGACAATTTTTGGGTGCTAGGGGATGAAGTCTTACCTATTTTATGATGCTACCCCAAGCTTGGAGAATAGCTGAAAATGGAGTTCTTCAATATAATAGGTTGAGTTTCAGTTTTGAATGTTCAAGGGGGACAGAATTTCAAATTTTGAATGCTCAATGAGGTTGAGCTTTGGAATATATATTGCTTAAAAAACAGCTTACCATTGGTAAAAAAACTGCAATGAGCATTCAATGAGGTTGGTAAAAAACAGCTTATCATTGCTCAATGCTTTTCAATGCTCAATGAGGTTGAGCTTTGGTTCATTTTCATAAAAAACTGCAAATACCACAACTTATCATTAGTGGGAACATGTCTATTCCTCTTTAATGTTATGAAATACGTATTTAATCTGCTTCGCGGATCTTCACCTACAATAATATAGAATGAATTTAGTAAAAATATAATAAAATCCTCTTAGAAGAAAAAAAAATATATAAAATTGCTCAAGAATGTAAGTGATTAGAGAATTACCAAGTGTCGTGGCCAAGCGATTCCTATTCCAATGGAATCTCCAATAGTCTGAATAAAATCTATTGGTCTCAACAATTTCTCGTCACGATGAAATGGAACTAGAACCATTACTTCACACCATTCCTCACCCAGCAATACACCCCCAACATCGTGGGATGGGTCCACACTTTGAATGAAGCCTTTTGCAACTATTTTATATGTATCCAACATGCTTAAAAGTGAAACATAGCTATGAACCTACAAGATGTATTTTATTTAGTTAAAAGTGAATTAGTTAAACAAGCCAAATAGCTCATGCTCACTAGATAAAGGAAACTAGACTTAGATGCTAAAAAATGCTATGTAATACTAAAAAAAAAAAGCCAAAAGATTGCATAATAGACATCATATGCTACATTTATGCTGAAGCCAAAAGATTGCACAATAGAAATATTAGACATGCCATGAATAATACGGTCGAACAATGAAATAGGACATCAACCTATATATATATATATATATATATATATATATATATGCATACTTTGCTATAAATACAAACAAGTAACACAACCATGATATTGTAATGTTTTGTATACCCTTAATGTGGTGGTGTTATTGTTAGAACTCATTGAGTGAACTCTTGAAATAGGTAGCGATGAACAATCACTCTGAGACACTAACATAGCACTCGGCAAGCTCTTTTGCTTGTTCACTCAACTGTGCTTTCATACTTGCAATTTCATCTATTTGCTCTTGAATAGTACGAAAAGAAGTGGTACTACTTGGAATTTCACCCCACACATCCGAATGGTGAACACCGCTGCCAAATGTGTGGACCCTGCCATATCTATCTAGTCCAACAACTTGGGAGAAGATATCATTTGGACCAAGTCTATCTTCTGAGCCAGGAGGGGTTGTGTACTTCTTTCATCCATTTCATTCTTTAAGATGGACAAGTAATCACGAAAGTTAGTCTTTATGGTACAACGTTTTATAGTAATATTTAGTGTAAGCAATGAAACGCTGTATATATACTTAAAGAATGCATAATATTGGCGAAAAGTCATAGAATCTCCAATGTACATATTAAGGCACAATGAAGCGAGTATGTGACTCAAGTTTTCAACCTCCTTAAGATTTCAGCTACTGTAACACCTAGCTCCAAGTTGTCATACATATCAGAGACATACAAGATAAGAAAACCAAATAATGGCTGAAAAAAGCAACACATATGCCAATGTCCTAGCCTCAAATTGAACATATGCCTTTTTCACAGCAAAACTACAGAATTAATTAACATGTTATTTGCAAAATTGTTGCACTGACAGTTATTTTAGCAAAACTACCCAAATTTTTTGTTGGAAAGTAGCATACTTCCCCTTTTCTCCTCCAACATCAAAGCAATTGACAACAAGTAATTTATTGTGTGTGATTCAACCAAACTGCATATAATCTGATACTATAACCAAGCTGTAGACAACTAAAAAGGGTAAAGCCAAATGCTACTATCCTATAACATATACAATAGAAAATTGTAAAAAAAGTTAACAAAAGAATAGACATGTTCCCACCAATGATAAGTTGTGGTATTTGCAGTTTTTTATGAAAATGAACCAAAGCTCAACCTCATTAAGCATTGAAAAGCATTGAGCAATGATAAGCTGTTTTTTACCAACCTCATTGAATGCTCATTGCAATTTTTTTACCAATGGTAAGCTATTTTTTAAGCAATATATATTCCAAAGCTCAACCTCATTGAGCATTCAAAATCTGAAATTTTGTCCCCCTTGAACATTCAAAACTGAAACTCAACCTATTGTATTGAAGAACTCCATTTTCAGCTATTCTCCAAGTTTGGGGTAGCATCATAAAATAGGTAAGACTTCATCCCCTAGCACCCAAAAATTGTCCCATGCATGATAAGGATCAATTGGATACAAGTTTTCATGGTTGAAGATGAAAATTTATGTTATGTTGTTAAATTAAAATTTTGATTTTTGGTGCTATTTGGAGTAAGGGTGATAACTGGCCAGCTTAAGCATGTTCTAGGACTGTGAAGTGGATAAAATGCAGAAAAATGCCTTAAATAAATTCTGAATGTTGCACCTTTAAATGAATAAAGAACAAGCCATTGCTATTTGAAAAAGAAGGTTTAAAAGTGGCATGTTATGTAGGAAAAACCATAGAAACTAGCTAAGTAAAATGGTGCTAAAAAAGATTGCTAAAAACTGGAGATCTACATAGGCAGCGTGGTCCATGACTTGTGTGAAAATTGGAAATGGCCGTGGACTTTGAAGTTCCATGACCTATCCTTTGTGAAAATCTACCAGTCCAGACCTCTACATATATATGTGAAAATCTGCTAAACTGCCAGTCCAAACCACACACACACATGAGACAAATTTTAACATCTCTGGACAACTTATTACAAAACTACAAACAGTGGTAAATCTGTTAAAATGCAGAAAATCTGCTACTGAGTTGTCCAAAGAGGTAAAAATTTGGTAAATCTGCTACAGTGCACATCTCTTACACATTCAGCTTTTCTATATAAATGATAACTCTGGTACAGTGCACATCTCTTAGACATTCAACTTTTCTATAAAAGTGTTAAACTGTAGCAGCTTTATGAGTTGGAAGGCCAAGTCATGCTTTCTATATTAATGTCTAAGAGGAGTTGAAAATCTGCTAAACTGGACATTTGAAAGCTCCAATTTGAAAATCATGCTTTTTCTATATTAATGTCTAAGAGAAGTAGAAAGGCTCCCATTGGTCCAATAACTAGCATTTGATTCACCAGACATTAACAAATGGCCTTGTAAATACTATTTTTAACACACAGTGTGGGCAAAGAAA
This sequence comes from Voacanga thouarsii, assembly GCA_026120185.1. Lineage (NCBI taxonomy): Eukaryota > Viridiplantae > Streptophyta > Magnoliopsida > Gentianales > Apocynaceae > Voacanga > Voacanga thouarsii. The sequence goes on along the minus strand of JANUWF010002383.1, from coordinate 2,223,121 downwards.
AGAACACCAAGATAGGTGAAACTATCCTACTAAGGACAATTATTGAAATTTTGCAAAAAGTATCCCATCCAAAGTCCACACATTCAACACGTCCAACTATGAAGAACGGCATATTCCAATAAAACATAGTTGTCACATGTAACTATAAAGAAAAGCATATTCCACTAAAATAAAAGCTATTGAGTCATATGTACAATTAACACTGCACTCGCCACATGAGAGCTTGAAGAAGTTCCATTAGCATCCGTGTAACACTTCTTAAATATTTGTACACGAGTTGGAGAATGGCCTTGCTCTTTTGCCTGCATCATTCAATTTCTGTAAGTAGTTAATAGAGGTCAACATATCATTCAATCTCATGAAGAAGTTACCATATCATCACGAATTTGACTGTAAGGCTTCTTCCTTATCCTATGATTTATGTTCTTCATATTTCTATTCTTTTTATTCTTCTCTAGCGTTGCCTAAATTTAGAAAATTCAGTCATCAAGAGATTTGACATGGACATTAATGTATCAATCAAGAAAGAGCATGAGCACAGGTTCGTACCTTCCCTTCAGTTGAATCCCACCATTGAAGGAGATTAGTTCACTGAGCGTGAATCACACGATCATCGGTGCATGAAGTTTAGTGATGGATGTCTTTTTCTACATCATACCATTCGCTCTTTTGTGATGCTTTCCAGGTCCTCCATTTTATGCCAATTGATCTTAGGATAGCAGGCTTAAGACCAGGTGGTACATTAAACTTCTCTTGCACAAGGACAAGAAAATAACAAAACTCAAACACATATTACTATATAATGTACTTCAATATTAAATAAAAATGTTAAATACCTTCACAACATTGAACATCTCATTCTTGTTGTCTCGAGGAATCTGAGACCATGATTTGATATCTATCGGAGCTTACATTCCATTCCTTGCTATGGTTCCCAAATATTCGGTCAATTTACTATGGTTCGTTCTCATCGGCTGTCCAAACTTGTTGAATTCAACCTCCAAAGGCTTTTCATTTCGAGGGCAGCCCCAAATAGAGGTCATATAGGTTGGTCCTTTCTTACAAGTTGCCTCACTTCTCCTTGTACTTACTTCTTATACAAAAATTTAAGCGAGGACTCATTAGGAAGTACAAAAATATAGAAAGCATATAAGAAGCCAACAAATATAAATATATCTTGACTTTCACTTTGTTGCATGACTTGACCCTCAACCTCTTGTATAACATGCGCATTGGTAATTTTATCAGCCTCTTGTACAACATGCACCTCGGTACTGCCATCACCACGTTGGTTAGGTTGACTGGTACTTCTTCTTCTTCCCATAGTTCTTGCCATACTTGGATTCAAATCTGGGATGCAAATGTTCAAGCCAAAGATCAGTAATATCATATCCAAAAAAATCCCTAAAAATAACACAAGACATTTATCAACTATATTAAAAAAAAAAAAACAGCAAACAAACATATAGAATGCATAGAAACATATTATATTACTTGCAACATGGCATAAACAATAGAGCCATAAAACATTGTATCTCATATTATAGCCATTAATTTTACACAACTGGGCCTGAATAGAAGGGTTCGCAAAACAAGTTTGGACAGCAAAAGCAACTTAAAAAGTAAAGATTTATCAAGTACCTGTAATTTTAACTTCAACTCCATCAACCCTTTCAGCAACCCAGCTGACTTCCTCACTTCCCAAATCTGCTAAGATGTTACAACTTTCACTCTGCAAATAACTCTCAACATCAACTGCAGACCCCATGTTATACATAGCTCTCGGATTTGTGGTTATAACAATTTGCCAATTACTTTCAGTTGGGTCTCCAACGTAAAAGACCTGTGTTGCTTGAGAAGCTAGAATGAAAAGCTCTTCATGGGGCCTAACATCAGTGAAATTGGCTAGAGTAAAGCCCTCAGCATCTTGTTTCAACCTTTTCCCTGTTGATACCCAATCACATCTGAACAACACAACTCTACGCCCGCCTCTATAATCTAACTCAATCACATCTGTTAATTTCCCTAAATAAGACACATCACTTGAAATCAGATTTCTATCTCTAACACTTGAGAAACTAGTTGTTGTTGCATTTACTGAAACGCCACTATTTTGAGTTTTCCTTTTGCGTTCAACTTCTACAGTATGATATCACAAGCTGTTCACCAATAACCTATCGTATTTAAGACCAATGCCATTAGGTCCTTTGGCCAAATGCTTCAAATCCTTAGAAATTATATCATCATCATTAAATTGCAATGCCTTCACCTAGGAAATCAATAAGAGTCAGTGTAAGCTTAAGTATCATTAAAGTATAACTTAAGCATGCTAATTGAGATGAATCTTACATAATTACAAAACCAATTCACAAATTCTTCACTATGGATGCACTCAATTTCATGCAAACTTGAACGAGGATGCCTTTGCTCCACTAGTCTAGATGTTGGCTGCATATACATACTATGCATTAGTTAAGCGTGGCTTCATGGCCACTAATCTAATGAAGAATATAAATCCTCTATCTTATACATACTCTATGTAAGGTTTTACAATGTGAGAATTAAACAACACATATTGATGTGCTATCTTCAATATGTCTTCATCGAATTTTGGAGGAAATTTTTTTCCAAGTGAACGTCCAGTTGGTTTGAAAATATCTAACCTAGCATAGGAATTGGCTTCATGATCGTTATTCCTACTTGGTCGGTTGAACTTTGTCTCCATATAGTTAGCAAAGTATAACGAGCAATATGTCAAACATTCCTCAGCCAAGTACCCTTCAGCAATAGAACCCTCTGGGCAACTCCTACTACGAACATAGGACTTTAACATGCACAAATACCTATTTAAATTCAACTTTCATACATTAGTTTCAATGCCATTGTTGTACATGTTTGAAATCGTAAGAAAGAATAACCTAAATATGAAATGAATAAAACGTGTACCTCTCTATAGGATACATCCATCAATAATGAACCGGCCCAGCTATCCTAGCTTCGGATGCTAAATGGACAGTTAGATGCATCATGATACTGAACGATGAAGGAGGGAGACTCGCTCCAATTCACAAAGGATAACATTAATCTCTTGCTCTAATTGAAACACTTCATTTGGATGAATCTCAGTACAACATAACTTTCTAAAGTATCTACTGAGTTTTATCAAAGGATAGCGGACAGTCTTAGGTAAAACTTTTCTTAGAGCAATTGGCAGTAATTGCTGCATCAAAATATGATGGTCATGGCTTTTAAGTCCAGAAAGCTTAGGTGGATTAAGGTGTACGCACTTAGACAAGTTGGCAGCGTATCCATTCGGCATCTTAACACCTTTCAAAGTCATGTAGAATGTCACTTTCTCCTTCTTACGTACTACAAAAGAAGCTGGTGGCAAATAAACTTTACCATTATCCCTCTCAACGGGATGAAGGTCGGATTGAATATCCATATCCTTTAAGTCGAGACATGACTTAGGGTCCCTTTTCTTATCCACTTCCAACAATACTGCGCATATGGCCTCAGAAATGTTCTTTTCAATATGCATTACATCAAGATTATGGCACATCAAATTGTCTTTCCAATACGGCAACTCAAAAAATATACTTTGTTTTTTCCAATTATAGGGCAATTGTTGGTTATCATTGACTACCCTTCCAAATTTGATTTGTTTTCCATCCAACTCATGCAATATCATATCCCCATTCAATTTAGGGGGTGGCCTTCCATGTTCTTACTGATATCAAATGACCTTGCATCATTTCGAAAACGATGATTAGAAGACAAAAACCTACGATGCCCCATGTAGCAATGCTTGGCACCATTCTTCAACCACTATGACTTTGTTTCCTTATGACAAATAGGACAGGCTAGTTGCCCTTTAGTACTCCACCCCGACAAATTTGCATATGCAGGAAAATCACTAATTGTCCACAACAATGCAGCATGTAGCTGAAAATTCTGCTTCGAAGATGCATCAAAAGTTTGCAGGCCTATAACCCAAAACTCTTTCAATTAAGCAATTAGAGGTTGTAAATAGACATCAATATTATTACCAAGAGCAGATGGACCAGGTATCAACAATGACAATATGAAATATGGTTGCTTCATACACATCCAAGGGGGTAAGTTGTAAGGCATAAGTATCACAGGCCAAGTACTATGAGCAGCATTCATATTTTTAAATGGATTAGAACCATCAGACGCCAAACCCAACCTCACATTACGTGCATCTTTTGCAAAATCTATATTTATAGCGTCAAATGCTTTCCAAGCAGGTGAATCAGTTGGATGCCTTATTCGACCATCATCTATGCGCCCTTCTACATGCCATCTCATAGAAGCCGAAGTCTTGGTTGACATGAATAGACGTTGTAGTCGAGATTTCAAAGGAAAGTGCCACAAAACTTTCTTTGTAATCTTCCTCTTCTCTCCCATTGGGTCATTTTCAGAAATGACCTACCTAGACTCTTTACACGTTTTACAATCCTTCCATCATTCTTTATCCCCCTAGTACAATGTACAATCATTAGGGCAAGCATCTATTTTTTGATAGCCTAAGCCCAGTTGCTTCATCAAATTTTCAGCTTCATAAAAAGATTTAGGAAGTTCAACACCCTTGGGCAATGCTTCCCTCAGCAAATCAAGTAGCATATCAAAATGCTTGCTAGACCACTTCCCTGCGCACTTGAGATGAAGTAACCGAATGATGAAGGCAAGGTTAGAGAATTTCTTATAACCTAGATACAAATCTTGTTGAGTGTCATTAATCAATTTGTTAAAATTTTCAGCATTTGCGAAATTCAAACTACTTTCTTCATCTACATTTCCATAAGGTGAGACCCCAAAAGCATCATGCAACATTGCTTCCATTTCATCAAACATAGATGCTATATTATTTGAAATAGGCTCGGAGTGTGATGTACTTAAACTAGGCGTAAAGAGTTCTCCATGTGCTATCCAATGTGTATATCCCTTAATAAATCCCGTAACAATCAAATGCTCCCTGGCCTAAACTTTTGTCCTCATTACTCCATTTCCACATTTCAAACAAGGACATAATATCATTCCATTTAAACTTGCGTTGTTCATTACAAAGTTTAAAAACCTTTCGACTCCATTTTCATATCCAATGCAATTCCTTGGAAGTTTCATCCAACTCTTATCCATACTTTTGAAACTAATTATCCAACTCAAATGGAAGAGAATTTACCTATGTTAGCATCACGTTAGAATACAAGTGGAGAAATCCCTAAAAAATAGCTTGCAATACCTATTATAATAAATAGGAAGAAAGTTCTAATACGTTAAGTGGTGCGTGAACTTTCTACTTTGAAATAGGAAGAGGCTCTACTTGAAGATAAGTGGATATGATACAATCCTAGAATTAATGCAGAATATCACAAAACATATACACCTATAAAAAAAGCAGCCTACTGTATTGAGCAGGATGAGCAAGAGGTAGACTTAGGAGTTTAGTTAATCCCTTCTTTTATGTGCAATTGAAAGCTGTCATAGTCGTATATAAAGAAAACATAACTTGGGTCCAAATTTACGGTTGAAATCTATATACAGTTGTAACATGGTTATAAAAGTGATATTGGCCTATAGAAGAGGTGGCCAGTATTTAGAACATTACTGAATTCTCTACTTAAGTGTTCCTTCCAAGTATAGGTTGGCTAGCTTGGCTGGTAAATTTACTTAATTAAATTCTGAACAGATTGAGATTTGATTTTGATGGTGTGACTATGAGAATTGCTGTTGGCTACTGTCCACTGCAACTTATTCGGAGAAAATGAAGGAAACGAGATGAAAGGCATACTAGAAGAATGAAAAAAATGGAGACGAAACACATAAGTCAAGGTGACTACAATAAAATAAGAACTACGCACAGGAAGAAGAGCAGAAAACCAAAGTCTTAATCAGAAAAAACATCGGGGTTCACAACTTTCTGCAGTAAAATGTAAAAACGGAAAACCAAAGTCTCAATCAGACAGCATCTATTGCTTAAACAGAAAATCCACAAGCACCCACAAATCTACACTAAGCTTCCATTACCCATGAGTCACTTCATTTTATGCCAAAACCAACACTTAAAATCACTATTGATAATTATGAATAACAAAGAATGATGGTAACAACTGCAAGAACCCATGTAGAAACACAACAAAATCAACTAAAATAGAATAACTTCATCTCAGAAACACATACACATAAAGGGAGAAAGTTGAACTGTTGAAGCACACTAGAAAACTCCAGCATGGAAGAAGAATGCTATAGGATGATGAAAAGAGATAGGCATGCTTTTCTTGAATGCCACAATATACAATCGAGCTTTCTTGAAAATAGAAATGAAAATGATGGCAAGCCAAATATTATCAAAATGTATAACACGGAATAAATCACCAATATGCACAAACTCTATTACTCATACCCAATCATTGAGCTTATAACCATAACTAAATTAAATGAAAGTAACTAAACCATAGCCTATACCAGTAACTGAACTAAATGATCAATTAAAACTTCCAAGAATTAAAATTGTAAAAAAAAAAAATGAATTAAGAACATTCAGGCAGCAAAATTCCAGTGGAAAGAACCATATGAAATGCAGAGGTCCCAACAACTGAAAGCAACATCTTTAAATATGCAAAGTTAGTTAATCTCCAATTTACAGTAGGTAAAACCCTTTGACTCTAAAACAGGACACAAATTTGCCTTACTCCGGAATGAGTTCATAACATTTACAGAGGGGAAAAAACACGATCTACATTTTGAGGGGGAAAAGGGAGAAAATTATGATTCAGAACGCTAAAATGTTTAGGCATGGTACCTTGGAAATCTATCAACAAATGAACAAAATGAGTTCAATCTCAATACTCATAGCAGAAAGAGGTTCTCTGGCTTAATTATTTCCAGCACCTCCCATAATTCAAACATCCAACAGACGACATTTAACAAATAAAAATCAAAGGAAAAGGTCAACACAAATTCCAGAACTACAAGCAGCAGAAAATCGCCTCCAAAATCCAGAGCTGAACTGCCTCAACCGCAGCAAAATTAAACAAACAGATGCATAGAAATGCAAATTGACCTAAGAATACTTACCAGTCTAAATAGCGGTGTACAGACCGCAGCTAAATAATGCCCCTCTGCAATGCCGATACCACTTCACACAGTAGCAGAGCCGACAGGACCACTTCAACCAGTTGTGCAGAGAAGATGTTGTGACTCGCACAGAGAAGTTTGGGCTAAAGAAGCTGCGTATCAAGCTCTATTTCGTCTGATTTCCCTCACTGATTTGAAGGAGAAATCCGCCATTGTTGTTGCTCGGCACCTTCTTGAAACACAACCCTCATTTTTTTTCTTCCCTCTAATGACTCGCGCGATTTTTTTTGTCAAAGTGTTATGCACGCACGTCTAAGGATCCTAAAATGTTAGGAAAAATCTAATTTTTTGTCTTGACACAAAATTGTGTCATAACAGCATATCACTTTAAATAAAACTAATAAAGCTACGTCGTATTGATTCAATATAATAACACTTAAAAAACTAGTGTCATTATAAGTATTACATTATTACACTTTATAAAAAGTGTCATTAAAAATAAGTTAGTAAAACCTTTTTTCCTAGTAGTGTCATTTCTTTGCCTATAAATACTCAATCTTAATGAACTCTAGATGCTCAGTCAATCTCTGTTTTAAGGGATTAATTTTGCATATTGTTAGGAGGTTCAGGTTAAAGCTCCCTCCAATTTTTGTATATCTTTATTTTCCTCTGAAAAATAGGTATTGGGGGTCTTGCTAACCCTCGCCGTGACATTGGTAACTTTATAAAAAATAATAAAAAATTATGAAAAAAATATTATATATGTAACTTTGTATGAGGAAAGCAAATTGGTGTATATCTAATTACAACTAAAGTGTCCAATAAACTTATTCCTCAAAAATCATATAAGGAAAAAATTGTATAAAATGCATAAGATTAAGATCCATTGACAATTAATTACATTATATGCAACCAAACAAAAGATTATTCCTTTAACATTAGTGCCAATAGCACATAGGACATCAAAAGGGCCTGTAAAGTCCAGTTACAAGGAGTTTCAGCAAGTAGAGCATAATGAACATATTAATTACTCATCAATCCTTATTAATGTTCTTCCACAGTTTTTAGTCAAAATTCAAAAGTCAAGGAAGCGGCTTAAGCCTTTCCTATTCACTGGCTTCACATGCATGGTAAAAAAGATTCAATTTTATCATTTCGTGCAAAGTCTTGATAATCAATAGAGACAATTCAAAATCAAAAGTACTCATATCTAACTGTCATTGTTGTTGCTGTCTGTTCCATATATACACGTCTGATTCGGTGGAGTATTTTGAAGTGCTACTGATTTAAGTTTCCCTCTAGTTATAAATTTAAGTGAAAGCCTTCCACACTCATAATATTATAGGCGTGGTGAGGCAAGTGAAGAGAATCTTAGCCTAGGACAAACTTTTACATGCGTGCGCACACATATATGTGTGTGCCTATATTATGAACAAATGTTGTATTATTCTTTCGCATGTTTGACTCTTTGCCGTTGGAAGCAAGTGGTCTTTCCACCTTGGATAGGGCTCAAATCTCATCCCCTTGCATCAAACTATAATGAATCCTGCATGTATCTTTTTTTTATAATAAATATAATGCTGCATGGTGTCATTTAATTATATATAAGTAAGAATATTGTATAAAAGATAGAAAATATTATACATTAAAAGTTCAAAACAGTTCACTATAAATTAGACACACAATACTATTGGAATATTGTTTACTCAATTACAACATGTCCAACATCTAACTTAAATTTTGAACAAGTTGTGAACACGAAACATTCAAAACATAGGGTTAGGCAGCAATTGATGACTAACGTAAACCAAATCTTCATAGTTTGAAAAGCGGAAATGTTGGTGGTATAACTCTTCAAAACGAAAGAGATGCTAGCTTCCTGTTTAAGATTACCCTAGATCCAGTCGAGGGAAATAACGGTGTCCCTCAAGGTTTTGTAATGTCAACCGATTGTGTACTAATCTAAACATCAAATTAACCTCCAACCCAACACTACAAAAAAATAAGGATTTAGCGACAGCATTTAGAGACAGCATGTTAGTCGTAGCTAATTTCTGACGGTTAGCGACGGCATTGCAACGGGAACAAAATAGCAACAAACAGTTGACCACCCGTCGCAATGCCATGTCTAATTAGAGACGGCAAAAACGCCATCTCTAATTAGAAACAGAAATGCGACGGAATCTCAAAATTTGATTAGATTTTTTTTTTTTTTTTGAAATTTTCAATTAGCCATCGCTAAGCCATTTCTAAATTGTGACGGTTTAGCGACGGCGTTCTATAATTATAACTAATCAATTATAAACCATCTCTAAGCTATAGCTAACTGGAGACGGTTTAGAGACAATATGGTGTGTCATCGCTAACGAATTAGTGAAATTTTATCCAAAAAATTTTAATATTAGAATATACTTTTGTCATAGCTAAACTCTCTCTAATTAGAGACGGGTATCTAGCCGTAGCTAATCCCTCTCTAATTAGAGAGAGTGTAGCTACGTAAGTTAGGGTATGGTCTCTAAATAGTGATGGCATAGCTATGGTACCCTTAGCTGTGGTTGAACCGTCGCTAGTCAGTCGCTAATTAGAGACAATACCCTTGCCCTCGCAACGCCGTCGCTAAACTATTAAAACAAAAAATTGCAAAGTTTAGTTTCATTTATGTGTGGATATGCTTATAGTTAGAGTATGTGATTTTTATGTTATGTACGCTGCAAATTTACACTATTAAATATATTATATGTATATAGGTAGAATATGTGATTATTATAATATTGGAGATATATATATATATATATATATATATATATAAATTTAACACTCATATACTCTAATATATACTAGGAGATATTTATAATATATATATTACTACCATATATTACTAATATACTTATATATATATATATATATGTATGTATGTATGTATTTATGTATGTATGTATGTATGTATGTTACTATTAATATATACATACATACATACATACATACATACATACATACATACATACATACATACATACATACATACATACATACATACATACATACATATATATATATATATATTATAACATACACTTATATATATATTTATAATATATTAGTTTTTTGCTTTATTTAATTAAGTAGTAGAAAGTGGGAAAAGATATTATTAAGTGAATGTATGTGTGTATATATATAATACATTGATAATTATACTATACAATGTACAATACATTATATACAATAAATTACAATTAAATTATAACACGTGATAATTAGATTTATAATATTATATATAATTTATTTATTATTGTATGCAACTCAGACAATTTTTATGTATTGAAAATGTTTTAAAAGTGGTAAGTATTATTTTTAATATTATGCGTATTATATTTTTTTTTGTTAAAATGAGGATATAATGTGGAAAGGCTGTAGCTAATCCCTCTCTAATTGGTAGGATTTAGCAATGGCCATTAATTTTTTTTAATTCAATATTTTGCGATGGGTTAGCCACAGAAAATTATCGTAGCTAAATCATACAGCGTTTTAGATTTTTAATTTTGAATTTTTGCCATCTCTAATCTATCGCTATACACGGCGAGAGATTAACAACAGCAATGTGCCCTAGCAAAATTAAAGACTAAGTCTAACACTTAGTCTTTTTTTTTCCTTATCTTCGACGTCCGTCGTCTTCTTCCTTCTACTTACAACTGACCCTTTCCTTCTCAATTCATTGCAAATTAAATCTCAACTCAGTCCTTCAACCTCTCTCTCCCCCTCAATTCCTCCGACCTCTCTTTCCCCCTCAATTCCTTCACTCGCTCTGTTTTTTGTGGAAATAGTGGTGCAGTGTTGGCCACATCCTTCTCCGGTGCCTCACCTCTTCTATGTTTCCTCGAAAGTCAGCGATCCACCTCGGCTTTATTCCAGTGATCTACCTAGAAAATTTACCAGATACAATAAATCTGGAAATATGTCCACATTCGATGCATCTAGATGATGTCCAAATTATAAGAATCCAACTCGGTAAATTAATTAGTTAAATTTCTGAGATAATGGCAGAATCTTATCATATCAGTTTTTAATTTAATTTGAATTTAAATTAAAATATGATAAGATATTATCATATTTGGACTCTAAGAGATTCGACAGGTTTTATGAAAAACCCTAGCCGTCTTCTCAACAGTTTGGTTCTGTTAAAAAATTTCGTGCCTCTATTCACAAAAAAAAAAAAAAACTTTCAAACCCTAGGCGCTAGCACTCTCGGGGCAACGAGTCAGTTCGCCATGTGTACCTATAGAGGACGTTCGCACACTACAATGTCTGGTGATTATTCGGGTTGCACGTATGACAGCACAATCAAAATTGAAGGATCTCGATTATGCCGAAGAGACGTAATTTTGTAAACCTAAGGTCTTCTTAATCATTTACTTAGATCTACAGAAAGGATTCATGGATGTTTTCCGCGTTTAGGAGTCCATGAATCCTAACAGTTATAACCCTTGTTATGATTCAAATTCTGGAAGAATGAAAGCTTGTGTGTTTTCTTGATTATTTTTTTTACTTAAGTGTTTTGCTAGAGGACAAGCAAAGGTTCAAGTGTGGTGGAACGTGATAGGGGCTAAATTCATCACTATTTTCCTAGTCATTTAAGGCTAATTTGAGATACTTTTGATGTAATAACTACACACATTCCTTCCTATTTGACATTTTGCTTCTGGAAAATATTTTTAATGAATTTGTACAGAATTGAGTGGATTTCGAGCAAGAGGGAAAAATTTTCAGCATGTACCTGGCGCCAGGTTTAGCCACTACACCAGGCGCCAGGTCCACAATGGAGAAACACAGCATGAACATAGTAAAGTCCAGGAGAAGAACAGAAAGCACCTGGCGCCAGGGGGGTTGAACTAACCCGATGCCAGTCTGGTCTATTCATTGACGAATTTTGTGCGCGAATATGGTATCTTTTAAAGAATTTTGGTATTTTCCAAATTTTAATGGGCCAAGACTTCTCAAGCCATGAATTTTGGTGTCAAGGGAACTTATAAAAACAAGACAAATAGAAGAGAAAGTAGTGAATCCAAGTATCAAAGATTCCAATCACTAAAAAAAAAGAGAGATTCATTATTAAAAGAGGATTATTCAAAAAGGTTTCCAAAGAGAAGACAAAGGGCTTGTCTATGAGTTCTTTCTTTACTTTTATTTTCTTTTTCTATGATAATGATGTAATTAATTTTTTCATTGTAATTTGGCATTGTTTTGGAATTCATGGTTTTTAGATTAATTTAGCTATTTGATCAATTTTCTATCATTCTTGATATTTGATTACTTGATTTTATTTGATAGGTTGATGGAGTTAAATTTATATCTAATGGACTTAGAAAACAAAGTTAGATTAAGTTTAATTTAATCAATTCTACATATTTGTTCCTGCTCAAAGTGAATTGATACACAACTTTGAGCAAATGTAAAAAATTCTTTAATCCTACGTTCAAATTCAATAGTAATACTCTTGATGCCAGGAACATGCCTTCTGTACATCCAACTTCGATTGTCTATCTAAAATTAACACCTGATATAATGCAAACCAATTATGTAAGTCTCGATTTCGAAGAAGAATAGAAGAAGTGAAGATAGATGTAAAAGACTTGGCCATAGGGCTCATTGTTAAAAGAGCCATGAAGAAATGGAGTAATATCCTTGAAATGGTGATCGTTAAAAAAAAAAAAAAAAAAAAGCTTCAAATCATATCAAATAGCAAAAGCCTTTAGATCTTAAAAACCCTTCTTCATCTTTTTCATGTACCCTTCATATGAATCTATTATTCCCGTTATCTGGTAATTAGACTACCTATTTATCTTGGCATTTTTCATCAGGTGGCAACTACTTTTCATCATTCAATACAAATCTCAAAGATAACATAGACAATTGTCCTTTTTTTTCTAGACTTTTCCTACTAGATTTGCGAAGGTCTACTTCACTACAACAGATGAAAATAAGTTCATGCTTCAAGTCTCCAGAAAGACAAGAAAATTTCCAGCAATTATCCGGCTCTCTGGCATAAGAACAGTTGTACCAATGACAGAGAGTTAGAATTGCAACTGCCTTTTTTTTTTTTTTTTTTTTTTGCCTTTTCGGAGACTCGAAGCATGAACTCACATTCTTCTTTCATAGTGAGGCAATCATTTGCAAATCTAGTAGGAAATGTCAGGAGAAAAAGAATGACAGTCCATGTTATCTTTCAGAGATCAATTGAATAAAAAAAAATAGTTGCCACTGATGAAAACTACCAAAACAAGTGGGCTGTCTAATTACTAGATGAAAAAGGGTAGATTCATATAAAGGGTACATGAAAGAGACGAAGAAGGGTCTTAAAGATCTAACAGCTTTTGCTTGTTGATACAATTTGAACTTTTTTTTTTTTAGGGATCACCATTCCGCTTTTAGAAATTAAACATACAATATTTTTAGTTGACAAGTAGTTTTAAAGATAAACTAAAAAGTCAAGAAATTACTAATGTTGTAATGTCAATGAGAATGCATATGAAGGAAGAATATAGAAGGTTTGATGATCTCCACTAGTTAAAAAAGCATTAAAGCAATGGAATATGAGAAAAGAAATGCGGAATTGGTTGAATTCCTGGATATGTTCATGTTGTTTAGGTTTATACATTGCTACTTAGCTTATTTAAGTTTGAGGTTTAGTATTTATAATATTGTTTACTTTAAACTACTATGTTGTCGATAACCATCTATTTTTGGGGATGAGTTTCATGTAGTTTGTGGTAGACATTGTCAGTAAACTTCAATTGTTTCTTTTGTGTGGTTAAGGAAAATTGAATTCTATTTCATAGAGTGGAAGATAGAAAAATGAATACTATATAACCTATCAGGAAAGGAGAAGGATTATGAGAGTGCGGATGCTAGTTTGATTGCTTTGATTACATAAGGTCAAGTTTATGATCTTTCTCCAATTTTTCTTCACATTAAGAAGATGGTTAGGCATTAAAATCTATTGGATAAAATCAAGCCTAAGGGTAATCAACTTGTCTGGTGTATCAAGATGACCAATGAAAATTTCAGTAGAGTTTTTCCTAAAAACTGGATGTTTTTTTAGCACTAAAGCCACCACAAAATTAACCAACATTCAACAAAAAATACACAAAAAAAAACATTAAATGTCACACCAATTATTTAATATAACTAACCTAAGGGTAATCACCCATTACCCTTGCAAAATGGTCACCCATCACTCACGGGGAATAATCACTCATCATTCACGAGGATTTATTTATATAAGTTGAACATATAATATTTTAAGTTGAAACATATAAACTCATGTACCTTTTAATTTGACAAGCAAAGCTAAAGACAAAGCACGTCAGTAAAAAACAGGTCTTGTAATGTCAAGCACTATATTTTAAATAATAATAATGGTTAAAACTTAGTAATTCATGGCCAAAGGGTATACAAATAAATCTCAAAATGCATATTGTGAAATTTTTAGAACAAATTTCATCAATTGAATAATTGATGGCTAAAGTAATAATATAAAGCAATTCAATCTAAAAGCATAAAAAGGAATATACTTCTTCTCTTCTACGTTTCAATCTACAATATAAAGCTACTCCTCTTCCTTTATCTCTTAATCTGTCTTAGCTTGGAAAGAGAGAGAGAGAGAGAGAGAGAGAGAGAGAGAGAGAGAGAGAGAGAGAGAGACCGACCAACTATGAAGAAAGAGAGAGAAAAAGAAAAAGAATAAGTCAAAGAAGATTACACAACAGCAAGGTGGGTGAGCTAAAGCAAATGAGAGAGGCAAGCAAACTAATATGTCATTAATCACCTCAAAAATAGAGCTCATCTCATTAATCCCTTTTTTTTTTTTTCTAATGAAATACTACCAAATATTGGCAAAGCAATTGGTAAAGAAAAAAAAAGGTCATTTTTGTTGGATGTCCAATTTGCAAGATTAATGAACCCTTAATTTGCAACATTAAACGAATCATCAGTGATAAATTGCATTAATCTTATCTTCTTATGTATCACCCGATTCCTAATCTCCTACATATATGCTTATTAAAATCTTCCTTCAAGTCCATGTTGGCAAAGAGAATTGCATATCCCTTGATGTGCTTGTGCCAATATCGATAAAAAAAAAAAATGAAGTCCAAGAAAGTAGTGTGGCCAAGGACCCACTCTAGGCATTCAATTGAATTACGTTCAAAAGCCAAGTGAGAGTCTCTACACCACTAAAAAAAAAACCTAATCAATTATGACATATGCTGAAAGTTAAAACGTCAAAAAATTACCTGTGTAGCTCACACCAAATGAACTCAATGTACCAAATAGAGCATTCTTAAGATAAACCAGCAATAGGCGCATCAAAATAAAGCATAATAAGCAGTCTTCAAATGAGATCAATGCACCAAATTGAATACAAGTTAGCTAAGCATAACCTAAATTGAACTTAACTCATTTTGACACTGTGCAAATATCACAAAAGAATGCACAAGACACTATGTCAGCAATATATAGTTTCTTCCTAATACTAATCAAAATACAATATTACACACAAAATACTAATCAAAATTCATGCTATTTTCATCCTAATATCCATCACTTAAGGTACACTTAGATTCTTAAGAGTCACAACTAATTCTTGGAACAAAAGAGGTTAAAACAATTTACATCTTCCAGTTAAGTAAACTAGAATTTCAGCAATGGCAACTTTTAGTATTTCTATCATAACTTTCTGCTCACAGCTCAAATCTTGTCAAATTGGTCCCAAAACATTTCTAGGATAATTAGCTATAGAGTTCAGTTCATGAAGTTCCAAAATTCATGGTCACTTCGTAAAGCTTTACACAAATAGACATAGTTGTATCATGCCCATAGCAGAATACCCTTACTGTATTTACAATTTACACTAGCTATATTTCCATTTCTTCTATATAACTCATACCATCTAAACCTTCCTAATCCTTGTTTAGGATTTATATAAGTATGATTCAACCATCTTTTCAATCCAGCTTTCAGAAAAATGCTAAAACAAGTCCTAAAATAAAACATGGCAAAACATTATTATTATTTTTTTCATGAATAGCTTCAGTTCCTTTCATTCTCATGCATTCCTTTACATTCAAAATTCAAAAAAAATCAAATCTCCTCTCTTCCTAACATTTCGAGGTTCATTTAGGTTTAGTTACTTTAGAGCATTACCATATAGACATACGAAATAAACAACAACAAACTATGAAACAAAATCTACCCAGCATGCATTTATTAATGTATAACCAGCTTAAGTTCTCATTTTCACACCTCCTGAACACAACATGTTTCAGCACTCCTTCTTGCATTTTCTTCACAGAAAGACATACCAAAAGAAATCTAACAACATCCAAAATAAACTCTGAACAATTGGTTCAAACAATAACAATTAATAGCCAGCAACCAAAAAATTTTCTCATGAACTTCAACTTTGTTTTTGCAAGTTTCTCCAACAAAATTCATATCAAAAGAAAACTCTTGATGCTTTGAACTCTTTTTGTTCTAAAAGGAAAGTGTCTTACCTAAATAAAAGCACTCTCAGATGCAACTAACTTGTTGAAATTGCTAATATGCCTCTTGTCATCATAGACAATATGGAAAATTTAAGTGCATTATTTTTCCAAAACTTTAAGACATCATATTCATTGTCTGCAATGCAAGTGTATAAATTCTACATTCATATTAAGTAACTTGTATGACACATGCTGAAAGTTAAAAGGTCCAAAAATTATCACTATCTGTGCACTTTCCTCAAACCAGCACTATATCCCCAATGTACAACTCTGCCTTTCAATAATTATTATATTAGGACACAAAGCAGAGTAGTACCTCCCCTCAGTCTCCAACGTAAGTCCAAAAAATAGCTACAAAAGATATAAGCCAATTGTCCAATCTACAACAAAAGCCAATTCAATCTACGTTTCAACCATTTATAGCATATTGAAGACAATAAAGGAATCAGAGGAATCATAAAAATGTTTCAAGTAATCACAACTCCAGCAAATCAGGCAAGAAAAACAAGAGATAAATACATTATCTAACAATATCATAATCTTAAGGACAAAAGAATAGTAGAAAATGATGCAACAGATAGTCATCTTAATACTTTAAGTGGAAATTCCACTAAAATTCGGTTGCCATAAACAACAAAAGAAAATACCCAATAATGTGTATCGATCTAGCAATTAAAAAATGTCCCAATTTTGAATTTGCAAACAAAATGAAGATTGTCATAAAGATCTGATTCTGATTCTGTTCATCGTCAGTGAGATCTAGTTGCAAATAAAGTAATCCAGGCAGATCAAATTCTACCCACTTGCTTCTCAAGCTTGATTAATGAAATAAATAAGAAAACTCTTTTTGGAATTAGAACACCACCAGATTGGAGAAATTAGAAGTAGACAATGGCAAGGAACAAATTACGAAATTTCAAAGCCCTGAGTTGCAGGCACCATAGTTGGAGATTTGGGAGTATCGAGGTGCAGTACCGTAGAGGGGCAGTTGAATGATTTCTGGTGTCATGCCAGAGAGGGCCTACCCAGGGGTTCAAATTAAGCTACGCGTTACCATTCGATTACATGCATTTTGCCACCAAGGGAGGGGGAAAAGAGAGAATGGAGAGAAGAAGGAAGATGACGGATATTTCTGGCCGCCGAGGGATTTTGTAGCGGGAGAAGGAAACCAGAAATTAGTGGTCGCAGAAAGAAGGAAGGTGACAGAAAAATGACTAAGTGTGAAATTTAGTCTGTATTTTTGCTATGACAGAGTGTTGTCGCTAGTCTCTCTCTTATAGCGAGGGTTTAAATATAGAAAAGACCTCTTTGCGTAAATATGGTCTTATACAGTCGAAGCTTGGATTTGTTAGGAGAGGCATGCCATTTTTATATTTGGGAAGCCCAATTTTCAAAGGTCGTAGAAAGAGGGTTTTCTTTCATGCTTTGGTGGAGAAGACAGGGCTCGAGTTAGAGGATGGAGATATATATCACTAAGTCTCACAGTTCTCACCTTGGTTCCTCTTTACATTTTCCAAGTTTTGGCAGATATAAGGAGGGAAATGGCTAAATTTTTATGGGGAAAGTCTGAATTTGGATATAGGTGACACTGGTGTAGCTGGAAGTCTTTGTGTTATCTAGTGGAGGAAAATGGACTTGGCTTGCGATCTTTAGGCACTTATGCCACGGCATTTGATATGAAATGTTGGTAGCAGTATAAACTCCAGGATACTTTATGGGCTTGGTTCATGAGAGCCAAGTATAATGACAATAATATTCACCCTTTTTGTATGAGTGTTCATCTTCTTTCATCACACTATTATAGATGTATTCATTCTATTTCTCGTTTGGTTGAGGAAAATCTAATTTTTGCTTCCAAAGCCGGTCACTTACGTTTTTGGTATGATAGCTAGTCTTCTTGTGGGCACTTTGTCGATGTGAGTTCAGACATTACTCATCCAAGCTTGAGATTGTTGGATGTGGTACGTAATGGCTTTTGGAGGGCAGATATAATACAAAGATTTATTCCTTCTTCAGTTGCTTTTTCTATTTTGACTGGTCTTCCAACAGAAATTGGAGTCGAAGAGAAAGATTTGCAACTATGGTTGTTAACACAGATATATGGGTTTACTGTATCTTCTGCTTGGCTAAGGAGGCCTAAGATTCATTTCTTGAATTCTTTATAGAAGTTTATTTTTCCTGGAAAGGTTAAGTTTTTTATGTGGAAACTATACAATTGATAGGAGCAAAATTCATCTATATTTTCCTAGTTAGTTGAGGGTGATTTATGATACATTTATTGCAATAATTAGGAATATTCCTTCATATTTGATATTTTACCCTTTAAATATGTTTTGGACTTTTATTGTAGAAAACAACGAAAAAAACATCAAACCATCGCCGTCAGAGCACGGCTGACACTGACCATGACCGATGGAACCAGTATAAACCCTATTCTGGAAACAGAGGAAAATTATGAAAAACCATAGCATGACCGGGTAGACCAGACGCTGGCCGTGACACACTGGAGCCGGCGCCGGCTCTAGTCTGTCCAATGTCAGTGAGCTTTTTAGTTTTGCGCGAATTTAGTACTTTCCCAAAGAGTTTTGCTATTTTTCAATCTCTACTCGACCTAGAACTGTTAGGGAACGAATTTTAGCCTCTTGGAAGCCTGTTTAAACCAAAAAAAAAAAAAAACACATGCAAAAGTATGAATTCAAGGATCAAATCAGAAAAAGCACTCATTGGAGAAGGAATTCATCAAATCAAGATAGGTTGTTCAAGAGAATCTTCAAGGGAGAAAAAAGAGACTTGTCTATGGTTCTTTCTTTTATATTTTTTTTCTTATACAATTATGTAATTAATATTTTCATTGTAATTTGACATTGTTTTTGGGATTCATGTTTTCTTCAGTTAATTTAGTCTTTTGATCAATAAATTATTTATCTTGGGATTTGATTACTTGTTTTGCGTACGCAGATGGTTGATTGATTTTTGTTATTAACTTACTTCAAAAAGGGGTTGGTAATGATTTTAATTAATTAATTTCATATTTATTATCTCTTAACTTACTTGAAAATGAAGTTAATTGTTAAGAATTTAGGTAGTTAAATGTTAGTTGATGATTGCTAGAATATGGATTCATTAACTAATTTCATATTTTAAATCACCTAGAATATAGGTGTTTATATGAGGATTGATTTTAAAGTATCTTTTGGACAAATTGGTTGAGACAGAATATGTTCACTAATTTAGCTAGAATATAGTGACTCCATGGATTGCAAATGAAGTGGATCTATATTAAATCCTTTATGAGACCAAGATGATAATTTATTGTGATATATGCTAAGTAATTCATTATTATATTTTCAAAAGCCTCTGTCTAAATTGCATATTTTCACATTCTTGAGTTGTATATATTTTTTATTTCTTTCTTTACTATTTTAACACTTTGTTTAGGTCAGTTAAACAATAAATAAAAAGTGATTAGTCTGTACTTATTCCTTTGAGAATCGATACTCGTTAATTCCCTATACTATGTTTCGATGAGTATACTTGCTTGTATATAAATTTTGGGATTAATATTTTAATTAAAACTTGACTAATGAATGGATTTAAATTTAATAATTTTTATACATGCAAAATTTACGCATCAAGTTTTTTGCGCCGCTGCCAAAGAACAATATCATGAAAGTTTGAATCTTGTTGATTTTACCATGTTTGTATGTTTATATGTCTATATGTATATATGTTCTTTGTGTAAATATGTGCTATATCTTGTTGTTTGTAATATTGTGTGACTTAATTAACTAACTTAGTTCATGTTGTACTTGTAACTACTACTAACTTTTGTGTTTAGGTAGTTCGTAAATACTACTAGCTTCGTCTCCCTTTTGTTTTTTTTTTTCTTTGTTTTTCTATTATTATTATTTTTTTTCCAATTTGAGTTTTGTTTTTCTTGGAGTGCGAGGTTGACATCATCATGGATAATTACTTTTGGGCACAAGATAAAAGGAGCTACAATAATAAAATTTTGGCAAATTTTCAAGCTTGGATTAACGTTTTTGTGAGACATCACTTGAAGCCTCAATGAATTCTTTTGTTGCCAATATAAATTTATCTGTTAAGTGGCATAAAGAAGCACCCCAACAAATGAGCTTTACAAGAACACAACTAGCTAAGTTTGATGAAGATGCCATAAGGGCCCATACACTTGAACAAGAGAATCCCCAAGAAAAAAAGAGAGGCTATGAGGGATAATTGCAAGATGTGGCAAGAGAGGTATTCAATTCTACTCTATATGCCGATAATTCTAATTTCTTTTTGTTACATGATTTCTTAGGTTCCTCTCACTTCTTGGAGAACAATGGTCCCAATGGTGATGTATGGACTTTAGCATGCCTCAAGGAGTTGGATTTATCAATGATTCAATCTAAGAAACCCTTTGGAGGATGTTGGTAAATTCTACCATTCACCCCAATTTCAAGAAGATAACTTGGTATTTGTAAAAGCATTGAAAAGTAAGGACTCCTTGATCCCATCATTAAGAACTCAATTGCTATGGTTTAAGAGGAATTTTCATTGTGACAAATATTTTGAAGGGTTAAATGGTGATTTCAAGATTGATGCATTCTTTAGATACCATGTGCACTTATATATTGACAAAAATTTTTGTGTGTCTAAAGGAATGTTAGAGAATGAGGTTTATGTGTTTTGCTTTATTGAGAAAAATATTTTTTCATGACCTTCTATTTTTCAAAAACCTCTCTTATTTCAATTTTCATCATACTTACCTTTTTCAATGAGCATTAATGTCTTTTACAAAGGGATGATGAGAAAGCATGATGAGTGAAAAGAGTTTATCTCTTTGTCTTGGGTTTAGTTTTCTTTAGTCAGTTAAGTGTCCTTTCCCTCCCCAAATAAGGAAAATATTTTATTTCTTAAGTGTGGGGGAGTGATTCGTGTCTTTATGTGCTTTATTAATATTTTTCTTTAATTTGTTTTCTTTTATTTAGGCATGTCTTTATTTTGTTATTATTTTCTTTGTACTTTTATTTGTGTTTTCTTTTGCATGTAGGAATACAGTCTTCTTAGACTAGCCCTTTTCTCTATTTCTAGCTTTGATATCTATTGGAGCTTATTGCACAGGAGTATTGCTTCACCCTCTCCTCCTTTACCATTTTTGGTCCCTTTGGAGATGCTTTGTGGTGTTAATTTGTGGCCAATGAGGACATTGTCTAGTTTAAATATGGGAGAGTGGTTTTGTGATATTCTTTGCCCAAGTTTCTATCAAACATCTTGGTATTGAGCTAGCTACTTTGGAAAATTTTTTAAAGTATGGGGGAATTGTTTGTTTTCTTGGTGGATTCACACATGTTGGAACTAATTCACAATGGAAGTATTTTCTTCTCTTTATTCTTCCTCTTTATTTCTTTTTGTCTTCATGGCTTTGCTTTCATTGTTGTTTTTTTTGCCATTGAGCACAATATCCCGTTTAAGTGTAGGGGGAGAGTTTAGGTATTGAAGATATTTTCCATATCATCATTTTTGTGTGAAATTTTTCAAATTTTTTTTGGGTGGTTTTATTACCTTAGCAAGGTTGTGATTATCTTTCTTCTTTGGATATGTGTCATTCATTTGGTGGGGTTTTATTGACACTAAAATGGTTTATTGGATAGGATGTGTTAAGACTTGAGAATTTGGAATAATCTTGTTTGTGCATTAGTGTTTGAGTATTATTTAATTCATCTACTCTAAATATGGAGAATGTGATGAGTATGAGGAAAGTTGTTGGCTAACTCTTGTATTATAAGTTTAAACTTTGCTTAACTTTGAGTTGTGATAAAGAATGTGATGATAACATTGTTTTTTTTTTTTTTGTGGAAACATTGTGAAAAAAAATTGAGTTGATGATTGAGCAAAATGAGTTGATTATTGTTTCATCTTGATAAGGAAGTATTATTTTTTGCTTGATTATGGGGATTAATATGGATAGTGAAGAGAAATCCACATTCTTGAGGCTATTAATTTCCAAAAGTAAAATAAAAAAAAAGATTGTTAAAAAAAAGATGATGAGTGAAGACTATAAAGGGGCCAATACGTTGTGTGAAGAAAAATCCATGCACTTGAAGTTATCAATTCCTTAAGTCATTAAAAAATTGAGAGAAAAAATTGGAGTGTTTTCCTCAATAAATTGGAGTTATGCAATTTTTGGACTTATAATACTTGAGTTGGTAGATAGCTTAACTTGTATGATTCAAGTGATCCATGTTTTTACTTGAAGGGGTGAAATAATGTTCTTAGACTAGTGTATAAACTTGTTTAATTCAACTTCAAGGGTCGTGATATGTCTTCTTTAGTACTTTGTTTTGTGAATGATTTCAAAGGGTTGAAAGAATGGCAAGACCATATCTAAAGTTTGAAAGGTAATTGCGACTTTGTTCTAAGTAAACTTTTTGTAAGGATGTCTTGTTTTTCTTTGTTTAAGGGCATTACTTGAGGACAAGTAAAGGTTCAAGTGTGGGGGAATGTGATAGGCAAAATTCATCTATATTTTCCTAGTTAGTTTACGGTGTTTTGTGATACATTTGTTATAATAACTAGGCATATTATTTTATATTTGATATTTTACCCTTGAAAAGGTATTTTAGACTTTTATTGCAGAAAATGACAAAAAAAACATCAAACTGTCGCTGTCAGAGCACAGTCGGGGCCGGCCACGACCCATGGAACTAGCGTCGGCCCTATTCTAGAAATAGAGAAAATTATCGTTGAAAAACATAGAGCACAACCGAGCCAACCATAGCACGGCTGGTGCCAGCCGTGACATATGGAGCCGACGCTGGCTCCACTCTGTCCAATGTCGGTGAGCTTTTTAGTTTTGCGTGGATTTGGTACTTTCCCAAAGAATTTTGGTATTTTCCAATCTCTACTCGGCCCAAAGCTCTTAGGGGATGAATTTTAGTCTCTTGGAAGCCTATTTAAATAAGAAAAATACAAGACAAAATTATGAATTTAAGGATTAAATTAGAAAATCACACGTTGGATGAGGAATTTATCAAATCAAGAAGGGTTGTTCAAGAGAGTCTTCAAGGGAGAAGAATGAGGCTTGTCTATAAGTGATTTCTTTTACCTTTAATTTGTTTTTCTTCCACAATTATGTAATTAATTTTTCCATTGTAATTTGACATTATTTTTGAGATTCATGATTTCTTGAGTTAATTTAGTCTTTTGATCAATTAATTATTTATCTTGGGATTTTGATTACTTATTTTGCATACGAAGTTGGTTGATTGATTTTTGTTATTACCTTACTTGAAAAGGGGGTTGGTAATGACTTTAATTAATTAATTTCATATTTGTTATCTCTTTACTTGCTTGAAAAAGTGATTAATTGTTAAGAACTTAGGTAATCAAAGGTTAGTTGATGATTGCTAGAATATAAATTCATTAACTAATTTCATATTTTTAATCACCTAGAATATATGGGCTTATATGATCATTAATTTTAATGCATCTTCTGGACAAATTGGTTGAGACAGAATATGTTCACTAATTTAGCTAGAAGATAGTGATTCCATGAATTGCAAACGAAGTGGATCATATTGAAGCCTTCATGAGACCAAGATGATAATTGATTGTTATATGTGCGAGGTAATTCATTATCATGTTTTCAAAAGCCTTTGTCTAAATTGCATATTTTCACATCCTTGAGTTGTATATATTTTTCGTTATTTTTCTCTTTATTATTTTATCACTTTATTTAGGTCGGTTAATCAATGAATGAAACGTGATTAGTGTGTATTTGTTCCTTCGAGGATCGATATTCGTTAATTCTCTATACTCTGCTTGCGATGGGTATATTTGCTCGTATATGTATTTTGGAATTAATGTTTTAATTAAAACTTGACTAAGGGATGAATTTAAATTTAATAATTTTTATGCACCCAAAATTTACGCATCAATAACAATTTTGTACCTCTTGATTCAGTGGTGTCTTCTTTCAGTATCCTTTTGGTTTCTAGATGTCGTTTGTGTGGTAGTCAAATAGAATTTGTGGAGGAATTATTTAAAGACTGTGTTGTGGTGGCTTATATTTGGAAATACGAGGCTTCTTCGCTTGGCCTTGATGTTTCTGTTATTGATTTGTCTAATTTTATTTGCTCTTGATGGTAAGTGAATTTTTCTGTCCGAGAGTATGCTAGGGTTTTTTGTAGAATTTTTGTTTTAGAAAATTTGGAAGTCTCGGATTAAGGTTATTTATAAGGAGATTAGATTCTCATTATGGGGTTTGAGGAGGAAGGTCTATGGTTCTATTGCGGATTTTTCTCAGCTATATTCTCTTCGTAAGCCTTTGGTTAATGTTGATCATTTGCCTTTTCAGTGGAGGGCCTTTTCTCATCAATATATAACTCTAGTTTGCTGGCTGAAATCAATTACGGATGCTGTTATAGTGAACGTGGATGGTGCCTCTAAAGGGAATCCAGGTGGGGGTGGTTATTAGGGTTGCCACTGAGGGTTTTGTTCTTGGTTTTGCTAAGAACAATTGGTCATTGTACGAATGTGCATTCTGAGATTTTGGCGGTCCTCTATGGTTTGTGTTGGTGTCTGAGGAAGCTTTACATGCATGTGGTGTTACAGTCGGATTCATTATTGGTTATTAATCAACTTAATAGTGTTTGTGCTAAGCATTGGATGTATAGCTCGATGTTTAGGAGGATTGAGTTGCTACAGGGTTCTTTGCTATCTTGTCAATTTCTTCATGTTTATAGAGAAGGCAATAGAGTTGCAGACTATTTGGCTAATTTGGCTTGTGTCGCTTGTTCTTCTTTTTAATTCATTTTGCCTCTCTTCTTACTGTGGCACGGGGTTTGTGGAATTTAGATAGGATGCAAATTCGTTCAATTTGTGTCAGGTCTTCTGTACATAAATGATTGTTTTTAATTTTTTACGTTGACGAAGGTATGATTAATATGTTCCCCTTCATGCATTTTTTTAATATTATACAATAAACAGGTAGGGGTTTGCCAAACCCCCACCATCTCACGTTGTTTTTATTTAAAAAAAAAAAAAAGCGTAATGAGACAAGACCCAGTTTGAGAGGCTTTTTGGAATTCACCGAAAGCATATAAATTGAGAACATTTTGGTTTTCGGAATTCACGCAAAACTTATAAATTTAATACATTTTCTATTAATTCTCAGATTCCTCAAAAAAAAAGAACAATCAAACCACGGAAAGGTAATTAAGCGACTTAATGCATATAGAGTCTTGGGTTAATTGAACCAAATCAATTAAGAATTAAGACAAGGTTTTACTGATTACACTCATATTCTAGTACCAGCACCGTTTCTAATTAAGCTAGGAAGTGGTTTTTCAAAGTATAAAATCAATAAAAGTTTATCTGGAAATTAAGCCCATTGGATACACTGTGTCTAAGGTGCATTCTCCGCCTTTCCTTCTGTGTTCCCTTTGTTCTCTATCTAAATTTTCAATTCAAAAGTCAAAATATAATTTTGAAACGAACATTTTTTTCATGATACTTATAA
Source organism: Voacanga thouarsii (assembly GCA_026120185.1). Classification (NCBI taxonomy): domain Eukaryota; kingdom Viridiplantae; phylum Streptophyta; class Magnoliopsida; order Gentianales; family Apocynaceae; genus Voacanga; species Voacanga thouarsii. Next base: position 2,196,955 of record JANUWF010002383.1, on the reverse strand, counting down.
CTTTCTACAAATTATTTACCATTGAATGCACAAAAATTAACAATTTATTTGCTAAAACTTACCACTTCTACTAAATTAATTACTAACATATTTACAAAAATTAGTAAGCAAAATATTTCATATGTGTAGCCAGAAATATTGATTACACCAAAGATCCAAACGTATGCAAGGTTCAGAACAGTGCAATATAAAGGCGTACGCACACATTTTTTTTTTTTTTCCTTGGTCCAAGAAAGCCACCTCCGGAGGTGGAGGATTATGCACACACTTATTATTTACAAATAAGAAGATTTTGTACTCAATTATCTTGAACGAGATCTGAATAGTCACGATATGAAGTTAGGCAGTAATTGGTGACTATTGTAAACAAAATCTAGAAGTTTGAAAAGTGGGGACAATTTTACGCGTAGCAACGTCTTTACGTGCATTTCCTACTGCTGTTAATCTATAAATACCATTCCTTTGGCCCCTATTTGAATCACATTTGATCCAACAACAAGGGTACATCAAATGAAGACATCAAGCCCAGGGTTTCTTTCTATCCTTGTGTTCGCATTTTCAGCTATCTTTTTTTAGCTTTCTTCAGCACAAAATGCCTCTGCTCCAGTACTTGACGCTACCGGTCAAGAGCTCCGCCGCGGCATCAGCTATTACATCTTGCCAGCTGAGAGGGACAATGGGGGTGGCATAAACCTTGCAAGCAATAGAGGCGCTGGCTGCCCACTTCTAATTGCCCAAGCTCCATTGGCAGAAAGCAATGGCTTGCCTTTATGGTTTTCACCTGTAAACCCTAAGGACAGTGTCATTCGATTGAGTTCGGATCTAAACATTAAGTTCAACTCAAGTCCAGAAAGATGTCCTCAATCAGCTGTTTGGATGCTCAATGTTAGCCAATCATCCATGCCTCCGCCTTTTGTCACTCTTGGTGGAGTCGAAGGAAACCCTGGCCCTGACACCTTAAGCAACTGGTTCAAGATTGAGAGATACGAAGATGCATACCAGATCCAGTACTGCCCTAGTTTAATTCAATGTAGACCTGAAGTTCTCTGCAACGTTGTGTGTGGAAATATTGGGATTGTTCACAACAGCGGACATCGGCGTTTGCTTTCAATGGAGAAACGTTCAAGATTGTATTCCAGAGGGCCTAGAATAGCCTTTTAGTTTATCCCATTCAATAACAAAATAAAAGTGACTATGTAAAGAAACAAGGAATTTGAAGCTTTACAGAAAATAATATGGAAATAAACGAAATTGCAATAAACACGAAAAGAGTTAAAGATCACATTTTATCATTTGCAGTGTAAGATAATTGACTTTTTGTCAATAATCACCTGATTATTGACAGTTATTTAAAAAAGAAAATTTGAATCTTACTTCATGAAAGAGACGGCTAGCAATATTACTAGAGCAATGTCCTTCCCGTCAGAGCATTGTTCATACAAATGACGCACTATCCTTTACTTCCAAAATACAATAAATATTTGTCTATCCTCTCTCTATCAAGCCCTATATTTGAGGTCTTCTCTTATCCTTCGACCATTTTTTTTTTCTTTTTCTTTCTTCAAGAGAAATATAGAAAGTTCTAAACTTCCAAATAAAATATTAAATTACATTTTTGATAATGTATTTGCAAGCAACAGTTTGGTTAAAAAAAAAAAAAAAGGAAATTGCAACAAGTAGCCATGCTAGCTGCTATAATCAAAGTTTCCTTTGGCAGCACTTCTGTTTTAGCCCTTTCTTTGTCATAGGTATGGGTTTTTTTTTTTTTTTTAATTATCTTCTTTTTCTGAACAAGAATTGACAAATGAAAAAAATTAGTTGTTGGATTTAGAAATGAACCTGTAAGATATATAAATAATGTTTCCGGAAACAAAAAGCCGTAATAAGATTAACGACGGTTTTTATAAAAATTAAAAACAAGTTGTGAACCTCTGTTTTAGGAAGAAGAAAGCGGGAAAAAAAAGTAAAAAAAAAAAAAAAAGAGAGAGAGATGGAGTGACCAACTAAAAATTAGGAGAATGAATAAATTGTAAGAGAAAAATTAGGGTATAGAGACAAATTAATTACATAGGATTCTTAGTTTATAATGAATTAGAAGAATGACATTTGATTCTCATTTGACTAAAAGAATAGTCATGTTATTTGTATGAAAAATGCTTTGGTAGGAGGAAAATTGCTCTTGCAAAATCACTAGCAAAAAAAAAATAATAATAGTATATTATATATATGTATATAAAATAACATAAAAGAAGAAAAGAGGAAAAAGAAAAAAGAAAATAAAGAATTATTAATTATCAATTTTACTCTTACAATGTAGTAATATGATTAATACATAAACTATTGGAAACCACCACAAAAGATTTTGAAATGATTAAAAAATTTTAAATAAAAACATATTGGAGGCAAAAAAAATTTATTAAAAAAATCTTTATAAATATTTTCGGATCCAACTGGAACCCCACTTCCCTATTAGGCCGGGACCGGGTATTGTTTTGTCCCCGACGGACCAGAGGCGGGGATCTCCACATTTTTCCATGGTGTGGATAGGTTAGAGATGGGAAACAGGGGATATGCGGGGCAGGATTGGGATTTCTAGTCCTTGGCCTAGCCTAACCCTATTACCATCCCTATTTGCGGCATGAAACCAAGGTTATTTATAATTTAGACAGATTGCACGTTCCTTCTCTTTGCTTAAAGCCTTGTAACAAATCGTTTTTCATTGTATCTTCATTGACCTCCAAATTGCTCCTCAAGTACCTACACAGGCTGGTCCGGACCCTCCTTTAGTGGGGAACCAGTCTCCAACCATCCCAGATGTACCATCTACAACTAACGCCCCCTTAGTGGGAAACGATCATCAGCCACCCACCATTTCTTTGCAGACCTCTCAACCTTCTCGTTCTTGGGCAAACATTGTGAGAGGTAACCGTGAATAGCAGAATGGAATGCATCTCAAGCATATTCCTTGCTCGGGTAATGTCATTGATTTGGATGAAAGGGACTTTATGGAAGCTACGGGCAAGTTGGGTTTCTGTCTTATGGGGTTGTTTGCTGGTAGGTTCCCGGGCATGAAAGCAGTAATGGACCTCACAAAACAATGGGGAGTTCAATCCAAATTGCATTCCCATACTACTAGATGGCTTATATTCTGCTTCTAAACTGACAAAGATAGGTAGAAGGTCCTCCGGGAGGGGGGGCCTTATGCAATATTTGGGCGTTCTTTGATGCTTAAAATAATGCCATATGAATTTGATTTTTCTCTTGATGAGGTGAGTATCATGCCGATATGGATCACGTTTCCTGCCTTGCCTCTCGGTTGCTGGAACATGACTGCCCTAAGCAAAATTGTATCGGCTGTGGGTATACCGATCATGACGGATATGCTTACTGCAACCTTTGATCGCCTATCCTATGCTAGAGTGCTTGTTGAAGTTGATGTGGAGAAGCCTCTGGTAGAGACAGTACCAATCAGAATGCCTTCAGGTAAGATCAAAAACCAGGCAGTGAAGTTTGAGTTTGAGCCTTCGTACTATTCATGCTGCTGCAAATTTGGCCATGTTACTGAGGCATGTGTTGGGGAAATCATGAAAAGAAAGGAACAGCAGGTGGCTAACAGAAATGAAGGGAATAGAAAGGGGCAGAAGGGTAGTATATGGTCTCTAACTAGGCTAATGTCAGCCCCGGTTAGACAGAACCAAAATATGAGATCAACATCCCAGGTTCGGACTGAAGAGATAGGTGTTGTAAGCAAAGACAAGGGGAAACAGCCAGTTCTTAATTTGGACAAGAATTTGGTAAGTAGTGAGCATACAAATGACATCCAAGATCATAGAGGAAATGCTGCTGTTGACATCCCTTCCTCATCTAATGGACCGAGCAACCAACCTACTCAGACTAGAGGCTGATCAAGGGTTAGGCGTAGGGGACGGCTGCATTGGCAGAAAAAATTGAATGCACATGTTAGACTTAGACAATCATTCTCCCCTTCCCGTTTAGGAGGATGTGATGAGGAGGTTCCAGTGAATGTGGGCAATACTGGTAAAGTGACTACTCAGACAATGAAATTTATTTCTTCAGTATGGAAAAAATATGCCCAGCGGAGTGTTGACTTAATTAGTGCCTAAGGGGTACTAGTTAGCCCACAATGAGAGTAGCGTGCTGGAATATTCGAGGGTTCAACATGACCCTCAAACATCACGGGGTTCGGAATTTTATTTCTAATAATCATGTGGACATTATTGGTTTATTGGAAACAAAGATGAATGCTGTTGGGGTGGATAATTTTCTACACAAAAAACTCCCTAATTGGTCAACTTTTCATAACTTGGATGAATCAGAAGGAGGCAGAGTGGTTATCCTATGGAATGATGCTAGGATGGATGCTCATTTACTTCACTGCACGCCTCAAGAGATCATTGTGAGTATCAGTTGTAAGATTACCCATACTACCTATTCCTTCACCTTTATCTATGCTTACAATTCGATTATGGCTAGAAGAAGTTTATGGGAGGATATTCAATCCTTATTTTCATCAATTTCGGATTCGTGGATTCTTATGGGTGATTTCAATTCCTATTTACATATCGAGGACAAGCTTGGTGGTTCTGTGCCTTCCTCGTATGAAATTAGGGACCTGTCGGCTCTATGTGAGGATATGGGCTGGAGGACCTTCCTTATATCGAATCAAGGTATACTTGGACAAATTCTAGAGTGTGGTCCAAACTTGATAAGGTTATGGGCAATGCAGCATGGTTTCAATGCCCTACACAGGCTTCTATTGAGTTTTTCCCCATTGGGAGCATTTCTGATCATAGTCCTGTCATTTAGTCTGTGGTTGACAACAATGTAAGATATGTACGTCCATTCAGGTTCCTTAATATTTGGTCTGAACATGATTCGTTCCATAATATCTTTCAAGAGGTTTGGGATCAGGAATTCTTGGGTTACCACCAGTTCACTTTTTGTCAACGACTGAAGATGCTTAAGGGTTACTTGCAGAAACTCAACAAACAGGAATTCTCTCACATTTCTAAACGGGTTGAACAGGCGAACCAAGCTCTACTAAATGCACAACAGCTATTACTTGGCAACCCGGCAGATCAATTTCTGATAGCACAATTCAAGGAGTGCAAAAGGTCAGCTTGGCGGTTGGCGGAAGTAGAATTGAAGTTCTATCAGCAACTTGCTAAAGGAAGGTATGTAGCTCTCTCTGACAAGAACACTCGTTACTTTTTCAACATTGTCAATTGTAATAAAAAGAGGAACTTTATCTCTTCTATCACTATGGAGGATGGTAGACTGACTAATACCCCAATGGCTCTTCCAGACGAATTTGTTAACTATTACAAGAAGGTTCTAGGGACTAGGGTTGAATGCAGGGGAATCAATGTGGACTTTGTCAGGGCTGGTCCTTTAGTGCCTCATGTTATGATGGTTGATTTGGTTAGGGATGTAACTACCCAGGATATTAGACTTTCTCTATAGGATATTAGGGATTCCAAAGCTCCTGGGCCTGATGGTTACTCGGCATTATTTTTCAAAAAGGCGTGGAATACAGTTGGGCAGAGTCTGTGTGATGCAGTTATGGAATTCTTTAGTTCGGGGAAAATTCTTAAACAGATTAATCACTCTATTATTACCCTAGTGCCAAAGAATGCTCATGCTGATAGGGTGGGAGACTATCGACCAATATCTTGCTGTAATGTGGTCTATAAGATCATCTCTAAAATTCTATCAGAAAGACTAAAACTGGTGGTCGACCTTCATCTGGTGGACAGGGCACAAACCGTATTCATCTATGACAGGCTCATGACTAATAATATCTTACTAGTTCAGGAACTGCTGCATATGTATAGCCGCAAAAGAGTTTCTCCGAGATGTACATTGAAGGTGGACCTCAGGAAAGCCTATGACTCTGTTAGTTGGCATTTCTTATTAGACCTACTTACTGAGCTTGGATTCCCCCATATTTTTGTCAATTGGATTAGGCAATGTGTGACCACTGCCTCCTTTTCTGTTGCTATCAATGGAAATGTGCATGGCTATTTTACTGGAGCTAAGGGCTTGCGGCAAGGAGACCCTCTCTCTCCACTGCTATTTGTCATATGTTTAGAATATTTCTCAAGGGTTGTCAAAGTTCACACACTTGGGACATCATTCTTGTACCACCCTAAGTGTAAGGCCTTAAGGGTTACCCACCTTGCCTTTGCAGATGACCTCATGATGTTTACTAGGGGTGACTGTTCTTCTATCCGCATTCTCTTTGACTGCCTAGAAGAATTCAAAAGTTGTTCAGGTCTTGAAATCAATAAGGACAAATCCAATATTTATCTTGTGGGGATTGATCCGAATAATCAAGAAACAATTTTGGCTGACACTGGCATTCCTATTGGGGAGCTTCCTTTTCGCTACCTTGGCCTACCAATCATGAATGGAAGAATTAGACTAACTTTCTTTAAACCTTTGCTTGATCGTATTGGATCCTTCATTGGGAGATGGTATGCTCGCTCACTATCCTATGCTGGGCGGCTATAGCTGATTCAATTTGTGCTCCAAGGGGTCGAACGTTTTTGGTTGTCAATTCTTCCTACTCCATCTGCTGTTATCTGTCAGTTGGAAAGGATGGCTCGAGACTTCCTATGGGACTCTAATAAACACCTGGTTGCCTAGAACAATGTCTTCCTTCCAAAGTCTGAGGGTGGTCTTGGGTTGAGGAACTTAAAAATTTGGAATGGTGCTCTTATGTCTAGAATCATTTGGGACATACAGGCGGAGAAGCAATCTTTGTGGGTCAAATGGATGGATCACTACTACTTGAAAGGGCGGTTCTATTTGGGAAATTGAGGATCATAAGGAACACTCTCCCTTGTTTCATAAATTACTGGCAATAAGAGATATAATTGTTGAGCGTGAAAGTTAGTCACACTATGCAGCTGATCTAATCCATTCTTGGGCCAACTGTAATACTTCTTTCACTTCTCTTGCCTACAACTATCTGAGATCTACTACACGCTCTGCGTCTTGGGCCAATACTATATGGAAGCAGGGTTTAACGCCCAAACACTCATTCATTCTTTGCTTATGTGCGAAGGGTAGGATTAAGACCAAAGATGCTCTTGGCTTCAGACTTGATGACTTGACATGTTCTTTGTGTAAGTCTCAACCAGAAACGATGAATCATTTGTTCTTCAAATGCTTAGTGTCCGCTACCATTTGGACAGATGTGAAAAATTGGTTATGTCTCCCACATTTTCTGAATTCAGCAAAAGCTTGTCTCAGGTGGTATAAGTATGGCAACCGGGGTACCTCTTGGTTCTCTAAGGCCAGGTCTACTACTCTTGCGGCTACATTTTACTACATCTGGACTGCCCGTAACAAGGCAATTTTTGAGGGTGTAGCCTGCCATCTGGGGGATATTGTGAAAAAGATTAAAACACATGTGTACACTGTAATTTTTGCGCAGACCCTGATGTTCAGACTAGTATCGAGGCATGTAATGAGATTCTCTAGTTTGTAGTCTACTCGAGTGTAAACTAGTCAACCATGTAAATTCTTATTGATTAATATTATACTATTTACATTTGCATAAAAAAAAAAAAAAGGTAAGGGTCCAGCCAAACCCGTCATGATTTGTTCTTTTAAAAAAATTAGTACATGGATGACAATAACTAAGTATCTAGCCGTGAAAATTGCAGCAGGTAAGATTTTGACTGCCAAATTTACCAATTGATTGCCAGTGTATATTGTAATAAATATCCGTTGGTTGGTATAGAATCAATATTCAAACTATTATTTTTTTGCTAGTGATTTTGCAAGAGCAATTTTCCACCAAAGCATTTTTCATACAAATAACACGCTATTCTTTTAGTCAAATGAGAATCAAATGTCATTCTTCTAATTCATTATAAATTAAGAATCCTATGTAATTAATTTGTCTCTATACCCTAATTTTTCTCTTACAATTTATTCATTCTCCTAATTTTTAGTTGGTCACTCCATCTCACTCTCTCTCTCTTTTTTTTTTTTTTTTTTACCTTTCTTTTCCCGCTTTCTTCTTCCTAAAACAGAGGTTCACAACTTGTTTTTAATTTTTATAAAAACCGTCGTTAATAGGCAATGTATATTCTTATCAAGGCTTTTTGTTTCCGGAAACATTAGTTATATATCGCACAGGTTCATTTCTAAATCCAACAACTAATTTTTTTCATTTGTCAATTCTTGTTCAGAAAAAGAAGAGAATTAAAAAAAAAAAACCTATACCTATGACAAAGAAAGGGCTAAAACAAAAGTGCTGCCAAAGGAAACTTTGATTATAGCAGCTAGCATGGCTACTTGTTGCAATTTCCTTTTCTTTTTTTTTTTAAACCAAACTGTTTCTTGCAAATACATTATCAAAAACGTAATTTAATATTTTATTTGGAAGTTTAGAACTTTCTATATTTCTCTTGAAGAAAGAAAAAGAAAAAAAATGGTCGAAGGATAAGAGAAGACCTCAAATATAGGCCTTGATAGAGAGATGATAGACAAATATTTATTGTATTTTGGAAGAAAAGGATAGTGCGTCATTTGTATGAACAATGCTCTGGCGGGAAGGAAATTGCTCTAGTAATATTGCTAGCCGTCTTTTTCATGAAGTAAGATTCAAATTTTCTTTTTTAAATGACTGTCAATAGTCAGGTGATTATTGACAAAAAGTCAATTATCTTACACTACAAATGATAAAATGTGATCTTTAACTCTTTTCGTGTTTATTTCAATTTCGTTTATTTCCATATTATTTTCTGTAAAGCTTCAAATTCCTTGTTTCTTTACATAGTCACTTTTATTTCGTTATTGAATGTGATAAACTAAATGGCCATTCTAGGCCCTCTGGAATACAATCTTGAACGTTTCTCCATTGAAAGCCAAACGCCGATGTCCGCTGTTGTGAACAATCCCAATATTTCCACACACAACGTTGCAGAGAACTTCAGGTCTACATTGAATTAAACTAGGGCAGTACTGGATCTGGTATGCATCTTCGTATCTCTCAATCTTGAACCAGTTGCTTAAGGTGTCAGGGCCAGGGTTTCCTTCGACTCCACCAAGAGTGACAAAAGGCGGAGGCATGGATGATTGGCTAACATTGAGCATCCAAACAGCTGATTGAGGACATCTTTCTGGACTTGAGTTGAACTTAATGTTTAGATCAGTACTCAATCGAATGACACTGTCGTTAGGGTTTACAGGTGAAAACCATAGAGGCAAGCCATTGCTTTCTGCCAATGGAGCTTGGGCAATTAGAAGTGGGCAGCCAGCGCCTCTATTGCTTGCAAGGTTTATGCCACCCCCATTGTCCCTCTCAGCTGGCAAGATGTAATAGCTGATGCCGCGGCGGAGCTGTTGACCGGTAGCGTCAAGTACTGGAGAGGCATTTTGTGCTGAAGAAAGCCAAAAAAAGATAGCTGAAAATGCGAACACAAGGATAGAAAGAAACCCTGGGCTTGATGTCTTCATTTGATGTACCCTTGTTGTTGGATCAAATGTGATTCAAATAGGGGCCAAAGGAATGGTATTTATAGATTAACAGCAGTAGGAAATGCACGTAAAGACGTTGCAACGCAGAAAATTGTTCCTGCTTTTCAAACTTCTAGATTTTGTTTTACAATAGACCAATTACTGCCTAACTTCATATCGTGACTCTTCATATCTCGTTCAAGATAATTGACTACATAATCTTCTTATTTGCACATAATAAGTGTGTGCATAATCCTCCACCTCCGTAGGTGGCTTTCTTGGACCAAGGAAAAAAAAAATGTGTGCGTACGCCTTTATATTGCACTGTTCTGAATCTTGCATACGTTTGGATCTTTGGTGTAATCAATATTTCTGGCTACACATATGAAATATTTTGCTTACTAATTTTTGTAAATATGTTAGTAATTAATTTAGTAGTGTTATGAATATATTAAATTAGTGAAAGGTCCACTAATTAGTGGAGGTTCCACTAATTATGGATTTATGTGAATTATTAGAGAAGATTTTTATGGATGTCCACCATTTAGTAGAGACACCACTAATTAAGATGAGTGGAAGATGATGTATGCCATGATGTATTCCACTAATTAGGGCTCTATAAATAGAGTTATTCTCTAAGCTTGTAATACACTATTATTTTGTGAAAGAAAGATTAGTGAATAAAAGATTAGAGAAAATTGTGAGAGAAAAGAAAAAGAGAAGTTTGAAGAAATTTTTGTGCAAATAATAGTTAGAGTTTTACTGGTGTGTAGTGTGTAGATTTTATTCTAACACTACTCAAATTTTATAACAAGTTATCAGCACGAGTCTCTGTCGTTATTAAAGCCAAAAGACAGGTACACATTTATTTATCTCTATGGTTACCCTTTCTAAACTCAAATTTGTAACCCTTGATATTTCTGAAAAAAAAAATTATATGTCATGGGTTCTCAATACAGAAATACATCTAAATGCTGAAAAGAAAGATTTGACCACCTGAAGATGGTCGTACTACCAATTACATGGTATGAATGATTGCACCTGAAGTTGCAATATTTTAAAACCGTGAATTTTGCGATGTATAAAATTATATCTCAGTTAAAATTATGTGGAGAAAAAGTTACTGATGAAGATATCTTGGAGAAGACATTCTCCACTTTTCATACCTCAAATATTGTCGTACAGTAACAATATTGAGAAAAATGGTATCCAAAGTTGACAGATATAACATAAGTTATTATTGAGAAATCATGAAGCCTGATGAACTGGCTCAACAGTACTCCCAGAAGTGAATGTTGTTAGCTCTAGCAGAAGCCATCGTTATAATCGTTATAATCATTATAATCGTTATAATCGTAGTTGTGGCAGTGACCGTGGTTATGGTCATGGACACACTCGATATTTCCCTTATCACAAAGAAATACTGGCCACCTGAAGTGGAACAGAAAATATAATAAGGGAAAAAGATATGTCCAGTAATAAAAAGATATTTCCAGTAATAATACGCATCAAATTGTTGAGATATTACATTTGGATGTTAATATACTACATTACTACTAACAGTTCAGAAAAAAAAAATCATAAGTCACTTTTATTTCCTTCATTCATCCCATTGGTATTCACGTGAACTTGATGATGCATGCTTGTAGTTGCTCTTTTTCAATAGAGCTGATAAATCTCGGGTGAATGTTTGTAGTTGTTTTGTTTCCATGTTTACATTAAAGGAAGACAAACAATTAGCAATTATGGACTTCAGCTCTTCTTCTTCGGCATCTTCCTCCTTTTCCTTCCCCTTTGAGCCAGCATCTAGACTAGAAGTAGAATTAACCGTGAAGTTACTGCGCAATGAGTCTTGAGATTTTCTCATCCCCTTAAGTTTCTTATTATATTTGGCCTTGAAGCATACTTGTATCAATTTCTATGTTTGGTCCTCCAACTGCATATCAGGATTTTTTTCCACCAACTTCTTTTCACATTCCAGTATCTCAATGGCTTCTTTCAACTTCTTTTCAGCCATATGTCCTCCTTCTTCATTTTGCATCACCTGTAAATATCGGTGGAGATATATTTATTCCGGTTATTATTTACTTTCCATAACTTACAAATCTGTGACGTAAGTTTATAAGTGTGTATGAGAGAGAACCTGAACATTTTTTATTATGGTCTCCAAGCTCACAAACTTTCTGTAAGGCCATCGACGAATTCCCAACTCTCTACATCTGCTCTTGAGACGAGTTAAGCCAATATTCAATTCTTTGGCCGCACTTTTGATTGGCAGGTAAAAGTATTGCGAAATGGTTTCTCTTGATAGTGTCTTGGCGCTATTGCCCTTCTCCTTTCTTTGCCTCCTAATCATCTTCTTCTCCCCAGGAATTTTGTCTGTAATAATATCTTGACTTTCGAGATTAAATGCAAGATTCATGTCATGATTACTCACTCCAAATTCGTTGCCAAGACCACTCATTATTTCTCCTAGAAAAGAAAATAATATCAGTAAAGATAATACCATTCAAAATCCATATTTGAATATATGATAACCTAGAATCATATCCTGGCTTTGTTCAAAATCTATTAGAGAGTAAAAAGGATCATGCACAAGCATATCCTTATTCAGAGGAATAGCATCAAGAGGAACAGCATCAAAAGTAGTCTCTTATATGGGCAGATCAAATTGGTGCAAAGCAGTATGTTCACTGATTTACGTAAAAAAACAAACCAAAAGAGAGTTTAATTTTATTATCAAGCACACTAAAAAAAAAAATGGAAGCTCTCAAAGGTATCTCACCTGAAATTAGGAGGAAGTGGTTGGCTTGGAAAGGAAAACATATCAAAATCTTCTTCGTTACAATTAGGAGGAAGCAGTTGACTTGGAAAGGAAAATACATCAAAATCTACTGCGTTAGAAACCAAGTCAAAATTCGACCATGTCTCAAATGAATTATGAGTCTCCATATCTGCTTTGTGGTTTTTGTTTTTTTATGTTTACTAATAACTGATGACTGAGATATATATCGATACATACATATATATATATATACATATCTATATCTGTATGAGGAAGCAAAATAGGTAGATGATAGGTGGAGGGATGGAGAAGAAGAAAAGACAAGGAGGAAGGGCAAAAGATAGTACCGGGAAGAGTGAGAAAAAAATAAAAAGGGATATTTATAATAGATTTCTCAGCATTTTCTACTTGTCATTATTTTCTTACATTTCTTTTCTTATTCTGTTGTGTAATCATTATTCTCTTATTATCATTTTCTTATATTTCTTTTTCTTTTCTCTTATCATTATTCCCTAAATTAGGGGGAGAACAGAAATAGTACAAGAAAGATCTTGATTGGACAACATCATTAAATTATCTTGATCTACATACAAGCGTGTATGAACTTGAAGTTCAAAAGATAATTCCTTTGTAAAGCATTGCAAATCAAATGCCAGACGCTTTTGTTAACTCCAGAAGAGTAACAAAATCGCATATACCAGCTATAAATGCTCCTATACTAATTGAAGTTCCAGCAGAAAAAAAGAGCTGCTGAGCCAAAAATATGCCAAAAGCATGGCCGACCTCTTGATTTTAAAGATAAAAATCCTCGCAATAAGAGAGGATTAATGATCCAGATGATCATATTAAAGTAAAGAATGATAAAGACCAAGAGAAAACTGATGACAAAGAACCAGACGTTGATGAAAGTAACATTGAAATTTCTATCAATTATACCACTTCCGGTAGAAGTTGGAATCGGATAGAAATAATTATTGATAATATGTTTGCATATAATATCGCTTGATGTTATATATGATAATAATGATCCTGAACCAATATCAATTGATGAATGTCGGCATAGAAAAGATTGGCTGCAATAGAAAGATGCGATTCAATCGGAGTTAAATGCACTGACACAACGTGAAGTCTTCGGACCTACAGTCCGAACACCAGAAGGTGTAAAACCTATTGGCTACTAATGGATATTTGTGCGAAAGCGCAATGAAAATAATGAAATCATGCGACATAAAGCACGGTTAATAGCCCAAGGTATTTCACAAAGACCAGGTATTGATTATAATGAAACTTATTTTCCTGCTTTTGATGCTATTACACTCCGATATCTTATCAGTTTGGCAGTACATAAAAAGATAGATATGTGCCTATTAGATGTTGTTACTGCTTACTTGTACGAAAATTTAGAAAATAATGTTTACATGAAAATCCCGAAGGATTTCATATGCCTACAGTATATAAACACTATCCTCGTGAAAATTACTCTATCAAATTATAGAAATCATTATATGGCCTGAAGCCATCTGGGTGCATGTGGTTCAATCATCTTAGTGAATAGTGATTGAAAGCGGGATTTCAAAATGACCAGGTATGTCCATGTGTTTTTATTAAGAAATCTGATTCTAAATTTGTGATATTAGCTATATATGTTGATGATATTAATCTTATTGGAACTCATGAAGAGCTCCAAAAAATAATTGATTATTCAACATCAAGGATGGTCGTAAAATTACACTTTGCCTTGGTTTACAAATTGAACATTTGGCAAGTAGAACATTTATTCAACATATACAGCAAAAGTTTTAAAAAGATTTGGCATCGACAAAGCACATCCATTAAGTATTCTAATGATCGTCCGGTCATTAGATGTGAATAAAGATATTTTCCAACCCCAAGAAGAGGATGAAGAACTTCTTGGTCCTGAAGTACTATATCTCAATGCAATTGGTGCATTGATGTATCTTGCTAACAATACATGACCTGATATTGCATTTGCTGTTAATTGATTAGCAAGATTTAGTTCTTCACCAACACAACGACATTGGAATGGAATTAAACAAATCCTCCAATATCTCCAAGCAGCTACTTCTTCAAATTATGCTGAAATTACAGTCATTCAGGAAGCAAGTAGAGAATGATGCATTATATCCAAGAACGTTCTGAATTATCATATATCAGAGATATTTCAACTCCTTTTTATAAAGATAATGCAGCTTGCATAGCGTAATTACGAGGAGGATATATCAAAGGAGATCAGACACAACATAGGTCACCAAACTTCAGAAGAAAGGTGAAATTGATGTACTACAAATTCGGTCATGTGACAACCTCGCAGATATTTTCACGAAGACTTTACCGATTGCAACATTTGAGAAGTTGACATATAACATCGGTATGCGTTGGTTTAAAGATTTAAAGGAATCATCTAATCAGGGAGAGTAATAAACAGACATATAGAATAATGTACTCTTTTTCATTCACTAGATTTTTTTCCCACTGGGTTTTTATCTAGTAAGGTTTTAACAAGGCATATTCTTTATGTAATGGATGGACATCCAAGGGGGAGTGTTATGAATATATTAAATTAGTGAAAGGTCCACTAATTAGTGGAGGTTCCACTAATTATGGATTTATGTGAATTATTAGAGAAGATTTTTATGGATGTCCACCATTTAGTGGAGAAGCCACTAATTAAGATTAGTGGAAGATGATGTATGCCATGATGTATTCCACTAATTAGAGCTCTATAAATAGAGCTATTCTCTAAACTTATAATACACCATTATTTTGTGAAAGAAAGATTAGTGAATGAAAGATTAGAGAAAATTGTGAGAGAATGAAAGAATAGTTAGAGTTTTATTAGTGTGTAGTGTGTAGATTTTATTCTAACACTACCCAAATTTTATAACAAGTAGAAGTGGTAAGTTTTAGCAAATAAATTGTTAATTTTTGTGCATTCAATGGTAAGTAATTTGTAGAAAGTTATAAGTATCATGAAAAAAAGGTTCGTTTCAAAATTACATTTTATTTTTGAAGCAATGGCTCTAGCAGCTTCCTTGACTTTTGAATCGAAAATTTAGATAGAGAACAAAGGGAACACGGAAGGAAATGCGGAGAATGCACCTTAGACATAGTGTATCCAATGGGCTTAATTTCCAGATAAACTTTTATTGATTTTATACTTTGAAAAACCACTTCCTAGCTTAGACCCGGTGCCGGTACTAGAATATGAGTGTAATCAATAAAACCTTGTCTTAATTCTTAATTGATTTGGTTCAATTAACCCAAGACTCTATATGCATTAGGTCGCTTAATTACCTTTCCGTGGTTTGATTGTTCTTTTTTTGAGGAATCTGAGAATTAATAGAGAATGTATTAAATTTATAAGTTTTGTGTAAATTCCGAAAACCAAAATGTTCTCAATTTATATGCTTTCGGTGAATTCCAAAAAGCCTCTCAAATTGGGTCTTGTCTCATTACGCCTTTTTTTTTTTTTTAATAAAAACAACGTGAGATGGTGGGGGTTTTGCAAACCCCTACCTGTTTATTGTATAATATTAAAAAAATGCATGAAGGGGAACATATTAATCATACCTTCATCAACGTAAAAAATTAAAAACAATCATTTATGTACAGAAGACCTGACACAAATTGAACGAACTTGCATCCTATCTAAATTACACAAACCCCATGCCACAGTAAGAAGAGAGGCAAAATGAATTAAAAAGAAGAACAAGCGACACAAGCCAAATTAGCCAAATAGTCTGCAACTCTATTGCCTTCTCTATAAACATGAAGAAATTGACAAGATAGCAAAGAACCCTGTAGCAACTCAATCCTCCTAAACATCGAGCTATACATCCAATGCTTAGCACAAACACTATTAAGTTGATTAATAACCAATAATGAATCCAACTGTAACACCACAAGCATGTAATGCTTCCTCAGACACCAACACAAACCATAAAGGACCGCCAAAATCTCAGAATGCATATTCGTACAATGACCAATGTTCTTAGCAAAACCAAGAACAAAACCCTCAGTGGCAACCCTAATAACCACCCCCACCTGGATTCCCTTTAGAGGCACCATCCACGTTCACTATAACAGCATCCGTAATTGATTTCAGCCAGCAAACTAGAGTTATATACTGATGAGAAAAGGCCCTCAACTGAAAAGGTAAATGATCAACATTAACCAAAGGCTTACGAAGAGAATACAGCTGAGAAAAAATCCGCAATAGAACCATAGACCTTCCTCCTCAAACCCCATAATAAGAGTCTAATCTCCTTACGAATAACCTTAATCTGAGACTTCCAAATTTCCCAAAACAAAAATTCTACAAAAAACCCTAGCATACTCTCGGACAGAAAAATTCGCTTACCATCAAGAGCAAATAAAATTAGACAAATAAATAACAGAAACATCAAGGTCAAGTGAAGAAGCCTCGTATTTCCAAATATAAGCTACCACAACACAGTCTTTAAATAATTCCCCCACAAATTCTATTTGACTGCCAAACAAACGACATCTAGAAACCAAAAGGATATTGAAAGAAGATACCGCTGAATCAAGAGGTACAAAATTGTTATTGATGCGTAAATTTTGGGCGCATAAAAATTATTAAATTTAAATTCATCCCTTAGTCAAGTTTTAATTAAAACATTAATTCCAAAATACATATACGAGTAAATATACCCATCACAAGTAGAGTATAGAAAATTAACGAATATCGATCCTCGAAGGAACAAGTACACACTAATCACTTTTCATTCATTGATTAACCGACCTCAATAAAGTGATAAAATAATAAAGAGAAAAATAACGAAAAATATATACAACTCAAGGATGTGAAAATATGCAATTTAGACAAAGGCTTTTGAAAACATGATAATGAATTACTTAGCACATATCACAATCAATTATCATCTTGGTCTTACGAATGCTTTAATATGATCCACTTCGTTTGCAATTCATGGAATCACTATCTTCTAGCTAAATTAGTGAACATATTCTGTCTTAACTAATTTGTCCAGAAGATGCATTAAAATTAATTATCATATAAACCCCTATATTCTAGGTGATTTAAAACATGAAATTAGTTAATGAATCCATATTCTAGCAATCATCAACTAACCTTTGATTACCTAAGTTCTTAACAATTAATCACTTTTTCAAGCAAGTTAAGAGATAACAAATATGAAATTAATTAATTAAAAGTCATTACCAACCCCTTTTCAAGTAAGGTAATAACAAAAATCAATCAACCAACTTCGTATGCAAAATAAGTAATCAAAATCCCAAGATAAATAATTAATTGATCAAATGACTAAATTAACTCAAGAAATCATGAATCCCAAAAATAATGTAAAATTACAATGAAAAAATTAATTACATAATTGTGCAAGAAAAACAAATTAAAGGTAAAAGAAATCACTTATAGACAAGACTCATTCTTCTCCTTTGAAGACTCTCTTGAACAACCCTTCTTGATTTGATGAATTCCTCATCCAATGAGTGATTTTCTAAGTTGATCCATAAATTCATAATTTTGTCTTGTATTTTTCTTATTTAACTAGGCTTCCAAGAGGCTAAAATTCATCCCCTAAGAGCTTTGGGCCGAGTAGAGACTGGAAAATACCAAAATTCTTTGGGAAAGTACCAAATCCACGCAAAATTGAAAAGCTCACCGACATTGGACAGAGTGGAGTCGGCGTCGGCTCCATATGTCACGGCTGGCACCAGCCATGCTATGGTTGGCTCGGTTGTGCTCTATTTTTTTCAACGATAATTTTCTCTATTTCTAGAATAGGGCCGGCGCCTGTTCCATGGGTCATAGCTGGCCCCGACTGTGCTCTGACGGCGACAGTTTGATGGTTTTTCGTCATTTTCTGCAATAAAAGTCCAAAAATACCTTTTCAAGGGTAAAATATCAAATATAAAATAATATGCCTAGTTATTATAAAAAATGTATCACAAAACACCGTAAACTAACTAGGAAAATATAGATGAATTTTGCCTATCACATTTCCCCACACTTGAACCTTTACTTGTCCTCAAGTAATGCCCTTAAACAAAGAAAAATAAGACATCCTTACAAAAAGTTTACTTAGAACAAAGTCACAATTACCTTTCAAACTTTAGATATGGTCATGCCATTCTTTCAACCCTTTGAAATCATTTACAAAACAAAGTACTAAAGAAGACATATCACGACCCTTGAAGGTGAATTAAACAAGTTTATACACTAGTCTAAGAACATTATTTCACCCCTTCAAGTAAAAACATGGATCACTTGAATCATACAAGTTAAGCTATCTATCAACTTAAGTATTATAAGTCCAAAAATTGCATTACTCCAATTTTTTCTCTCAATTTTTTTAATGACTTAAGGAATTGATAACTTCAAGTGCATGGATTTTTCTTCATACAACGTATTGGCCCCCTTATAGTCATCACTCATCATTTTTTTTAACAATCTTTTTTTTTCTTTTACTTTTGGGAATTAATAGCCTCAAGAATGTGAATTTCTCTTCATTATCCATATTAACCCCCATAATCAAGCAAAAAATAATACTTCCTTATCAAGATGAAACAATAATCAACTCATTTTGCTCAATCATCAACTCAATTTTTTTTCACAATGTTTCCACTAAAAAAAAAAAAAATGTTATCATCACATTTATTATCACAACTCAAAGTTAAGCAAAGTTTAAACTTACAATACAAGAGTTAGCCAACAACTTTCCCCATACTCATCACATTCTCCATATTTAGAGTAAATGAATTAAATAATACTCAAACACTAATGCATTAACAAGATTATTCCAAATTCTCAAGTTTTAACACATCCTATCCAATAAACCACTTTAGTGTCAATAAAAACCCACCAAATGAATGACACATATCCAAAGAAGAAAGATAATCACAACCTTGCTAAGGCAATAAAACCACCCAAAAAAATTTTGAAAAATTTCACACAAAAATAATGATATGGAAAATATCTTCAATACCTAAACTCTCCCCCTACACTTAAATAGGATATTGTGCTTAATGGCAAAAAAAACAACATTGAAAGCGAAGCCATGAAGACAAAAAGAAATAAAGGGGAAGAATAAAGAGAAGAAAATACTTCTATAGCGAATTAGTTCCAACAAGTGTGAATCCACCAAGAAAACCAAGATTTACCAAGAAAACAAACCATTCCCCCATACTTTAAAAATTTTTCCAAAGTAGCTAGCTCAATACCAAGATGTTTGATAGAAACTTGGACAAAGAATATCACAAAATCACTCCCCCATATTTAAACTAGACAATGTCCTCATTGGCCACAAATTAACACCACAAAGCATCTCCAAAGGGACCAAAAATGGTTAAGGACGAGAAGGTGAAGCAATACTCCTGTGCAATAAGCTCCAATAGATATCAAAGCTAGAAATAGAGAAAGAGGCTAGTCTAAGAAGACTTTATTCCTACATGCAAAAGAAAACACAAATAAAAGCACAAAGAAAATAATAACAAAATAAAGACACGCCTAAATAAAAGAAAACAAATTAAAGAAAAATATTAATAAAGCACATAAAGATACGAATCACTCCCCCACACTTAAGATATAAAATATTTTCCTTATTTGGAGAGGGAAAAGACACTTAACTGACTAAAGAAAACTAAACCTAAGACAAAAAGACAAACTCTTTTCACTCATCATGCTTTCTCATCATCCCTTTATAAAAGACAATAATGCTCATTGAAAAAGGTAAGTATGATGAAAATAGAAATAAGAGAGGTTTTTGAAAAATAGAAGGTCATGAAAAAATATTTTTCTCAACAAAGCAAAACACATAAACCTCATTCTCTAACATTCCTTTAGACACACAAAATTTTTTGTCAACATATAAGTGCACATGGTATCTAAAGAATGCATCAATCTTGAAATCACTATTTAACCCTTCAAAAGATTTGTCACAATGAAAATTCCTCTTAAAACTTAGCAATTGAGTTCTTGATGATGGGATCAAGGAATCCTTACTTTTCAATGCTTTTACAAATACCAAGTTATCTTCTTGAAATTGGGGTGAATGGTAGAATTTATCAACATCCTCCAAAGGGTTTCTTAGATTGAATCATTGATAAATCCAACTCCTTGAGGCATGCTAAAGTCCATACATCACCATTGGGACCATTGTTCTCCAAGAAGTGAGAGGAACCTAAGAAATCATGTAACAAAAAGAAATTAGAATTATCAGCATATAGAGTAGAATTGAATACCTCTCTTGCCACATCTTGCAATTATCCCTCATAGCCTCTCTTTTTTTCTTGGGGATTCTCTTGTTCAGGTGTATGGGCCCTTATGGCATCTTCATCAAACTTAGCTAGTTGTGTTCTTGTAAAGCTCATTCGTTGGGGTGCTTCTTTATGCCACTTAACAGATAAATTTATATTGGCAACAAAAGAATGCATTGAGGCTTCAAGTGATGTCTCACAAAAACGTCAATCCAAGCTTGAAAATTTGCCAAATTTTCATTATTGTAGCTCCTTTTATCTTGTGCCCAAAAGTAATTATCCATGATGATGTCAACCTCACACTCCAAGAAAAACAAAACTCAAATTGAAAATAAAAACAAACAAAAATAATAGAAAAAAAAGGGAAAAAAAAACAAAAGGGAAACGAAGCTAGTAGTATTACAAACTACCTAAACACAAAAGTTAGTAGCAGTTACAAGTACAACATGAACTAAGCTAGTTAATTAAGTCACACAATATTACAAACAACAAGATATAGCACATATTTACACAAAGAACATATATACATATAGACATATAAACATACAAACATGGTTAAATCAACAAAATTCAAATTTTCATGATATTGTTCTCTGGTAGCGGTGCCAAAAACTTAATGCGTAAATTTTGCATGTATAAAAAATATTAAATTTAAATCCATTCCTTAGTCAATTTTTAATTAAACCATTAATCCCAAAATATACATGCAAGCAATTATACTCATCGAAACATAGTATAGGGAATTAACGAGTATCGATTCTCAAAGGAATAAGTACAGACTAATCACTTTTCATTCATTGTTTAACCGACCTAAACAAAATGTTAAAATAATAAAGAAAGAAATAAAAAATATATACAACTCAAGAATGTGAAAATATGTAATTTAGACAGAGGCTTTTGAAAATATAATAATGCATTACTCAGCATATATCACAATAAATTATCATTTTGGTCTCATAAAGGATTTAATATAGATCCACTTCGTTTGCAATCCATGGAGTCACTATCTTCTAGCTAAATTAGTGAACATATTCTGTCTCAACCAATTTGTCCAAAAGATACTTTAAAATCAATCCTCATATAAACACCTATATTCTAGGTGATTTAAAACATGAAATTAGTTAATGAATCCATATTCTAGCAATCATCAACTAACCTTTAATTACCTAAATTCTTAACAATTAACCCTATTTTCAAGCTAGTTAAGAGATAATAAATATGAAATTAATTAATTAAAATCATTACCAACCCTTTTTTGAAGCGAGTTAATAACAAAAATCAATCAATCATCTGCGTACGCAAAACAAGTAATCAAATCCCAAGATAAATAATTAATTGATCAAAAGACTTAATTAACTGAAGAAATCATGAATCCCAAAAAAAATGTCAAATTACAATGAATATATTAATTACATAATTGTATAAGAAAAAAAAAACAAATATAAAAGAAAGAACTCATAGACAAGTTTCTTTTTTCTCCCTTGAAGACTCTCTTGAACAACCCATCTTGATTTGATGAATTCCTCCTCCAATGAGTGCTTTTTCTGATTTGATCCTTGGATTCATACTTTTGTCATGTGTTTTTTTTTTTTTTTTGGGTTTAAATAGGCTTCCAAGATGCTAAAATTGGTCCCCTAAGAGTTCTAGGCCGAGTAGAGATTGAAAAATACCAAAACTCTTTAGGAAAGTACCAAATCCGCGCAAAACTAAAAAGCTCACTGACATTGGACAGAGTAGAGCTGACGCCGGCTCCGTGTGTCATGGCCAGCCTCTGGTCTACCTGGTCATGCTATGGTTTTTCAAAATTTTCCTCTATTTCCTGAATGGGGTTTACACTGTTTCCATCAATCACGGCCAGCGCCGGCCGTGCTTTGACGGCGATGGTATGATGTTTTTTTCGTTGTTTTCTACAATAAAAGTCCAAAACATGTTTAAAGGGTAAAATATCAAATATGAAGGAATATGCCTAGTTATGACAATAAATGTATCATAAATCACCCTCAACTAACTAGAAAAATATAGATGAATTTTACCCCTATCAGTTGTATAGTTTCCGCATAAAAAACTTAACCTTTCAAGGAAAAGTAAACTTCCATAAAGAATTCAAGAAATGAATCTTAGGCCTCCTTAGCCAAGCAAAAGATACAGTAAACCCATATATCTGCGTTAACGACCACAGTTGCAAATCTTTCTCTTCGACTCCAATTTCTATTGGAAGACCAGTCAAAATAGAAAAAGCAACTGAAGAAGGAACAAATCATTGTAATATATCTGCCCTCCAAAAGCCATTACATACCACATCCAACAATCTCAAGCTTGGATGAGTAATGTCTAAACTTACATCGACAAAGCACCCACAAGAAGACTAGCTATCATACCAAAAACGTAAGTTACCGGCTTTGGAAGCAAAAATGAGATTTTCCTCAACCAAACGAGAAATAGAATGAATACTTCTATAATAGTGTGATGACAGAAGCTGAACGCTCATACAAAAAGGGTGAATATTATTGTCATTATACTTGGCTCTCATGAACCAAGCCCATAAAGTATCCTGGAGTCAATACTGCTACCAACATTTCATATCAAATGCCATGGCATAAGTGCCTAAAGATCGCAAGCCAAGTCCATTTTCCTCCACTGGATAACATAAAGACTTCCAGCTACACCAGTGTCACCTATATCCAAATTCAGACTTTCCCCATAAAAATTTAGCCATTTCCCTCCCTATATCCGCTAAAGCCTGCAAAATGTAAAGAGGAACCAAGCTGAGAACTGTGAGACTTAGTGATTTATATCTCCATCCTCTAACTCGAGCCCTAATCTTCTCCACCAAAGAATGAAAGAAAACACTCTTTCTCCAACCTTTGAAAATTGGGCTTCCCAAATAAGAAAATGGCATGCCTCTCCTAACAAATCCAAGCTTCGACTGTATAAGACCATATTTACATAAAGAGGTCTTTTCCGAGACAACAAAAGAACTCTTGCCCCTATTGACCAATTGACTAGAAGCTAACTCATAAGTTGGAACAAAATCAGTAACAGCTCTCGAATTCTCCCTAGAAGCTGTAGTAAAACAAATAGTTTCATCAGCGTAACTCAAATGTGAGATGTTGATACATCTTCTAGGCAAAGAATATGGTGTAATCTTTCCTGAACTCATATAAGAGTCCAAACTCCTTCAAAATATTTCCTGGGATAAAATAACAAGATAAGGAGATAAAGGATCCCCTTGTCGCACACCTTGTGATGATTTGAAAAAGCCATATTATCTTTCGTTCACCAACACCAAAAACCAACAATTAGATAAAATGTTGTAAATGAGATGAAAGACATGAGAGAAAAATCCAAACCTTTGCATAATAACACCTAATGATGACAAATAGACTCTAGTTTTCTGATGTCTATATCAAGCTTCAAAACAATATTACCTCATCTAGTTTCTGATCAATTGAATGCGCCATTTATTGAGCCCAAAGAACATTACCAATTACGCTCCTTCCTCTAACAAAGCCACTCTAATTAGGTGAAATAATTTTTTGCATCAACGGAGGCAGACGCACAACCAAAACCATAGTAATAATCTTATTACAAAAATTACATAAGCCAATAGGCCTAAAGTTTGCAAAAGAATGATAGTTCTTCTTCTTGGGAACTAACGTAAGAAGTGTGCTAGTAAAAGATTTGATCGTAGGAACACCCGGAAAAAAATCTCTGACTACCAATACAATTAAAACATCAACTATATCCCAATAGTAAGTAAAAAAACGCTATGAAACCATCCGGACCTGGTGAACTATTTTTGTTAAGAGAGAAAACAGTTTCATGAACTTCATCATATGAAGGCAATGTAAATAGCTTAGCAATGTCCTCATCAGAAATCAATTGCGGAATGTAATCATAGATTTCATTCATACCCGATCCCATGGAAGAATATTGGGCGCTAAGAGGTTTTTAAAAAAAGATTCTGCCTCCCCACCAATATCAAATTGCTGAGTGAAAAGATTATTTGAGTCATCATGAATCTATGTAATCCAAACTCGTTGTCTCTTGGTTTGACAATAGAAGTGAAAAAAAATTCATGTTTTCATTCCCCTCTTTCAGCCATGTCAGCCTAGACTTCTCTCTCCAAAAACACTCCTCCGTTTTAGTGGAAAACATGCCACACAATATTGTATAGAATATAGGAAATTAGGCCATAGTATAATGAACTGTCGAAAGCCGAATATTAATCATCATAGATAAGATGGAGATACTCATCAGAAGGCTTCACATTTGCCACCCAGGGCACCTGCAATGAGTTGGATACAAAAGAAAATTCCTTCTAATACATTGAATAATCCAGTGCAGTGGACAAGGGAGTTGGATGATAATCTAGTAACACCAAATTCTTGAGCTCCTCATGAACAACTCACAAAAAATTTGCTACTCAATACTCTAGCTGATCTGGTTGGCAGTGTTGGCTAGGTTTAATTAGCAGCGGTGTAGCCCGCACATAGAGAAGAGCCCTTCCCTAGTGGGTCTCTGAGTCATATCATAGATAGAATCTCAAATGCTCTGGATTTAGCTTTCGATTATGAACTTTATGAAGGTGATCCTGACCATCTAAGAGCTATTAAAGCTACACCAATGCAGCCAAGTCCTTATATAAACCTTCAATGATTAAAGCTTAAGTATAGGATTTGTCATGGATCCCTTGATGATGTTTGGTCGGCTACACATCAAAAGTCTGTTGATGACTATGATAAATATCATGAAGTAGCTGTAAAGATGTTGCACCCTATCAAGGAGGACTTTATAAAGAAGTTCTAGAGTAAGTTAATTTGAGGATTTTTGGATCAGTTTAAATTCACGCAAACAACTACAAGATCTTTGTTGGTTGCACAACATCTCAGTTATATCTGAAAAGGTGGATCTTCTTTGTTTTCTTGTTTAGATAGGTGTTCGATATGATACACTGAATATTTTCTGGGTTCTGATAGATCTGCATAGTGTTAAATATTACGAGGGATCGGTTGGAGATCTAATGGCTCAATTAAAAGGGGGAAAGGTTCAGTTACCTAATGTTTTGAGGCGATGGACATATATTTCCTATTTTTGAAGTTCAAAGTTGTTCATGCTATATGACAATTTCTGAAAGGATCCAATCCAAAATCTTTTTTGATGGAAATGTAAATATATTAATATTGATCAAAAAGAATATACATGGATTACTAGTTTATAGTCAAGGAGACTACAAACTAGTGGTTCTCAATACAGTCTGAAAAGGAAGGCATAACATTAGGGTGCAAAGTAAAAATAACAGTGTACACATGTGTTTTAATCTTCTTTATAATTTCCAATGGTTAGCACACCGCATTCTCAAAAATAGCCTTATTTCGAGCATACCAGATGTAGTAGAAAGTAGCTGCGAAAGTAGTAGACTTAGCCTTAGTAAACTACGAAGTACCACGGTTGGTGTGCCTAAACCACCTAAGACAGGCTTTGGCCGAATCCAAATTATTCGGTAAACCAAGCCACCTTTTAACTTCCGTCCAAATAGTAGATGAAATTGAGCATTTGAAAAATAGATGATTAGACGTTTTTGGATGTACCTTACACAAAGGACAGGACAAGTCATCAAGCCTGAACACAAGTATATCCTTGGTCTTAAGCCTATCCTTAGCACACAACCAAAGAATGAAAGAGTGCTTAGGTGTCAGTCCCTGTTTCCATATGGTATTGGCCTAATACACCGTCTGTACAGTTGATCTCAGATAGTCATAAGCACGGTAGGTGAAAGAATTAGTGCACATGGCCCCAGAATGAAGCAGATTAACTGCATAGTTAATATCCCGTTCATGCTCCAGTATCATATCTCTAATTGCTAGCAGTCTACGAAAAGGTTGGTGTTGTGAAGGTAAGGGTTGGTGACACATTTAGAGGGCTATTGCAGTTGTGTTTGCTGTGTTATTCACTATAATAAAACATGATATAGCGGTTTAGCGAGAGTATTGCAAGGGCAAGTAAGAAGGGGGCAATTTATAGAAGAGTTGACTAACTGTAGCTGAACCCTCGCAAATAGCAATAGTCTTGCAATGGTCAAGAATTCCTTTGTAATTAGTGAGGGTTTAGCTACGGATATATTTTTTTCTAAAAAACATAATTGAAATTTTAAGATAAAAAGGGTGCAGCTAAGCCCTTGCTAATTAGTGAGGGTTTAGCTACGGCCATAAATTTTATCCTCAAAAAAAATATTTTGGAATATTATGATAAATGGTCGTAGCTAAACTCTCCATATTTAGCGAGAGATTAGCAACGACCAATTTTTTTTTTTTGGTCTTTTAAGATAAATGGTCGTAGCTAATCCCTCTCTATTTAGCGAGAGTTTAGCTATGGGAATAAGTTTTTCTAAAAAAAATAATTTGGAATATAAGGATAATATGGCCGTAGCTAAACCCTAACTAATTAGCAAGGGTTTAGTTATGACATTAAATTTTTCTCAAAAAAAAAAGAATATTTGGAATATAATGACAAACGGCCGTAGCAAAACCCTTGCTAATTAGCGAGAGCCTAGCTATGAACGTTAGGGTTTAGTTGCTAAATAGCTTTGACTGTCGCAAAACCATTTCTATGCCCTCGCTATTTAGACACTATACCCTAATTCGTCGTAAAGCCGTCACTAATCAAAAAATTTAACCACAAAACGCCTTAAAGTTTAACTTCATATATATATATATATATATATATATAATATATATATATATATGTATGTATATATATCGTGTGTGTGTGTGTGTAGTTATAATATACATGAATTTGATACACATATATTTACTAAGATATATATATATATATATATATAATATAAATGTTAATATATATATATTCCACATAATAATTTTTTTCCACATTATACTAATCTATTAAATAAAATAAAACATATCTATACTCTACGTATAATACATAATACATATCTAAAAAATCATATGTGTATATTTATATACACAGTAATATAACTTATATATATATTAGTGCTTAATGTGTATACAAAGTAATTATACGTAGAGTATAGATATGTTTTATTTATTAGTTTTTATTTTATTTAATTGATTAGTATAATGTGGAAAAAAAATTATTATGTGGAATATATATATATATATATATATATATGATACATTATTAATTATACTATATAATGTATAGTATATTATATATATACTATAAATTTTGATAAATTATAACAAAATAGGTTGATTTATAATTTTCCTAATAAATTATAACAGATACAATTGGCGGAGGATTCCTTATGGGATTATCAGTGACGGATTAGATACAGTAAGTTTTCATAGCTAAATTTGAATCAGCAAGGGTTTAGCACTTTTAATTTTTTGTTTTGATTTTTTTTTTGCCGTATTTAAACCCTCACTATAAGAGAGAGACTATCGACGGCACTCTGTCATAGCAAAAATACAGACTAAATTTCACACTTAGTCATTTTTCAGTCACCTTCCTTCTTTCTGCGACCACTGATTTCTAGTTTCCTTTTCCCGCTGCAAAATCCCTCGGCGGCCCGAAATATCCGTCATCTACCTTCTTCTCTCCATTCTCTCTTTTCCCCCTCCTTCAGTGGCAAAATGTATGTAATCGAATGGCAACGCGTAGCTTAATTTGAACCCCTACATAGGCCCTCTCTGGCATGACACCAGAAATCATTCAACTGCCCCTCTACAGTACTGCACCTCGATATTCCCAAATCTCCAACTACGGTGGCTGCAACTTAGGGCTTTGAAATTTTGCAATTTGTTCCTTGCCATTGTCTGCTTCTTCTAATTTCTCCATTCTAGTGGTGTTCTAATTCCAAAAAGAGTTTTCTTATTTATTTCATTAATCAAGCTTGAGAAGCAAGTGGGTAGAATTTGATCCGCCTGAATTACTTTATTTGCAACTAGATCTCACCAACGATGGACAGAATTGGAATCAGATCTTTATGACAATCTTCATTTTGTTTGCAAATTCAAAATTGGGACATTTTTTAATTGGTAGATCGATATGCATTATTGGGTATTTTCTTTTGTTGTTTATGGCAACCAAATTTTAGTGGAATTTCCACTTAAAGTATTAAGATGACTATCTGTTGCATCATTTTCAACTATTCTTTTGTCCTTAAGATTATGATATTGTTAGATACTTATTTATCCCTTATTTTTCTTTCCTGATTTGCTGGAGTTGTAATTGCTTGAAACATTTTTATGATTCCTCTGATTCCTTTATTGTCTTTAATATGCTATAAATGGTTGAAACATAGATTGAATTGACTTTTGTTGTAGATTGGACAATTGGCTTATATCCTTTGTAGCTATTTTTTGGGCTTACATTGGAGACTGAGGGGAGGTACTACTCTGTTTTGTGCCCTAATATAATAATTATTGAAAGGCAGAATTTTACATTGGGGATATAGTGCTGGTTTGAGGAAAGTGCACGGGTGGTGATAATTTTTAGGACCTTTTAACTTTCAGAATATGTCATATAAGTTACTTAATATGAATGTAGAATTTATACATTTGCATTGCAGACAATGAATATGATGTCTTAATGTTTTGGAAAAATAATGCACTTAAATTTTCTATATTGTCTATGATGACAAGAGGCATATTAGCAGTTTCAACAAGTTAGTTGCATCTGAGAGTGCTTTTAATTAGGTAAGACACTTTCCTTTTAGAACAAAAAGAGTTCAAAGCATCAAGAGTTTTCTTTTGATATGAGTTTTGTTTGAGAAACTTGCAAAAACAAAGTTGAAGTTCATGAGAAAATTTTCTGGTTGCTGGCTATTTGTTGTTGTTGTTTGAACCAATTGTTCAGAGTTTATTTTGGATGTTGTTAGATTTCTTTTGGTATGTCTTTCTGTGAAGAAAATGCAGGAAAGAGGGCTGAAACATGTTGTGTTCAGGAGGTGTGAAAATGATAACTTAAGCTGGTTATATGTTAATGAATGCATGCTGGGCATATTTTGTTTCATAGTTTGTAGTTGTTTATTTGGTATGTCTATAGGGTAATGCTCTGAAGTAACTAAACCTAAATGAACCTCGAAATGTTAGGAAGAGAGGAGATTTGATTTTTTGGAATTTTGAATGCAAAGGAATGCATGAGAATGCAAAGGAACTGAAGCTATTCATGAAAAAAATAATAATAATGTTTTGCCATGTTTTATTTTATGACTTGTTTTAGCATTTTTCTAAAAGCTGGATCGAAAGGATGGTTGAATCATATTTATATTAAATCCTAAACAAGGATTAGGAAGGTTTATATGGTATGAGTTATATAGAAGAAATGGAAAATATAGCTAGTGTAAATTGTAAATACAGTAAGGGTATTCTGCTATGGGCATGATACAACTATGTCTATTTATGTGTAAAGCTTTACAAACTGAATTTTGGAACTTCATGAACTGAACTTTGTAGCTAATTGTCCTAGAAATGTTTTGGGACCAATTTGACATGATTAGAGCTGTGAGCAGAAAGTTATGATAGAAATACTAGAAGCTGCCATTGCTGAAATTCTAGTTTACTTAAGTGGAAGATGTAAATTGTTTTAACCTCTTTTGTTCCAAGAATCAGTTGTGACTCTTAAGAATCTAAGTGTACCTTAAGTGATGGATATTATGATGAAAATAGCATGAATTTTGATTAGTATTTTGTGTGTAATAGTGTATTTTGATTAGTATTAGGATGAAACTATATATTGCTGACATAGTGTCTTGTGCATTCTTTTGTGATATTTGCACAGTGTCAAAATGAGTTAAGTTCAATTTAGGTTATGCTTACCTAACTTGTATTCAATTTGGTGCATTGATCTCACTTGAAGACTGCTTATTATGCTTTATTTTGATGCGCCTATTGCTGGTTTATCTTAAGAATGCTCTATTTGGTACATTGAGTTCATTTGGTGTGAGCTACACAGGTAGTGATAATTTTTAGACGTTTTAACTTTCAGCATATGTCATAATTGATTAGATTTTTTTTAGTGGTGTAGAGACTCTCACTTGGCTTTTGAACGTAATTCAATTGAATGCCTAGAGTGGGTCCTTGGCCACATTACTTTCTTGGACTTTATTTTTTTTTTACCGATATTAGCACAAGAACATCAAGGGATATGCAATTCTCTTTGCCAACATTGACTTGAAGGAAGATTTTAATAAGCATATATGTTGGAGAATAGGAATCGAGTGATACATAAGAAGAGAAGATTAATGCAATTTATCACTGATGATTAGTTTAATGTTGCAAATTAAGGGTTCATTAATCTTGCAAATTGGACATCCAACAAAAATGACCTTTTTTTTTTCTTTACCAATTGTTTTGCCAATATTTGGTAGTATTTTATTAGAAAAAAAGGATTAATGAGATGAGCTCTATTTTTGAGGTGATTAATGCCATATTAGTTTGCTTGCCTCTCTCCTTTACTTTAGCTTACCCATCTTGCTATTGTGTAATCTTCTTCGACTTATTCCTTTTCTTTTTCTCTCTCTTTCTTCATAGTTGGTTGGTCTCTCTCTCTCTCTCTCTCTCTCTCTCTCTCTCTCTCTCTCTCTCTCTCTCTTTTCCAAGCTAAGACAGATTAAGAGATAAAGGAAGAGGAGTTGCTTTATATTTTAGATTGAAACGTAGAAGAGAAGAAGTATATTCATTTTTATGCTTTTAGATTGAATTGCTTTATATTGTTACTTTAGCCATCAATTATTCAATTGATTAAATTTGTTCTAAAAATTTCACAATATGCATTTTGAGATTTATTTGTATACCCTTTGGCCATGAATTACTAAGTTTTAACCATTATTATTGTTTAAAATGTAGTGCTTGACATTACAGGACCTGTTTTTTACCGACGTGCTTTGTCTTTAGCTTTGCTTGTCAAATCAAAAGGTACATGAGTTTATATGTTTCAACTTAAAATATTATATGTTCAACTTATATAAATAAATCCTCGTGAATGATGAGTAATGGGTGATCATTTCGCAAGGGTAATGGGTGATTACCCTTAGGTTAGTAATATTAAATAATTGGTGTGATATTTAATGATTTTTTTTTGTGTTTTTTGTTGAATGTTTGTTAATTTTGTGGTGGCTTTAGTGCCTCTAAAACATCCAGTTTTTAGGGAAAACTCTACCGAAATTTTCATTGGTCATATTGATACACCAAACAAGTTGATTACCCTTAGGATTGATTTTATCCAATAGATTTTAATGCCTAACCATCTTCTTAATGTGAAGAAAAATTGGAGAAAGATTATCAACTTAACCTTATGTAATCAAAGCAATCAGACTAGCATCCGTACTCTCATAATCCTTCTCCTTTCCTGATAGGTTACATAGTATTCATTTTTCTATCTTTCACTCAGTGAAATAGAATTCCATTTTCCTTAACCAAAAATAGATGGTTATCGACAACATAGTAGTTTAAAGTAAACAATATTATACATACTAAACCTCAAACTAAAATAAGGTAAGTAGCAATGTATAAACCTAAACAACATGAACATATCTAGGAATTCAACCAATTCCCCATTTCTTTTCTCATATTCCATTGCTTTGATGCTTTTTTAACTAGTGGAGATCATCAAACCTTCTATATCCTTCCTTCATATGCATTCTCATTGACATTACAACATTAGTCATTTCTTGACTTTTGGTTTATCTTTAAAACTACTTGTCAACTAAAAATATTGTATGTTTAATTTCTAAAAGCAGAACGGTGATCCCTAAAAAAAAAAAAAGTTCAAATTGTATCAACAAGCAAAAGCTATTAGATCTTTAAGACCCTTCTTCGTCTCTTTCATGTACCCTTTATATGAATCTACCCTTCTTCATCTGGTAATTAGATATCCCACTTGTTTTAGCATTTTTCATCAGTGGCAACTATTTTTTTTTATTCAATTGATCTCTGAAAGATAAGATGGACTATCATTCTTTTTCTCCTGACATTTCCTACTAGATTTGCAAATGATTGCCTCACTATGAAAGAAGAATGTGAGTTCATGCTGCGAGTCTCCGGAAAGGTAAAAAAAAAAAAAGCCAGTTGCCATTCTGACTCTCTGTCATTGGTACAACCGTTCTTATGCTAGAGAGCCAGATAATTGCTGGCAATTTTCTTGTCTTTCTGGAAACTTGAAGTATGAACTCATTTTCATCTGTTGTAGTAAAGTAGACCTTCGCAAATCTAGTAGGAAAAGTCTAGAAAAAAAAAGGACAATTGTCCATGTTATCTTTGAGATTTGTATTGAATGACGAAAGTAGTTGCCACCTGATGAAAAATGCCAAGATAAATAGGTAGTCTAATTACCAGATAACAGGGATAATAGATTCATATGAAGGGTACATGAAAAAGATGAAGAAGGGTTTTTAAGATCTAAAGGCTT
This sequence comes from Voacanga thouarsii, assembly GCA_026120185.1. Lineage (NCBI taxonomy): Eukaryota > Viridiplantae > Streptophyta > Magnoliopsida > Gentianales > Apocynaceae > Voacanga > Voacanga thouarsii. The sequence continues at coordinate 2,164,005 of JANUWF010002383.1, read as the reverse complement.
TTGCTATTTGATATGATTTGAAGTTTTTTTTTTTTTTTAACGATCACCATTTCAAGGATATTACTCCATTTCTTCATGGCTCTTTTAACAATGAGCCCAATGGCCAAGTCTTTTACATCTATCTTCACTCCTTCTATTCTTCTTCAAAATCAAGACTTACATAATTGGTTTGCATTATATCAGGTGTTAATTTTAGATAGACAATCGAAGTTGGATGTACAGAAGGTATGTTCCCGACATCAAGAGTATTACTATTGAATTTGAACGTGGGATTAAATATTTTTTTGCATTTTCTCAAAGTTGTGTATCAGTTCACTTTGAGCAGGAAAAAATATGTAGCATTGATTAAATTAAACTTAATCTAACTTCGTTTTCTAAGTCCATTAGATATAAATTTAACTCTATCAACCTATCAAATAAAATCAAGTAATCAAATACCAAGAATGATAGAAAATTGATCAAATAGCTAAATTAATCTAAAAACTATGAATTCCAAAACAATGACAAATTACAATGAAAAAACTAATTACATCATTATCATAGAAAAAGAAAATTAAAGTAAAAGAAAGAACTCATAGACAAGACATCTGTCTTCTCTTTGGAAACCTTCTTGAATAATCCTCCTTTAATAATGAATCTCTCTTTTTTTTTTCAGTGATTGGAAGTTTTGATCCTTGGATTCACTACTTTCTCTTCTATTTTTCTTGTTTTTATAAGTTCCCTTGATACCAAAATTCATAGCTTGAGAAGTCTTAGCCCATTAAAATTTGGAAAATACCAAAATCCTTTAAAAGATAACAAATTCGCGCACAAAATTCGTCAATGAACAGACCAGACAGGCATTGGGTTACTTCGACCCACCTGGCGCCAGGTGCTTTCTATTCTTCTCCTGGACTTTACTCTATTCATGCTGTGTTTCTCCAGTGTGGACCTAGCACCTAGTGCAGTGGCTAAACCTGGCGCTAGGTACATGCTGAAAATTTTCACCTTTTGCTCGAAATCCACTCAATTCTACACAAATTCATCAAAAATATTTTTCAGAAGAAAAATGTCAAATAGGAAGGAATGTGTGTAGTTATTACATCAAAAGTATCTCAAATTAGTCTCAAATGACTAGGAAAATAGTGATGAATTTAGCCCCTATCACGTTCCACCACACTTGAACCTTTGCTTGTCCTCTAGCAAAACACTTAAGTCAAAAAAATAATCAAGAAAACACACAAGCTTTTATTCTTCCAGAATTTGAATCATAACAAGGGTTATAACTGTTAGGATTCGTAGACTCCTAAACGTGAAAAACATCCACAAATCCCTTCCGAGGATCCAAGTAAACGATTAAGAAGACCTTAGGTTTACATAATTACCTCTCTTCGGCATAATTAACATCCTTCGATTTTGATTGTGCTGTCGTGCATGCAACCCGAATGATCATCAGACACTGCAGTGTGCGAACGTCCTCTATAGATACACACGGCGAACTAATTTGTTGCCCCGAGAGTGCTAGCGCCTAGGGTTTGAGAGTTTTTTCTGGTGAATAGAGGCACGAAATTTTTTAATAGAATCGAACTGTTGAGAAGATGGCTAGGGTTTTTCTTAAAACCTTCAGAATCTCTTAGAGTCCAAATTTGATAATATCTTATCATATTTTAATTTAAATTCAAATTAAATTAAAAACTGATATGATAAGATTCTGCCATTATCTCAGTAATTTAACTAATTAATTTACCGAGTTAGATTCTTATAATCTGGACATCATCCAGATACATCGAATGTGGACATATTTCCAAATTCATTGTATCTGGTAAATTTTCTAGGTTCGATTAACTTAGACATATTTCCAGATTCATCGAATCTGGCTACCAGAAAAATAACCTAACAAGTTCGCTTATTGTGTGACCCTATAGGTTCATTTAACACTGACAGTGTGCCTAAATCATATTTAAATAGCCCACAAGTTATAAGCGATTTCTAGCAAAATATTATAACTATCTAGGTTAAATGAAGATCAGTAATCTCTTTGAACCAAACCACAATTTTATATTTAGTCATTTTGTCACACGATATCTAGATTAAGCATAAGGCACGGAACATGCCATCCTTATTAAGCTTAATCAATTATTTCTTGATTTCATAGTAGACTATTCAAACAAATGATATCAATATCTTAGATTGATATATTTGAGCACGTCCATGCATTTTAATAGTCTAACTTATCAAGGGGCCCATGGATATCTCTCCCATAATTGAGAGGGACAAATTCCTCCACTATCAATCATATTCCTCTCCTTGATTTATTCTATACCCAACAATAGTCTAATTTATTATCTGGTTAAAGACAACTTTAGACAAAGTCAAAATATAGAATTTATCAAGTAGGAAACTATGATGAATTTTGGTCGAAGGACTTTTAATACCATTATGGCTAAAAAGTACTTATGACATTTTCCATGAAGTACTCTCACAGTGGGTTATGTCCAATACAATGTTCTCTAATATTTATTTATATTTTAACTTGATGTCACAAATATCTATGACCAGTAAAACATAACCATCTAGTCACAAACATACTAATCTTAATTTATTATTGTTCCAATAATAATAATCGATTAGGGACTGTTTTAGAATAGTCATTGTATTTATTGTTGGGTTTTACTATCAAGTCACATACTTGATGACCACAAAACAAAATGCACTATTCATGGAAAGGAAAACCTCATATTATTATATAAAACATAACAACAATAGTATAAGTACAAATTAACTCTAGGGTATATCCCTAACAATAACTTCCCTTCAAACTTTAGATAAAACTTTTCTATTCATTTAACCCTTTGAAAATAATCACAATTTGAAGCATTTGATAAGACATCCCAAAACTCTTGAAGTTAAATTAAGCAAGTTCATACCTTAGTCTAACAAAATTATTTCACTCTTCACGCAAAAATAATGAATCATACAAGTCAAGCTATCTACCAACTCAAACATTATAAATGCAAAAATTGCAGAACTCAAGTAGTGATTTAAGGAAAATACTCCATTTTTTTCTCTCAATTTTTTCAATGACTTATGGAAATGATAGCCTCAAGTGAGTGAATTTCTCTTCACACACTGTATTGGCCCCCTTTTAGTCATTACTCATCATTTTTAATATTTTTTTCTCTCTTTTGCTTTTAGGAATTAATAGCCTAAAGAAAGTAGATCTCTCTTTACTATTCGTATTGGTCCCCATAAACAAGCAAAAACATTTTCCTCACCTTCAAAGATGAAACAAAAATCAACTCATTTTTCTCAATCTTCAACTCACAATCAATGTTTTTTCACAATTTTTTTTTCACTCAAAGATGTTTTTTTGTTTCCCTCACATTACTTATTATAACTCAAAGTTAAGCAAAATTTAAACCCATAATACAAGAGTTAACCAACAACTTTCCCCACATTCATCATATTCTCCATATTCAAGCTAGATGAATCAAATAATACTCAAACACTAACGCATAAACAAGATTAACTCAAATTCTCAAGTTTTAGAAATATCCTATCTAATAAACTATTTTATTAATAAATTTTCACCAAATAATGAAAAAACTCATATCCAAGTAAAAAAGAGAATTACAACCTTGCTAAACAATGAAAAACCACAAAAACTTTGAAAAATTTAGCCACAAAATTAGAAAAATTTAGCATAATGTACGCAATGTATATGGAAAATATCTTCAATGCTAAATTGCTCCCCCACACTTAAGCTGGACATTGTCCTCAATGGCAAAAAATATAACAATAAAAGAAAAGCTAAAGGACCAAAATAAATAAAGGGAAAGAATAGAGAAAAGAAAATACTTCCATTGCGAATTAGCTCCAACACATGTGAATCTACCACAAGAAATCATTAGAGAAGGGTACCTAACTCAAAAGAAACAAAAACAAAACATAAATCTAGAAAAAGAAAAAGAAAAGAATAAAATAAAAATAATACAAAGAAAAAGAAGTAAAAAAGGACCAAAGGAAAATCATTAATCATAGAGGGTAACATTGAGATACTTTAAAGTGCTAAGTTTTTTGCCCAAATATGGTTTCACTCAACTTCCATTTACCTTAAATATCCATTCAGTTGGGTGAAAAACCTCAATAACTCCAAACGAACAAACTCGATGTATCTTATATGGCCCCAACCATCTTAACTTCAACTTACCTAGGAAAAGTCAGAGCTTAAAATTAAATAATAGCACCTTGTCCCTTTCTCTAAACTCGTAAGGAGAACAAATATGCCTATCATGCCAACGTTTCATCTTATCTTTGTAAATCCGAGAATTATGACAAGTATCATTACACCGTCACTCCAACTCATTCGCTTGAAGCAATCTTTGTTGTCCTGCAATGTGAAGGTTAAAATTGGCAAGTTTAATCGCCCAATGAACCCGATGTTCAACTTTCACTAGTAGATGACATGACTTCCCAAACATTAACCTATAAGGGGTTGTATCAATGGGAGTTTTGAAGGCAGTCCTATAAGCCTAAAAAGTATCATCTAATTTCAAACTCCAATATTTCTCGTATGATTAACTACTTTTCCAAAATATTTTTTGACTTTCTATTGACCACCTCAACTTGGCCACTTGTTTAGGAGTGATAGGGAGTAGCAAACTTATGAGTAACACCTAGATGTTTGAGAACTTTCTCCAATTGGGTATTACAAAAGTGTGTTCCCTTATTACTAATGAGTACCGTAGGTATGCCAAAACTGATGAAAAGTTTTTTAAGGATTTTGCCTACAATGTGATCATCATTAGTAGGCAAAGCTTACGCCTCAACCCACTTAAACATATAATCAACTGCAACCAAGATGTATTTGTTACCCATAGAATTAGGAAAAGGGTCCATGAAATCGATCCCCTAATAATAAAAAATTTTACAAGCTTGAAAATTTTGTAATGGCATTTCATTGGATTTAGAAATGTTACATATACGTTGACACCTATAATAATTTTGAACAAACTTGTGATAGTTCTTACAGAGTGTTGGCTAATAAAATCCAGACTCAAGCACCTTTCTTTCCATGTTCTTAGCTTGGTAGTGGCCTCCCACGGGTCCTTCGTGACAATGTTTTAAGATGTTTGCACTTTCTGTGGAATCCACACATCTCTGAATGAGTTGATCCGCACAACACTTAAATAAGTAGGGATCTTCTCAAAAGTAATATTTTACTTCGGAGAGGAATTTCTTCTTTTGTTGCACTGTGAAATCCTCCAGAACAATTCCTGCAACAAAGTAATTAGCAAAAGATGCATACCAAGGTGTTTGAGAAATCTCACTATCAATAAGTAGATGTTGTTCATCCGGGAAAGTGTCATTTATGTCCCCCTTGGCCAATGGTTCTTAGTTGGGATTTTCCAACCTAAACAAGAGATCCGCAGTAAAATTTTCTGCTCCCTTTTTATCCCTAATCTCTAAGTTAAATTCCTACAACAACAAAACCCATCTTATTAATCTTGGTTTGGAATCATGCTTGGTTAGTAGGTATTTAAGGCCGGAATGGTCCATATACACAATGACTTTGCAAAAATAAGATAAGAACGGAATTTATCAAAAGCAAACATTATTGCAAGGAACTCTTTCTCCGTTGGGGTGTAGCTCTATTATGTCGTCGTAAGAGATTTTCTTGCATAGTAGATTGGTTGAAAATGCTTATGCCTCCTTTGTCCAAGCACCATGCCTACTGCATAATCACTTGCATCACATATTAATTCAAAAGGAAGAGACTAATTCGGTGCAATTAAAATAGGAGAATTGATCAATTTCTTTTCAAGCACATTGAAAGCATTGAAACATTTTTTATTAAAATAAAAAACAACATATTTTTCAAGTAAGAGGTTTAGAATTTTTTGAGAAATCCTAGATAAACCTCCTATAAAAACCTGCATGACCAACCAAGCTTCGAATAGCCATCACAAAAGTGGGAAGAGAAAGTTTCTCAATTGCCTTAATTTTTGCTGTATCAATCTCAATACCTTTCCTTGAAATCTTGTGTTCCAGTATAATACCTTCTTGCACTATGAAGTGGCATTTTTCCCAATTGAGCATGAGATGTGAAATCCCACCTGAGGCCAACCCTAGGGTAAGGGGGTCGGGATGCATATCATATTACTTTGCATGAATATACATGTTTTTGAATGATTTTATGTACTTTAGAATTATGATTTATAGTCTAGAAAGCTTAGTTATGCTTATTGAGTAGGAAGGGTAAAATGGTAATTTTGCTTGATGTCAAAATAGGAAGATAGCTTGAGGATTAAATAGGAAGAATATTTGGAAGAGAAAATAAGAACAAGAGTTGTTGTGGTTTAGTAGTTAGAGCTTTGGAATTAATCTCTAAGGTCTTGAATTCAAATCCCATCATTTAAGTTTTTGTCATGATTATTTTAAATTAAGGTTAGATTTTTCATCCCTTGCATTCCATAAGTAAAAATAGGAGTGTTGTCCTAGAGGAGACATGAAGGGAATGTCCTAATCCAATTCTTATGTCCTAAAAAGAATTCCTAAGGGATTCATGTCCTTTTATTTCCTAGCTTACCCTAAATTCTTTACCAATTAAATTTGTTCAATTTATCCAAATCTATGTTTTAATTCCAGAAAATTCAGCTAGGATTATTGGCTTTTAAATTTCAAAAATAATTCTTAGAGGTTGGAGATTGGACTGAAAATAGGAAAGGAGTCAAGGAAGGTTCCCAAGAGAAATTAATCTCTATGGTTGGACCTTCAAACTCCACTCCATAGTGTTAATATTCTCCATGGAAGAAATCTGAGCTAGATTTGTTGCCTGCTTTGAAGACTTTATGTTATTTATTTTATGTGTTGTTTTGAGAGATGATATTAATCAATTTATTTTGGATTTGTTCCTAAAATTTTAGGTTGTAATAAGATCAATTTTAAAGTATTATTTTTATTTCCATTTGTATGACCTAGTTATAAAGACCCATTGTCCTTTGGATGGGGCGACATCCCCAGCCCTGTTGGGCCTAGGTAGTGGGGTGTTACAAGGTTGGTCTTTTCACACCTTTAAAGCATATTTTCTAAATTAGCCAAACATAAGTCAAAAGAATCACCAAAAATAGAAAATCATCCATAAATAACTCCATGATGTCTCCACAAGGCTCTCGAAAATAGCCATCATACATCTTTGAAAAGTTCTTGGACCATTGCAAAGACCAAAAAGCATACAACGATATGCAAAAGTACCAAAAGGGCAAACGAAAGAAAGAAGAAAATGTTCCTTCCTTATTGCCTCATTTAATTTTCTATAATCAATGCAAACCCTCCAACTGGTTACCAATCTCATTAGGATCAACTCTTTTTTTCGATTTGGGCTCACAATCATTCCTCCGTTCTTTGGTACCACTTGTATTAGACTCACCCAAATACTATTAGAAATAAGGTAAATAATGTTAGAATTTAATAATTTAATCACCTCACCTTTTACCACATCACTCATATTTAGGTTCAACCTATGGTGGGTATGCACTATGGGTTTGGCTTCTTCTTCTAACAAAATTTTGTAAGTGCAAAAGGAAAGGCTAATTCCCTTAATGTCCATGATTTTTCATGCAATGACTCTCTTATATTTTTCCAATAGACTTACTAATTTGGTGTTTTGATCACAAGTGAGGTCTTTTGCTATGATCACTGGCAATTTTCCTTAGTTGGCAAAAATGCATATTCCAAGTGCTTAGGGAGGTCTTTGAGGTCCAATTCTGGTAGTTTCTCAATAGATGACTTCATCCTTCCCAAACTATTCTTTTCAATCTTCTAAAATTCTCCCAACTCACGGCCCTTATTTGAATCCTCTAAATATGCAATTGCTTGTTCCATCAAGTCTATAGAGAAATTGACAAATGATTCCTACACAAAATCAAAGATAGGCTCATCAAGAATATCAATCCTTAAACAAGAATCATCAGAAGAGATAGGATGTAGCATGCTTTTGTGGATTTTGATAATAACTTCTTCATCCCCAACCCTAAGGGTCAACTTTCCCCCATGAACATCAATTAATGCTTTGGCAGTAGCTAGGAAAAGTTGACCTAGGATTAAAGGAACTTTAGAATATTTATTCATATCAAGAAAAACAAAATCCACAGGAAATATAAATCTATCCACTTTAACCAATACATCTTCCACTATTCCCCTAGGATATTTAATAGATTTATTCACAAGTTGAATACTCATCCTAGTGGGTTTGGGCTCACCAAGGCTTAGCTTTGTGAAATTTTTATATGGTAAAAGATTAATACTAGCACCTAAGTCTGCTAATTCATTACAGAATGTAAGAGTACCAACAAAACAAGGAATAGAAAAACTCCCTGGATCATGTTCTTTACGTGGCAAAGTCCGTTGGTCTTGTAATATGACTGAGCATTTTTCATTTAAAACTGTAGTGGATAATTCTTCCAACCTTTTTTTGTTGACAAGCATGCTTTTGAGGAATTTTGCATATTTGGGTATATGTATCAAAGCCTCATTCAGTGGAATGTTTATATGCAGTTGTTTGAATATTTCTAAAAACTTATCAAATTGTACATATTTTCTTACTTTTTGTGCTCAAGTGGGGTAAGTTATTGGTTCTTGAAAATTTGGGTTTTTAGCTTGTTTTTCAAGTGGTTCATCGAGAGGGGTCAGTGCGACCCATCTTCTTTAGATGGTGCCAGTTCTGTGCTAGAATTGGGTAGCTCCTAATCACTCCGTAATGGCAGCTAAATCAAGTTGTGTTTCTAACCCTAATGGTGACTTTATCACTAGATTCGTTATAAACCAAATTTGCCTTTCCATAATTCAAATCATGTCCTCAAATTTTGCTGATGCACCATGTATCTCGTGAAAGCTTTTGGTTATATAGGTGACAAATTTTCCTAATACCCCTTCTGTTTAAAATGTAAACAACAACTTCCAGTGCATGTTCCCTAAACGATTTTGGTAAGCTTGTAAAAGCCATCATAGATCGAACCATATCTAATAAAGTTTGATTCTATCTTTTAGATACACTATTATGCTAAGGTGTATGCGGTGAAGCCCGTTGAGGTAATATCCTATCATCTAGAAGATAATTTTGAAATTCTTGGCTTAAGTATTCACCTCCTCAATCAGATTTTAAAATTTTAATACTTTGACCAAGTTATTTCTCTGCTTCATTCCTGAATTCTTTGAACTTATCAAAGGCCTCAAATTTGTATTTTATTAAATACAAATACCTAAATCAAGAATAGTCATAGATAAAGGTTATGAAGTATTGATAATCCCCTCTTACTTGCAATGTTATTGGTCCATATATATCAATATATATTAGTTCCAATAATTACTCAGTCCTTTCCCCTTTCTCAGAAAAGGAAGTTTTAGTCATTTTACCAAGTAAATATGATTCATATATACTATATGATTCATAATCAAATGACCCTAAGTCACCAAGGTTTTATAACTTAGAGATGGGATTCTCGTTTACATGGTCTAAACGACAATATCATAATTAAGATGGGTCTATATTACTGTTTCTTAGTTTCTTGTTATTTATGTTGAGAACTTGATTTTTTATATCTAGAACATACAAATCATTCATTAATGTTGCTTAATGGATATCATTTAATGAAAAAAAAAACATCTTTTATTCTAAAAAATCAAATGAAATCCAAATAAATCTAAACAAGTAATTGATGTAATGTTTTAAGTAAAATTGGTACATTGTAGTAGTTTTCTAGTTCTAAAATTAATTTGGGAAGCAAGTACAGATGATATGTCCCCATAGCAAATGTAACAACCTTTACTTCATTTGCAGTACAAAGGTCCACATCACATTCCTTTTCCTTCCTGCTCCTCTTTAGATCCTACAAATTATTGCACAAATAAGATCTACATCCAATATCCAATACATATATATAATTATTAAATGTAGTATTAGTCTCAATCATAAACATATCTGGAGTAGAAGTAGAAATACTTGCAAGCTTCTACTTTTCCATCTTTTCTTTAATAATCTCTGGGTAGTTTTTGCAGCTGCGCCTCCAATAGTCCATCTTATCATGATGGTGACATAGGCCTTTGGTAGCTGTCTCTTTCTTTTTCTCACCATTTTTAGGCTTGGTTAGATTCTTCTTATCTTTCTTAGAAACATTTTTCTTCTTAGAAGAAGAATCAACCAAAAAGACTGTATTATTTTCTTTCTTCGTAGAAGACTCCACAGTCTTGAGAAGATTGATCAACTCAGGTATAGTGGTCTCAATCTTATTCATCTAGTAGTTCATCACAAATTGTGAAAAAAACTATATGGCCAAGATTGAATAATTAACTCTATACTTAATTCATGATCCATTATAAACCTAAGCTATCCTCAGTTAATCCCAGCATTTTTAGTCCATAAATCGCCATAGAAGTGCCCTCTACATTCTTAGAATGGAACAATTGTTTAGAGATCTCATATATCTCCATCCAAGATTACTTATAAAAAAACTCTCTTAAATAGAAGATACTAGTATTCGCATTTATATGCTTATGTGTTTTTGAAGCCCTAATTATTCAAAATAAATCAATAAATATATGCATGACACAAAATTAATTGGTCAAAATCCATAACCAAGCTAACATGCCAAAATCATACTTAAAACATAAAATATTAATTTCCAAAATTATTATTTTGAAAAATTAATAATTTGCTCATCCTGAAATCAAATTTTGTGAAAAGTTTTTGGGTTCATTTGGAAAATTAACTTTTTGTGGGGAAAAATAGAAAAATAGAAAAGGGGAATGTGAAACCAACCTTAGAGTAAGGAGGTTGGAATGCATATAATATTTTATTGCATGCATAAGTACATTTTTGTACGATTTTATGTGCTTAGATAAGTAATTTGTAGTCTAGATGGCTTAATTGTGTTTATTGAGTAAGAAGGGCAAAATGGTAATTTTTGCTTGAGGTGAAAATAGGAAGATAACTTGAGGAGTAAATAGGAAAAATGTTTGGGGGAGAAAATAAGAACAAGAGTTGTTGTGGTTTAGTGGTTAGAGCTTTGGAATAAATCCTTGAGGTCTTGAGTTCAAATTCCATCATTGGAGTTTTAACATGATTAAATTTTATTTTTGTTTAGGAAGGCTATATTTCAGCCCTTGCATGCTTTAGGGAAGAGTAGGAGTGTTGTCTTAGGGGAGACATGATAGGAGTGTCCTAATCCTACTCTTGTGCCCTACAAAAATTTCTAAGGGATTCATACCCTTCTTGATCTCTAGCTTTCTTTAATTCTTAATCAATTAGGTTGATTAATTTATCTAAGCCAATTTTATTCTAGAAAATTCCAGCAAGGTGCGGTGGCTTGGAAGGTTCGAAAATGTCTAAGTGTGACTTACCTTTTTGACCAAAAATGGGGAGGAGTTGTGGAAGGTTCCCAAGAGAATTAATCTCCATGGTTGAACCTTCAAACTCCAACCTAAGTGTGTTCATCTTCTTCATGTAGTAAACTGGAAATTTTTCAAGCTTCTTAATCAGTCCAATAGTCGAAATTTTCAGCCATCACTCCCTCTCAAAATTTCTACCAGAACAATGATCAATTCACTCAGCTTGAAGACTAAAAATTCCAGCCAAAACCAAGCTACACAAAAACTGTGTAAACTAGGAAAATTTTCTGGTCAGTTTTTGCAGCATTGGTGAGCCAAAACCAAGCTGTTTCTTCCAGTTTTTCACCCAGCAACTCAACCTCGTTTTTCCTCCATAAAGAAGACTGGAAACCAGCCTTGAAGGACCTTTAAATATCCCTTCAAACCTTCTACAAACTGATTGGAAAATGACAGCAAAATCTGCCCAGAAATTCCCAGCAAACTTGTGAAAAATCTGTTCAGAATTTCCAACTTTGCTTCTTTTCACCCTTAGCCGAAACTCAACCCATTTTTCTGTACAAACTCACCTTGAACAACCATGAACTAAACTTCATCTTCTTCACCATTGTTCTGCTCGAAAAATATTCCCATGGCTGCTTCTAGTATCTCTCCATCAATCACTCCAATCAAACCATTGATTGAAGTCTAAAATTCTAGCAATTTACTTCATCAACCTTCCATGAATTAAACCTCAAACAACCAGAAACTCCTTCACCGTTGTACATCATATTTCAGCCAACCTAAAGCTCCATTAAACAACATTCATCTTAGCAGAATTCTAGCAATCCAGTCTGCCATTATAGCTTTCCAAAAGCTCTCCATCAACCAAGATCTTCCTACCATATTTGTTTCCAAAATTGATTCCCTAAATTATTCCCTTTGAATTTCAAAAAATCAGCTTTCCTTTTCCTCTCAAATCTGAAAATACAATTACCAAAAACCATTCAAACAATTCAGCCACCCTATTCCCACAGAATTTCGGCCAGCTTTATCCAATTTCTTTCTATTCTCTCCAAACCTTCAAGAACACCTACTACCCTTCTCATGCCTAAGGCCACCAAAACCACTTCAATATTCTTCAAAAAAACTCCTGATTGTACCTACTTACTCTTGTGAATCCATTCCTACAATTTTTATCATCAAACGTTGAAATCCAAGCCTCACTTTTGGATAAAAACCAGAATTTTCTTGATGGCTCAAGAACACCTTCAAGGTAAGCATGAACAATCATCTTCATCTTCTTCCATCTTCGACTTTGATGAGTGTATACTAATGAACTCTCTCTCTCTCTCTCTCTCTCTCGGCCGAATGGTTACTTCAACCGTGGCCATATTTTCTTCTTCTCTCTTGGACGGATCAAGTCTCCTAAAAGTAAAGCTTCTCTTGAAACGTCTTCAAGGTAGTCATCATCCAAGTAAGCCTTTTCAACCTTCTTTTTAAATCTTAGATTCATGTCTCTAGGATGTTTTGGAAAATGATGGATTATGATTAAAGTTTGAGCAGGTGTTTTGTGTTGGAGTTGGGATTGAATAGTTGTGTTTTGTGATGGAGTTGAGATTGATGCATGAGTTGATTGTCTTGGTTGAATTTTATGGTTTTAGGGTTTTGTGGCATGCTCTTCATGCCATGAGTAGTATGATTGAATAAGCATGTTAGAGATTATATCACCTTTGATGAATGGGGTTTTGTGATTATGTATGATTGTTAAAGCCACGAATATGATTATGTTAGTGGGGTTTGGATCATGTGACGGTGGATTTGGACCTAGGCTTTTATTCATGATTTGGATGTTTTGTTGATTGGTGTAGAGTATATGTTCATGATTGTGGTTAGCAAAAGGGAATATGATCATGACCTTGTTGTCCCTAAGCTTATTTTATTTCATCAATAAAATGATTATTACTATAATTTCTTCTAGTGATTTTGAAAACCCTAGGAAAATGTGGATTTGGTCTATTAGGTAAGATAATGATATTTTTGTCAAATAAATAATGGCTTTTATTAAAGAAATAAAATATATAAATATTATATAAAATAAAATGTATAGAAAATAGTAATATCGAATAAAGCCTTTTTATATAAATAATCATAATAAGTAAAATATTAATTTTGTAAGTCTTATATTCATAAATACTATTAAAATTTATTTATTAACTTGTAATCAAAACCTATTAAAATTTACTTACAACTAATTTTAGTTACCAATTATTTTCTAACAACTAATTATTAATGGATTATTATTTTAAATAATTTCATCTAGGTCCTAAGACCTTTCATCAAATAAACCCTAATTATTTATAGCAAGATTTAAACCTTCAATTTATTAGTTCCTATTTCCCAAACCCTAGTTATTTTAATATCAAGCTGGATTTATTTTATTAACCCTTTTATTTATTATCTAGCTGTAAAGCTTGGGACACGAGGGTCATGATTGTAGTAAGTTGAGTTAGGATTATTTGTGAAAGTAAATTTTGGCTTAAGTCTAATTATGGCCTATGTTTTTCCCAGACGGGGTTAGGTCAGCTTTTGAGGATCTTTATTTTATCTCGAGCAAAGGATCAGGTAAGCTCATGCATAAAACTTGTTTGATGCAAAATAGTTACTATGGCAAGCCAAATGTGGAGTGCATGGACACTCACTTCTGTAAAGGAAATTGAGGATTGTCTCATTTCTCATTTCTGGCAAACAATTATTTGGAAATCAAGGGGCAGTTTTACTCAAACCCTAAAACTCTTTCTAAAACCAGTTTTGCCCCAAACTTTGGAAATCCTTAATTGCCATTTTCAAGTGGAGCTATGTTTTATTTGTTTTTCCCCAAGTAGGATAAATTACATTGAGTACTCAATAAGGATGGACTTCTAGGACTAGTATTTGAAGGGTTAGGGTAAGTCTCTCAGCAGGTGGCTACCTCTGAAGGGTAAGTCCTTCCCGGATAAGATGTCAGTTCAATTGGTCGTGCCGGTCCGAGCTAGCAAGTTTCAGTCAAGTGGACTGTGTGTTGCCGAAATAGACAACCGGTTTTGTTTGGGTATAGAAAAGAAGGAGTATCTTACCCGGTAGACCGATCACCTACTTTTTGTTAATCTGCACAAAGTGTGGCATTCTAACTGTTGTATGGTTTTGGGGCCCAACATGTGGTAACACATGACCACCCTTTTTGATTGGTTGATTTTATTGTACATGTATGGATGGAAAAGCCAAAACACCACTCTTGATTTTGACTATTGTTTATTGCTTGCCAGTATTTCTCTTTTGAAGTTCTTACACTTTGCATTCACGAACTGTTTTCACTGAACACTCAAAGCACACATGGATCTACTAAGATTTTTATCTCATCACCCTTTTTATCATGATTTCAGGTCGATCCTGCTGTGGGGATGAGTAACTAGATATTGCCTGCCTTGGAAGATTTTCTGATATTTATTTTATGTAATGCTTTGGGAGTTGAGAGCGAACAATTTTTATTTTCGATTTATTCGTGAATTTTAGATTGTAATAAGTTTTAAATTTTAAAGTATTGCTTTATTTTTGTTGTGTATCCCAGTTATAAAGACCCATTGTCCTTTGGACGGGGCGACATCCCCAGCCCTGTTGGGCCTAGGTTGTGGGGTGTTACAAGTGGTATCAGAGCCTAGGTTTAGGTAAATATTGATAGTATATGTTCTATTTATTTAAGTCCGAATCTTTATCTAACCTATGTTGTTTATGCTATAGGATGATTAGATTGCTTATAACACTGAGGAAAGGGCAGGAATAGCATCTGCCTATCCCTATTTACCCAGAAGACCTTCCAGTACCTCAACCTACTCCTCAGATAGTTATTTCGTTGGAAGATAGCAGTGATGATGAGGTTCTGATCCATGAGCCACCCCCAATCCCAGTGATAGACATAAGTTCTGACAGTGAAGATGAGGTGATAGCCGTGGAGCATGTTCCCCACCCTCCTAGTCCCGTAGTGGATTTATCAGTAGATAGTGATGACCCAGGGGAGATAGATTATGAATCTCCACTTAGGCCTTTTTTCGTTCCTCTTCCTAGCTGAGTTGAGCTCGGGGAGAGTTCTAGGCAACCCGGGAATGAGCTAATGGAGGGGTTTGCCAGTGGGGTTGGGGGTAGACTTCTCTAAGAACTCTGGGGGATGGTTGTATAAGGCTGATTTTGAGGATTTTGATGAAGACTAGAGGACTGAGAGTTATTTTGATCCGGATGTTTATTTATTATTTTTCGTAAACTTTTATGTTGATTAATTTTATTTATGTTTTCTGTTAAAATTTTGAATTTTTGCAAATCAAGATTTGAAAGAGAATTTATGAGCAATTCTTTAGACAAAAACTTGCATCTGATTTTCTTTTGCTTATATCTGACTGTGAATGCATGCTCAACTAAAATGATTTAATCATTGAAAGCATAAACTTATCATTTGGGTATGGTTTAGAATGGCACCCAAGCACCGTGTAGCTTTGTCAAGCAGGAGAATTCCAAAAGCAGACCATGTGGCACTGGAAGTTGAGACAACTCAGATGCAATCACCCAACTGGGGTAATGAGAGTGAACCAGAGATGGGAATAGGGTCTAAAGCACCGGTTGATGTGTCGATGGGACAGGCATTCAGAAAGATGGTAGAGATTCTGCAGACCCTAACGGAGCGGAGGAACCTTAAGGGAGAAAATGAGGCATTAGAGCGGTTTTTGAAGTTTCAGCCACCTGTCTTCTTGGGCGAAGAAGAGCAAGACCAAAAGGCAGAGTAATGGATCGAACAGATGGAGGATATATTTGCAACGCTCCAGTACACCGAGGAGCGAATGGTTAAGTTTACGACATTCCGTTTGAGAGGACCAGCTCGGGCATGGTGGCAGCGGGTTCAAAATGACTGGGAAATGGTCGAGCAGGAATGGACATGGTCCAACTTTGTTGAAGCCTTCAGAGCTGAGTACATCCCTCAATGGATAGTGGAAAAGCAGGAGGACGAATTTCAGAATTTGAAGCAGGGAGGCATGTCAGTGGCCCAGTACGTAGCACGGTTTACCCAGCTGTCAAAGTACTGTAAGAGATTAGTGGATACTAAGCAGAATAGGACGAGGTAGTTCGTCAAGGGGCTAAGGAGGGCGTTGGCACCTTCTCCACTGACGACCTATTCGGGGGCAGTGGACGCATCTACCTGGACTGAGAATGAGGATTGCAGCAGGATGGCGGCAAGGCCTTTTCAACCTCCAAGACAACTACAAGGACACTTCCAAGGGCAGCAATCCAACAAGCGCCATGCTAACCAGCAATGGTAGAATCGAGGAAAGTAAGCCCGGACAACACCAGTTGGTCCTACTTAGAAATTTCCATCATGCTGACAGTGTGGAAAAAAGGGCCACACAAAGAAGAACTGTTGGTCCAAAGGAGGCGAACGAAAATGTTTTCACTGTGGCGACCCGAACCACCTACGAAACACCTGCCCTAAGTTGCACTGAGTTGGGCAAGAAAATCCGGGGCCCAATAGAGCCAATACCATGGGAGCATCTGGGAGTGGAGCACCGAAACCTCGAGTAAAAGCCTAGGTATTCGCTCCCAACAGAGAGGATGTTGGAGCCAATGCAGCAGTAGTGAAAGACACGTTTACTATCCAAGGACGTTCTGTTAATGCATTGATAGATCCTGGCTCTACTAATTCCTATTTAAACAAGATATGTGCATGTCATTTGGGTTGGGATGGAGTGGAGTTACCTTTTACTTTAGTGGTAAGTACACCTTTGGGAAAAATGGTGCAAGCGGATCGGTATGTGCAGAATTGTAAAATTGATGTAGGGAGAGAAAGCTTGGAAGGAGATTTGATAGTATTGGACATTAAGGATTATGATTTGATATTGGGAATGGATTGGCAAGTAAAGCACGGGGCTAAGGTAGACTGTAAGAATAAATTCGTCCAGTTCATTAGACCGGGTTGTGATGTGTTGGAATTCGATGGCAAGAGAGTAAAGGAATTGAAGTATTTGATAGCGGGGGCTAAGGCCCAAAAATTGCTGAAGCAAGGATGTCAAGGGTACCTGGCTTACGTGATAAACATGCCAAAGGACTAGTACACTCTGGAGGACACCGAGGTAGTGAAGGATTTTCCCGACGTGTTCCCAGCGGAACATACTTCTCTACCTCCCAGCCGAGAAGTTGAATTCACCATTGACCTAGTTCCGGGAGTAGAACCAGTATCTCGAACCCCGTACCGGATGGCATTGGCAGAGCTGAAAAAGCTAAAGGAACAGTTAGAAGAGTTAGTGAGGCAAGGCTACATCAGACCTAGCACATCGCCCTAGGGAGCACTGTACTGTTTGTGAAGAAGAAGGACGGGACTCTGAGGCTATGTATCGATTATCGGGGCTTGAACAACTTGATGGTCAAGAACAAGTATCCCCTACCATTGATTGATGGGCCGTTCGACTAGTTACAAGAATCCAATTGCTACTCCAAATTGGACCTGAGGCAAGGGTACTATCAAGTTCAGATAAAAGAAGAGGATATCCCCAAGACGGCCTTCAACACCAAATATGGGCATTATGAGTTCGTGGTAATGCCGTTCAGGGTGACTAATGCTCTAGTAGTATTCATAGACTTGATGCACCGAGTGTTCCGACCTTACCTGGACAAGTTCGTGGTGGTCTTTATTGATGACATTCTAATTTATTCCAAGAGTTCGGAGGAGCATGCGGAACATCTGAAGCTTGTGTTGGAGAAGTTGCAGGAGCACAAGTTGTTCGCCAAGTTTAGCAAGTCTGAGTTCTGGCTGGACGGTGTAGCATTTCTTGGCCATGTGGTGACCAATGAGGGAATCAAGGTAGACCCAGCAAAGGTTAAAGCAGTGTCAGACTGGAAGCAACCAGAGAACATTACCAAGATTCGAAGCTTCTTTGGATTGGCTGGTTACTATAGGAGGTTCATCAAAGGATTCTTGACGCTTACTTTGCCTATGAGCCGACTGCTGAGAAAAGATGTTCTATTCGTTTGGAGTGAGAAATGTGAGAAAAGTTTTGAAGAGCTGAAGCGAAGATTGATGACAGCGCCGATGTTGAGTCTGCCAGAGGAAGATAAACCTTACGCGCTGTATACCGATGCCTCGAAAGAAGGATTGGGAGCAGTATTGATGCAAGACTGGAAAGTGATCGCTTATGCTTCTCGGAAGTTGAGACCTCATGAAATCAACTACCTTACGCATGATCTAGAGCTGGCAGCCATTATGTTCGCCCTAAAGAAATGGCGACACTACCTATATGAAGCTGAATATGAAGTGTTCACCGACCACAAGAGTTTGAAGTACATCTTCACTCAGAAGGATCTGAATTTGAGACAATGAAGATGGATGGAATTTTTGGAGGAGTATCGTTGTCCGATCAATTACTATCCCAGGAAGGCCAACGTTGTAGCTAATGCCTTGAGCAGAAAAGTTGGTATGGCCAGACTAAGAGTGCAAGAGATTCAAGTGGTTCAGGAAGTGTTGGATAGAAGGGTGGAAGTGCAAGAGAAGAGAATCATTGTTAGCAACCTAAAGTTGGTACCGGATCTAAGACAGGAAATCGTGGAAGCTCAATAAAGCAACGCAGAGTTTTAGCTTTTCAGGGACAAGGAGCTTAAACGACTAGATAGTGAATTCTGGCAAGACGAGGCGAGAGTTTTGCATTTCAGGGATCGGTTGTGTGTACCTGGAGAGCATCAGTTAAAGGATAAAATTTGGAAGAGGCGCACAAGAGCAAGTACGCCATTCATCCAGGGGAAGTCAAGATGTACCAGGATCTGAAGAGGGCCTATTGGTGGCCCAGACTAAAGCAGGATGTGGTCAAGTATGTCTCGACCTATCTCACCTGTCAGAAAGTCAAAGCAGAGCACAAGAAGTCAGCGGGACTGTTGCAACCGTTGCCAGTACCTGAATGGAAGTGGGAAGAAGTGACCATGGATTTCGTCACCGGACTTCCTATGTCAAAGACCCAGAAGGATGCCATATGGGTAGTGGTGGATCAACTAACCAAATCAGCTCATTTCATACCGGTGAATATAAGAGACTCAATGGAAAAGTTGGCTCAGACCTATGAGCGAGAAATAGTCCGACTGCATGGAGTATCTTCAAGTATCGTGTCTGACCGAGACCCAAGGTTTATGTCTCACTTTTGGGGTAAGTTTCAAGAATTGATGGGGTCGAGTCTGAAGTTCAATACGACAGCGCATCCGCAGACTGATGGGCAGTCAGAAAGGATTATACAGATATTGGAGGATATGCTGAGGGCCTGTGTTCTGGATTTTAGGGATAAGTGGATCGAGTGTGTACCGTATGCAGAATTGTCATATAATAATAGCTACCAAGCTTCAATTGGGATGGCATTGTATAAGGCTTTGTATGGACGCAAGTGTCAAGTACCGCTATACTGGGGTTGGTCAGAAGATGGTCACATAAGCAAAACCGGAGAAGTCTATGTCCAGGAGATGTTGGATAAAGTAAAGTTGATCAGGGAGAGGTTGAAGGCAGCTTAAAGCCGACAAAAGAGCTATGTAGATAATAGACGAAGAGAATTGGAGTTTCAAGTAGGAGACAGTGTATTTCTAAGATTAACGCCGAATAGGAGAATCTTGAAGCATCCGAAAGGTGGAAAGTTGAATCCGAGGTACTTGAGACCGTTCCTAATAAAGGAAAGGATTGGATCGGTAGCATACCGATTGGACTTACCAAATGGACTGACGGGGATTCATAATGTGTTTCATGTGTCATAGCTAAAGAAGTATAATGCCGACCCTGGTCATGTTCTGAATAATGAGCTGTTGGTGTTGCAATCCGGTTTGAGCTATGTGGAGAAGCCCGTGTGAATATTGGACCGTAGTATCAAGAATTTTCAGAACAAGCTGATACCGATGGTCAAGGTTCAGTGGGAGAATCATGGCACGTGGGATGCCACATAGGAATCAGAAGAGTGGGTTAAGCAGAAGTATCCCGATTTCAAATAGAGGTATGCCTGAATTTCGGGATGAAATTCTTCTAAAGAGGGGAGGATGTGAAACCCCAGTGAAACCAACCTTAGAGTAAGGGGGTTGGGATACATATCATATTTTATTGTATGCATAAGTACATTTTTGTACGATTTTATGTGCTTAGATAAGTGATTTGTAGTCTAGATGGCTTAATTGTGTTTATTGAGTAAGAAGGGCAAAATGGTAATTTTTGCTTGAGGTGAAAATAGCAAGATAGCTTGAGGAGTAAATAGGAAAAATATTTGTGGGAGAAAATAAGAACAGGAGTTGTTGTGGTTTAGTGGTTAGAGCTTTGGAATAAATCCTTGAGGTCTTGAGTTCAAATTCCATCATTGGAGTTTTAGCATGATTAAATTTTATTTTTGTTTAGGAAGGCTATATTTCAGCCCTTGCATGCTTTAGGGAAGAGTAGGAGTGTTGTCTTAGGAGAGACATGATAGGAGTGTCCTAATCCTACTCTTGTGCCCTACAAAAATTTCTAAGGGATTCATACCCTTCTTGATCTCTAGCTTTCTTTAATTCTTAATCAATTAGGTTGATTAATTTATCCAAGCTAATTTTATTCTAAAAAATTCCAGGAACGTGCTGTGGCCTGGAAGGTTCGAAAATGTCTAAGTGTGAAGTACCTTCTTGACCGAAAATGGGGAGGAGTTGTGGAAGATTTCCAAGAGAATTAATCTCCATGGTTGAACCTTCAAACTCCAACCTAAGTATGTTCATCTTCTTCATATAGTAAACGGGAAATTTTTTCAGCTTCTTGAACAGTCCAATAGTCGAAATTTTCATCCATCACTCCGTTTCAAATTCTACCTGATTAATGATCAATTCACTCAGCTTGAAGACTGAAAATTCCAAGCAAAACCGAGCTGTACAAAAACTATGTAAACCAGGAAAATTTTCTGGTTAGTTTTCACAGCATTGGTGAGCCAAAACCAAGCTGTTTCTTCCATTTTTTCACCCAGCAACTCAACCTCGTTTTCCCTCCTTAAAGAAGGTTGGAAACCAGCCTTGAAGGACCTCTGAATATCCCTTCAAACCTTCTGCAAACTGATTGGAAAATGGAAGCAAAATCTGCCTAGAAATTTCGAGCAAACTTGTGAAAAATCTGTTCAGAATTTCCAGCTTTGCTTCTTCATCACCCTTGGCCGAAACTCACCCCATTTTTCTGTACAAACTCACCTTGAACAGCCATGAACTGAACTTTATCTTCTTCAACATTGTTCTGCTCAAAAAACAGTCACATGGCTGCTCCTAAAATCTCTTCATCAATCACGACAAATCAAACCATTGATTGAAGTCTAAAATTCCAGCAATTTACTTCATCAACCTTCCATGAATTAAACCTCAAACAACCAGAAACTCCTTCACCATTGTACATCATATTTCGGCCACCCTAAAGCTCCATTAAACAACATTCATCTCAGCAGAATTCCAGCAATCTAGTCGGCCATTGTAGCTTTCCAAAAGCTCTCCATCAACCAAGATCTTCCTACCATATTTGTTTCCAAAATTGATTCCCTAAATTATTCCCTTTGAATTTCAAAAAACCAACTTTCCTTTTCCTCTCAAATCTGAAAATCAAATTTCCAAAAACCATTCAAACAATTCGGCCACCCTATTCCCACAGAATTTCGGCCAGCTTTATCCAATTTCTTTCTATTCTCTCCAAACCTTCAAGAACACCTACTACCCTTCTCACGCCTAAGGCCACCAAAACCACTTCAATCTTCTTTAAAAAAACTCCAAATTGTACCTACTCATTCTCATGAATCCATTCCTACAATTTTTAACATCAAATGCTGAAATACAAGTCTCATTTTTGGATAAAAAAACAGAATTTTCTTGATGGCTCAAGAACACCTTCAAGGTAAGCATGAACAATCATCTTCATCTTCTTCCATCTTCGACTTTGATGAGTGTATACTAATGAACTCTCTTTTTCTGTTTCTCTCTCTCTCTCTCTCTCTCTCTCTCTCTCTCTCTCTCTCTCTCTCTCTACCATGGCCATAATTTCTTCTTCTTTCTTGGACGGATCAAGTCTCCTAAAAGTAAAGCTTCTCTTGAAATGTCTTCAAGGTAGTCATCATCCAAGTAAGCCTTTTCAACCTTCTTTTTAAATCAAAGATTCATGTCTCTAGAATGTTTTGGAAAAGGATGGATTATGATTAAAGTTTGAGCATGTGTTTTGTGTTGGAGTTGAGATTGAATGGTTGTGTTTTGCAATGGAGTTGAGATTGATGTATGAGTTGATTGTCTTGGTTGAATTTTATGGTTTTAGGGTTTTGTTGCATGCACTTCATGTTGTGAGTAGTATGATTGAATAAGCGTGTTAGAGATTATGTCACCTTTGGTAAATGGGGTTTTGTGATTATGTATGATTGTTAAAGCCATGAATATGATTATGTTAGTGTGGTTTGGATCATGTGATGGTGGATTTGGACCTATGCTTTTATTCATGATTTGAATGTTTTGTTGATTGGTGTAGAGTATATGTTCATGATTGTGGTTAGCAAAAGGGAATATGATCATGACCTTATTGTCCTTAAGCTAATTTTTTTCATCAATAAAATAATTATTACTATAATTTCTTCTAGTGATTTCGAAAACCCTAGGGAAATGTGGATTTGGTCTATTATGTAAGATAATGATATTTTAGTCAAGTAAATAATGGCTTTTATTAAAAAAAATAAAATATATAAATATTATATAAAATAAAATGTATAGAAAATAGTAATATCGAATAAAGCCTTTTTATATAAATAATCATAATAAGTAAAATATTAATTTTGTAAGTCTTATATTCATAAATACTATTAAAATTTATTTATTAACTTGTAATCAAAACCTATTAAAATTTACTTACAACTAATTTTAGTTACCAATTATTTTCTAACAACTAATTATTAATGGATTATTATTTTAAATAATTCCATCTAGGTCCTAGGACCCTTCATCAAATAAACCCTAATTATTTATAGCAAGATTGAAACCTTCAATTCATTAGTACCTATTTCCCAAACCCTAGTTATTCTAATATCAAGCTGGATTTATTTTATAAACCCTTTTATTTTTTGTCTAGCCTTAAAGCTTGGGACACTAGGGTCATGATTGTAGTAAGTTGAGCTAGGATTATTTGTGAAAGTAAATTTTGGCTTGTGTCTAATTATGGCTTATGTTTACCCCAGGCGGGGTTAGGTCAGCTTTTGAGGATCTTTATTTTATCTCGAGCAAAGGATCAGGTAAGCTCATGCATAAAACTTGTTTGATGCAAAATGGTTACTATGGCAAGCCAAATGTGGAGTGCATGGACACTCACTTCTGTAAAGGCAATTGAGGATTGTCTCATTTCTCATTTCAAGCAAACAATTATTTGGAAATCAAGGGGCAGTTTTACTCAAACCCTAAAACTCTTTCTAAAACTAGTTTTGCCTCAAACTTTGGAAATCCTTAATTGCCATTTTCAAGTGGGGCTATGTTTTATTCGTTTTTCCCCAAGTGGGATAAATTATGTTGAGTACTCAATAAGGGTGGACTGCTAGGACTAGTCTTTGAAGGGTTAGGGTAAGTCTCTTAGTAGGTGGCCATCTCTGAGGGGTAAGTCCTTCGCAGATAAGATGTCAGTTCAATAGGTCGTGTCGGTCCGAGCTAGCAAGTTTCAATCAGGTGGACCGTGTGTTGCCAAAATGGACAACCGATTTTGTTTGGGTATAAAGAAGAAGGAGTATCTTACCCGGTAGGCCGATCACCTACTTTTTGTTAGTCTGCACAAAGTGTGACATTCTGACTGTTGTATGGTTATGGGGCCCAACGTGTGGTAACACATGGCCACCTTTTTGAGTGGTTGATTTTATTGTACATGTATGGTTGGAAAAGCCAAAATACCACTCTTGATTTTGACTATTGTTTATTGCTTGCCAGTATTTCTCTTATGATATTCTTACACTTTGCATTCACGAACTGTTTTCACTGAATATTCAAAGCACACACGAATTTGTTGAGATTTTTATCTCATCACCCTTTTTACCATGATTTTAGGTCAATCCTGCTATGGGGATGAGTAGCTAGTTGTTACCTGCCTTGGAAGATATTCTGATATTTATTTTTTGTAATGTTTTGGGAGTTGAGAGTGAACAATTTTTATTTTGGATTTATTCATGAATTTTGGGTTGTAATAAGTTTTAAATTTTATAGTATTGCTTTATTTTTGTTGTGTGCCCTATTTATAAAGACCCTTTGTCCTTTGAACGGGGCAGCATCCCCGGCCCTGTTGGGCCTAGGTAGTGGGGTATTACAGGGTGTATATATATATATATATATATATATATATATATATATTTACAACAAGCTCGCACGGGCTTTGTAAAGTCCAGTCGTGGCTTCATCTAAGTAGGTGAATCCTGCCACAGTTTAGTTGTTGGAAAATTTTTCTGGATTTTCTGTTCGTCTTCTTCGGCAATTCCTGAGTCGATTTTGTATCAAAAACCATGTTAATCTTAATTATCAATCTTTTATGATCTCCATCCTAACAAAATTTTAATCAAGCCAAATTAGTGGAATAAAAAACCGTAAGGATTTTGTAAATCCATTACTGAAACACATTCCAATGAGCAGGTTTTGGGATGAAGGAAATGATAAGTAATTTTTCAAAGAAAATAAAACCGCATCTCGTTAAGTTTCCTAAAACAATTCTGTAACCAATTATAGAGATGATTAGCATCAGACCCAAAGCCCACAAAACCCTATTTCAAGAACCAGTGAATCAATTTTTCAGGACACAACGGAGACCTGCGAGTTTTCATGAAACAATTTCATGATTTACAAACACAAAGCCAAGTAATCTTGTGAAACGATTTCACCGATCCATAAACGCATCCAACCGGCTCTAATGCTACTGTAATAATTCCCTCATACTAAACAAATTAACGTATTAGAAAAAAAAAATGAATTCTTGCCAATTAAATTTCATGTATGTCTTTTATAGATCAAAGAAAATAGAGAAGGGTAGAAGAATACCTCAAGCATATCTGCAGAAGTATTTAATGTCTCTGCAATTCATTCTTAATCTAGATAGTTTTGAACCCACGCAAAACAAAATTTTCATGTTCCAATCGAATCATTAGATCTTAAGAATAGAGATTTCTTTAATAGAAATCCACATGAGTTTTGCTACTCAAAACCATTAAAAAAACTGTGCTAGCAATTTCGTCAGAATGGGGAGCTTTCGTGAAGAGAAAGAAGAACATGAAAAAAAAAAATTGTGTATCTATAATACAATCTGTAGTGACAGCACAAAAAAAGACACTTATATTTATGTTTCTATTTTTTACCAAGACACACACGAAGCCTTTTTCCTTATGAGCTTGGTACTTTAATTGTAACTTAGGCCTATTGAATTATAACTTGCTTATAATTCACCCAGGAGAGTTTAATTATCGAATCTGGCCCCAATAATTATAAAATATTAAAATTAGCTCATATTATTATTTCTTCTCACAAATCAATCCCATAATATTATAATATAATATCTTGAGTGCTAATACCTCAATTGTGTATGACCCATTAGGTTTCTCGGCATACTAGTAGTAAAATATGAATTAATTCTAATTGCTATAAAGTGAATAATCTTTAATAATTAGAATTAACTTATTCATTCTAATTAGTATTAATTTATTAATTTTAATAAATTCATATTTTGCGAATCAAGAGCGGTATCTAGTAATGCATCATGACTATCCAAAAGTCCAGAAAGTCAAGTGGCTTGACATGAACCTTTCAATAGCAAAATATCAGTACAATAAATTCCTTTCATCATACTACATCTCATTCGGTTTAGAGTATGAAATTGGTGCCAACTCACTCAAAAATATAATTAATTCTATCTCGAATTTATTAGTAATTGTTTTAGAATCTATTACTCAACATGTGTATCATTTTGGAAAAATTTCCAACACATAGTTGCCTTGGTGAAGGACTTATTGAGTAATGATTCCTCACAAGTGGCCGTGAGATATACGTCCCTATTATTAGGAGTGATGAATCCTTTATTAACCATCTCAACTACTTTCGTTTACTTTACGTTGTACCCAATATTCATCTTATAGGCGGTCCTTAATGAAATTTCAAAGATTAGAATCAAAGTACAACGCTTAAGAAATAAAATATCTTGGAGATCTCAAATCTAATGATATTTGCACATTTGCTATAATGAGATTCTATCACTGGCACTAAATAGTTATCAATGTGATTATCTCATAGTTAGATCATCTAGTGAACTTGTTTCAAATAACAAACATTCATATATTAACTTTGAGTATCACAGTACTCATGATTTGAGAACCACCGAATCAAGAAGTATAACACGTGCTAGTTTTTGCACATTAATAATGTCTTATCTCATTAATACTATGACTAGGGATAGTTTAAGTACAAGTACTACATAGTGTAGTAGGAATCTCATATCATGATCTTTATCATGGTTTCTTTAACATTATACATTGTTCTAGGGACTTTATCTATTAGTTTTACGTGTATACACATTTGAAATAAGAAAGCTCAAAGATAAAGAGTGCCTTTATTAGATAAATGTGCAAAAAACATTATGCAAATGGATTGGTTCAAGCGCATAAATCTAACACCATATTTCCACATAGAACATTATAGAGTACATCAGTCCTATTACTACACAAAGTTGAATTAGGGCAGTACTGGATTTGGCAAGCATCTTCGGATCTCTAAATCTGGAACCAGTTGGTTAACGTGTTCGGACAAGAATTTCCTTCAACTCCACCAAGGGTAACAAAAAGTGGACACGTGCTTGATTGAGGATAGCTCGTTGCACTACAAGAAAATACAAGGCTTGCGACAGCTTAAGCCGTTGCTAATCCGTTGCGAATTACAATTAGTGACGGTCTAGCGACGGGGTATGCTGTCACTGAATATGGGGTTCCTAAATGAAATTTTAGTGATGGCAAACATTAGCTGTCTCTAATAGAAAGGGTTTAGCGAGAGCAAAAAATCCAGTCAATGAAATTGAAGCGGTCAATTTAGTGACGGGATAACGAGACCTTTTTTTATTTCTTCATATAGAATTATAGAAAATTAATTCATGTTGTAGCTAAACCATAGCTAATGTAGCGACAGATTAGAGACGGCAAAAATTCCCTTGCAATTTCGGTGATGGTTTAGCGATGGCTATCTAAGTTTATTTTATGCATTTAATTAAATTACCATCACAAAGCCGTAGCTAATTTTGCTACGCATTAGCCACGGAAAAACTAATTTTGAGTTCAATTTATGGAAATATATTCCATTGTCACAAATCCCTAGCTAAAATAGAAAGGGATTAGCGATGGATACTAATTTTAATATTTCTTGCCGTTGCTAATCCGTAGCTAAATTAGAAACTGATTAGTGATGGTTTGTAACTAACCTATAGGTGATTTATTTTTATTTTTTTAATGAAAATGCCTATTTTGAAATTATTTTGAACCACCTATAGCATATTACATATTGAAATAATATATAATACAGAAAACATGAATTTAGAAAAATACGTAAACCGATTTTATTAAATTGGAAAGGAAATTAATTAGCTCAACAATATGAAATCAATAATAGGATAACTGTAATGTGTCAAATGGTATTATCTTTTAACAATGTGATATAAAAATCCCTAAACGACGGGAGTAGTGGCGCCAACTGAAGGAGGTGGGGGCAGAGATCGAGGACGTGAATGGGTCAAAGGATGAGGATCTGAAGGCAGAATGAAGGAGCTGCCACTAGTGTCATCCTCCCCTCCGACTGCTCGTGTCGACGGTATCAATAGTATGGGAAGTCCGAACCTCTCTGACATCAGTGCCATCAAACTCTGAATATGATCAACTTTCTGATCAAAATCCCTCGCAAACTCTTGTCTCACCACTTGCACCCTTTCCTCTACCCTCATCTTGACTATATACTCAATGTCTACAATTGTAGAGGTCTCCGTGGACCGCGAGGAATTCCCCTGGAGCTGCTGCATGGTTTGGGCTGCCTCCAAGCCAAGTCCAAAAATGCGGCCTCTATTGAACCCACCAGCCACCTCATTAAATAGAGCCCAGTCATTTGGGATAGCAGCAGAGGTGACGCTTGCAGACCTAGTGGAAGAAGCCTGAGTAAGGCGCTCCTTAGCAGCCATCACGTCTTCCTAAAATTGAGAGAAGTCATTTCTTTTTAAGTGAAATGTAACCAAATGTAAAGTATTTTTTACTACACAATTCTTAACTCTTTACCAATGTCTTGCAAGAATGCTTGGTCCTTGTCTATTCCTACTCTGAAAAGTATGCAGCCTCTTAAACCAGTCAATATGAGAAAAGTCATCACCCATCTTATGCCGCTACATTTACAATGATAACTGATTAGAATATTGTCTAAAAATATATTAAACGAAGTAAAATTAAAAAACATGAGAACACTCGAAGAAAATTACCATACGATCCTCGTGGACAGTGAACGAGAATGAGCCTCCAGTATGAGTCACAGTGGCACGGCCCCTGTTCCTCCTAGCAGTAGAAGACAGCTATTGAAACTCCTATGTGCTCCAGTGCTGCCTCATCAGCTCCCAGATCTAATCATTAATCCAGGAAGGGGATTGACCAACTGGGGTCGCTCTCCGAGCCTTGGACACGTTGTTCGAAAAACGAGTCCTGCACTTGTGCTCCCAGTTGGCCCGAATCCTGCCACTGTGATCATCGGCCCAACAAAATAGCTTTTACAAAAAATTACATTATATTCGAAGTTGTTAATATATTATAAATATCAAAAGCCATAAATATTATGCATTTATATAATAAATATAACTTACTCTGAACTCTTCAAACCAGAAATTCTTCATGTGCATCAGGACATCCGCAAATATGGTGTAGGGCCCGTCAAAATACCTCTAGAATATCGAGATGATCTCTCGTACACTGCAATGGGAACCAACAAATCTTGTTTGTAAAATTAATCATGGAAGTTAAAAATTAAAGTCAATGAAATATACTTAAGTAATTATAATCTACTTATAAAATACAACATAATGTACAAAATAATACCCGTCAGCTCATGGGGTAATCAATAGTCGTAGATCCTAGTCCTGAGATCCAGGTAGAAAAGATGTTGCAGATGATGGAACAACAGGAGACTCACTGCCCTGCACAAGTGGTGTATCTCCTAGATGCTGACCATGAGATGGGATCCGTGGAGCATACCTAGGTGATGGCGTACAATCTCATGTATGGGTACGGTCTGCATCAGCTGAAGGCTGCTGATCTCGAGTAGACATTTCTAAGAGGGAAAAACATAATTAAAAAAAAAATGTAAGTTCATGAGACAATGTCACATTTTCTCACTAATATATATACATAAAAGTAAATTGTAACTCGTACTTCACGTATATGGAGATCAAGATGGACCTACGAAGAACTAATCAACTAATTAAAATACACTATTCGCTTGAGTCTTCCTCTGAAGTGTACTCCTCAGAATCAACTTCTGTCTGAGAATCTGTTTCCCAATCACCCTCATCATCAGATACGTTGTAGTTCAAATCATGGACGGGTTCTAATGTTTCCTTCTAAACATCCAATAACTCATTTATGCCTTCTTCATGTGTTAAAAGATCAAGATCAACTACCAAAGATATACTCATTGCATTATTATCATCAACTTTTTCTTGGTAAGCCTTATCAACGATGGGTGCGTCAACCATAAGCCACGCTTTCATTTTGCATACTGCTATCCAATCAGATTTTAGACTTTTAGATCTTGGATATGTCATAAAGCATATTTGATGTGCTTGTTGGGCTAATACAAAAGGATCATATTTAGGGTAACGCCTCTTACTGTTGATGTCTACCAACTTACATTGAATGTGTACTCTAATACCCTGATTTAGAGTAGGGTCAAACCAATCACACTTAAAAAGCATACCTATCTGTATTGGATGACCAGGAAATTCAACCTTAATAACCTTTTTTAACACCACGTAATAATCAACACCACCATGATCATTCTAGCCACCTTAACACAAACTTTGTAGTTAACACTTTTTCTACCTTCTGCGTGCTCACTTGTGTGAAATTGATAACCATTAATTAAATACCCTTGAGATGATTTCACCTGTCTCGACAATCTCCGCGAGAGGTTTTGCAAACATTTGTTTGTCACTCCGTTGATAGGATCACGCGGCTGTAGGAAATGAATTGTAAGATATACCTAAATTTGTATTCAAGTTATTTAACATACTATTCATCAAATATTATATGGATAACTTACGTAATTTTTTAACCATCCAGCAAATTCACTCTCTATCTTTCGTCCACTTCCAACTCTGTGAAACATGGGTGTTGGGATCATAAAGTAGCTAAGAAATACCTTATATAAGGTTGTACCTCTTCACAGTTTAGTAAGATATAGTTTGTGGCAGCTTTAAATTCCTCAGATATTAGGAATCTACTTTGGATCTTCCCTAGTGTCCTCCCCCGAGCTTTGCAAATAGAAAGCAACGGGTCTGCCGGACTGTGCTTAGTTGCAACCTCTGCATTACGAGGCATTTGTGTATGCCTTATCTGAACATGTTCTTTAAAGTAGTAGGAAAAGAATGTCGAGGCTTCTTCAACTAAGTAAGCATTACAAATTGATCCTTCAACCATTGCCTTATTTTTCACCTTAATTTTTAGGCGACGCAAGAACCTGCAATGTGTCATTGCCATAATTAGAGCAATCTTCATCAGAACATTCCTAGCATTATCATGAAATCATGTGCAAATTAAATTATTAACATATTTTTACCTTTCAAATGGATACATCCACTTGTACTGAGCTGGACCACAAACACGAGATTCATTTGGCAAGTGAACCACTAGGTGCTTTATTACATTGAAGAAACCTAGGGGGAATATTTTCTCAAGTTTACATAAGAGCACGGGAATTTTGAACTCCAATTTTCTTATGTGATTGATAGATAATTTTGGTGAGCATAAATCTCTATAAAGTAGACTCAATTCAGTCAACACGTTCCACATGTTAAGCAAAAGAAATTCCCTTAGAGCAATTGGAAGTAATCGTTCCATGAACACATGACAATCATGATTTTTCATACTAGACATTTTTTACTTCTTGAGATCAACACATCGTGCTAAGTTGGAAGCATATCCATCTGGGAGATGGAGTTCCTTCACCCACTCAAGCATCACTTGCTTGCCCACACTAGTCAATGAATAGCATGTTTTAGGTATGATAACCTTTCTTTCCCCTACTCTACTAACTTGTAATTCAGGCATGTGACAATAAGTCTCGACATCAACTCACCCCTTTAGATTGTCTTTTGTTTTTCCCTTCACATCCATAACAGTGTTAAAGACATTGTCAAACACATTATTTTCATTATGCATGATGTCTATGTTATGTGTTAGTAATAAAGTTCGCCAACAAGGCAAGTCCCAAAAGATGCTACTTTTAACCCAGTTGTGATTCACACCTTTATCGTCGTTCCTCACAAGTTCATGTCCTAAATTAGTAATTTTGGGAAAGTGGCACACCCTAGCCCATATTTCAACCTATTAGATGGCTTATAGGTGATGAATTTTTGTGTTATTTGTCCTTTCTGAATGAACATGTGTCCTTCCTGAATGGATGACCAAGTGGCAAGAATCAATGATGAC
Organism: Voacanga thouarsii; assembly: GCA_026120185.1. NCBI lineage: Eukaryota > Viridiplantae > Streptophyta > Magnoliopsida > Gentianales > Apocynaceae > Voacanga > Voacanga thouarsii. Next base: position 2,131,927 of record JANUWF010002383.1, on the reverse strand, counting down.
AATCAAACTAAGATGTCTTTCCACCAAATTGCAAATGGAAAGACTTTGTGTACTCCATGCAATATGGACAAGAAAATCTTATTGCAGTGCTCCACCCACTAAGCATTCTACAGGCTGGAAAGTCATTAATTTTCCATAACAGCGCAGCTCGCAATTGAAAATTTTGCCTCTTTGATATGTCATATGTGTAGACACCATCAGACCACAATCCCCTTAGCTCATCAATCATTGGTTATAAATACACATCAATCTTGTGTTTGGGATTCTTTAGCCATGGAATAATGACAGTTAAAAATATTACTGGATCCTTCATGCACATCCACAGGGGGAGATTATAAGGAACTGGCTAGCATGAATACTATTTTCCAGACATCCCAAATGGAGCAAAACCATCTGTGCACAATCCAAGCCTTACATTCCTGGACTCCCTAGCAAACTTAGGATGACTCTTATCAAAATGTTGCCATCCCTCACCAGCATAAGGACGACTCATGTAGCCATCAACCGCTGAGCTCTCCACATGCCATCTCATGTGTGCAGCAGTTATTTTAGATGAATACAATTGCTGCGGTCGAGGCGTTATTGGAAAATAATACATCTTTTTAACAAGTATCTCCTTATTACTCTTAGTCCCCCGAACCTTCCTCAACAAGTACCGATGATGACCACAAAACTTGCAATTCCTAAGTGTGATGTCATGTTTCCAAAAAAGCATGCATCCATTTGTGCAAACATCTAATTTTTTGACAGGTAAACCTAGGTTGGATACTAATTTTTTCATCTCATAGAAGTCATCTGGAATCTTATTTCCAGTTGGTATAACCTCTTTCATGAGCTTAACCATTTAGTTGAAACCTTTCTCGGACATGTTATTTTTGGACTTGATATTTACCAATCGAGATACAAGTGATAGCTGCGAATAGCTTGAACATCCTTCCCAGATTGGTGTATCTGCAGTGCGCAACATATCGTAGAACCTCTGTGCATCGGTATTCGGAGGTTTCTCAATAGAATCTACATGTGTCCCATAACTATCGAACTCAAGCCCTGCAACATCTATAACCATATCTCGAAACGGGTTGCCTTAACAACTTCCACTGACTCCACCTCTTGATGTTAACGTTGGGTCTCTCGATGCTTCATGATATGGTTCACCATGACAGGTTGACTTATGATAGTTACCCATAAATCCCTTTTGGTATAAATGAATTTCGACCTCGAGCGGGATCCAGTACTTCTTGTTTTGACACTTTGAGCAAGGACATCTTATCTTTGATGATACCGAATTCAAAATAGCGAATGAAATAAATTCTCTAATCCGTTGTTCAAATTCAATAGTAATACCCTTGACACCAGAAATATGCCTCTTATACATCCAACTTCGATCGTCCATCTAAAAGTGAAATTGATGGGACTTATGAATGTGGTTGCGGAAAAGTGAATACAAACTGAGTTGAACACTACTACATGTATTTTTGAGTGTTAGGTAAGCTTTGAAATACATTCTAAATGATGGTAAGGATACATGAAATATTCATGCAAGAAAAGCTTATTAAGTAAGCTTTACAAAAGGAAAGGAAAAGAAGGAAGAATTATAGCTATATTAATTTTGTTTACAAAAATGTTTGGTTGGTTATAAGAAAATCTAGGTGGAACTTCAAGATTGGTTACAAGAGTTTTGCATGGAAATATTTGATTAGTTACAAGAACAATTATGCAAGAATTCTTGAGAATTCTACCAAGTACCTAAGTAACACCTAAGGAGCAACATGGACCAATCACAAGCTTCCAAGTGAATTAAGACCATTTGTTGCCTAGTTGACTTGAAGACCAAAGTTGGCTATAATTTGGATTAAGGAATTATGCAGGGATTATGGAATTTATTTGCTAGAATATCATGTTGTGGGTTGTTTTGTGGTGGTTGTGTGATGGTGGATCTAAATGTGTATTTGCTATGATTATATGAAGTTTAGAAGTTATATTAAGCTATTAAATTAGGATTACCATGACTGATTATATGAATGAAAGGAAGAAAGAAAGAAATGAAGTGATATTATTGAAATTGTGATGATTATGTGATAATTGCAAGTTGCTAGTTTTGTTATGGTTTGGTTTGTGAAAATACAGCTTTGGTCATGGCTGGGAATTGTGTGAATAACTGATGTTCAAGATAAATGAAATGAACTAAGTGATATTGATGTGCTATGGAAGAAGAAGAGCAAAGATATAATGGTTTTGATGAAAAAAATGAAGAAGAAGAGCAAAGATATAATGGTTTTGCTGAAAAAAAATGAAGGAATTCTGGAAAATTCCGGATGGGTTTTTGTCCAGTGGTTTGGTAAATTTTCTAAAATTGCAAAAAAATAGGTTTACTAGATTAAAGCTAAGGCTTCTAGGAGTGTTTTGACGCAAGTTTCATAATCAGATTTATGGAACAAAAGTTATTGTAAAAATAATAAAAGGTGTTAAATCAACGACGGGATTTAACTATTGGAAATTTGTGTTCAGAACTGAACAAAATGAGTAAGAGAATTGGTATTCCACGAGTTGAAAATTGTAAAGGAAGGTCATAAGGATATTTTAAAATAAGTTTGACATCATTTAGACTTGTGGATTGAAAGCTATGAGTAAAACAAGCTAATGTGCCAAAGCTAGACCAGTTATATTCTAATATTTGGAATACATTCTAAACAAGTTTTGAATACATTCTAATATTTGAAAAATGGAAATGTTTTGTATAAAAACTTTCCAAATATGTTGGACCAAGATAGAAGAACAGTGATTCTTGACCTCGCTTCTAGAAAGCATCTTACTCTAATTGATATACTTTATGTTCTAGAAGTTAGGAAGAACCAAGTGTATAATAGTTTGCTAAAAAAGTTTAGTTTTGAAACCTATATTTGAAGCAGACAAATTAGTTCTATTCTAGTCTGACGCTTTTGTAAGAAAAGACTATTTTGATCAAAGTATGTTTAAAAACATTGTTAAGTGAAAATTTCGACAGAGTTTCCCCTATAAACTGGATGTTTTCTAGGCATTAAGCCACCACAAAATCAACCAACACTCATGGGAATACACAAACAAAATTAAATGCAACAACTATTATTCAATAAAACTAACATAAGGATAATCACCCATTACCCACGAGGAATGATCACCCATCACTCATGGGGAATAATCACCAATCATTCACGAGGATCCAATCGTATAAGTTAAACATATTCAATTCCCAAATAATAATCATATGTATAATTTACATAATAATTATACTTTGGATACATTATGTATTGGATGTCATGAATGTGGAGACTTAACTTGAGTCCTAGCAAGAATAAGCAAATCATAACTTAAGTTCTTGGATTAAGACCTTGATCACCCACCAAATCTTGCACATAAGTAAATGTATATTAATTCATATCAATCAACTCAAGCTTAATATAATTAGAATGGTAGTTAAGAAATAGAGACTTATTTTCCAAGTTATGAGATTAGAATGGTAATCATATGCATAGAGACTCATTTTCCCGTTTAAAACATTGTAATGTATTGCCAAATTGAAGGTGCTTGTGTTCTCATGTTGTTGCCCAGATGCACACGACCAATCTCCTTGAGTGCTTTTAATCATAAAGAACATACATGCCACCGCCAAGTGGAATAAGTTTTGGGAGCATTGCTTGCGATAGTTGTAATACCCCACTGGTCACACCTAGTTTATGAGAATTAACATGCATTGAATATGAACATATGTATTCGAACATGATATATGCTTGTTTCATGAATCTGCAAGATTATGCTTTGGTGATATGTGCACATTTTAAATTTATTTGAATATGTGATGCGTTAAATGTTTAATAGTGGTTTAGGAATAGTGGAAGGCATTATTTGATTATTGTGCCATAAAATACTTTACATGAAAATTATTATTATTATTATTATTATTATTATTATTATTATTATTATTATTATTATTATTATTATTATTATTATTATTATTATTATTATTATTCCTAAAAAGCTATTATATCTCCCATTTTTGGTTGGTCATCTATTAATTATTTGTAATAGTAATAATAATTATTATACTAATTAGAAATATATTGTTATTATTTATTATCTATTGAAAACTTATCTATTGTTATAGTTGTTTCCAGTTGATGAATTATAATGATATTATATATATATATATATATATATATATATATATATATATATATACTATCTTAATAATGTTATAACCAAATGACTTCCTTTCATTCCATATATATATTCCTTGTATAATATTAAATTGTGCACTCATGTGGTTGGTCTTGTTTAGCCATCCCATTTGAATTACCTAGTCCTAGTAATTTTTGCTTTAGATGTATTAATATAATCATTTAGTAATGTTATATTAAGACTTACTTCTACTTTGCATTAAAATATTATATGCATACTTTGGTGGGATATTATGTACCGGTTGACATATATGATAATTTAGTTAGGAGAGCTTTTGTTTTTTTCCCTTTATTGTTGCCAACCACCCCCTAGCATTTCTTGTAGCTGGTCAAAAGCTGTTAGTATCTATAGGATTATGGTTTGATTAGAAGTGTGTTTGAAACTAAACAATCTTTATCTTTTCCTCCTATCAACCGGTACATCCTAACCTCCCCTAACTTCACGATTTTCCTTTCTTGGCCTAAGGAAAATCTCAGCTTACCTTTACTCCTAGGAACTCTTGAAACTCTCAAGAACTTTAGTCATCATCGTGCATTGCTTTTCTCTCTAAGGTGCACGATTTCCTCTTCAGCTTGAACAACAAAACACTGCCATAGCAAGCAAAACAGCCCCCCCCCACACACACACATATTATTGTAACCAAATTTGCAGCAAACACTCAAACTTCATTCTCCTTATTCTGGCCGACATACACAGTAGCTATGATTCTAGGTTGCTCTTCCTTTTCCTAAAAGGATTCCAAGAGGTAACAGGGTTGATCCTTCTTTTATTTTCTCTTGAAAAAAAATGGCAGCATGTATATGTGTGTTTGTGATGGGATTTTTGGTCATCTCTTGACTTCTTTGTGCGGGATCTTTTCTTGTTAATGTTGATCTTGTATAAATCTTGAATGCTGGGGTTGTTTTCTTCAAGGAAAATCTGAAGAGAGAAACATGTGTACATGATTTTGGCTTTAGAATGGTTGGTTATAAAATCAGAATTTTTGCTGCTATTGAAGGTGTAGTTTGAATGGAAATTGGCTGGCATCCTGGCTACTTCTATTTGTCTCCTTGTGCACGAATTTTAAATGGAAATTGCAAGGCATATTAGTAGCTAGACTCCCTTCTGGTATGTGCGAAAAAGACAGATTTTTCAAAATAGATGAAATCATCCTTTTAGTGAACCGAATGCTTGCTGCAATTTATCTCTTCTACTTGTTTCTTTTCAGTGAACCAAATGCTTGCTTCTATTTGTCCCTTCTATTTGTTCCCTTCTATTTGTTTCTTTTCAGTGAACTGAATGCATATGGTGGCTGTGGGTAGTTTCGCAATATCTGCTTCTATTTGTCTTTTCTATTTGTTTTTTTTTTTCAAGTGAACCGAATGCATGTTGGAAGCTGAAGGTTTGCTGTTTATTTGGTAGCTGTCAATTGACCTCAAGAAAACACAAGACAAGATCGGATTTTTGAAGAAACTTTTTGAAACTTGTTTTAATACATAAATATCATGTTTTTCATGTGGAGTATTATTCTGGAAGTTACTCTGGTCTATTGCAGAAATTTTTCAACAAAAAAAAAAAACTAAGAACAGGGGATTTTTGGTATTTACTATTCACTATTTTGGAATCTGTTTTGAGCATGGTTTGTCCAGGTAAAAAGGTTGAAAATTTAGGCTTTTGTGTGCTTAAAAAATCTGGAAAATTTTGGGTTAAAACGGGGTTAAGGTTGGAAGTTATTAATTTTCTTTTCATCATGGCCAAATTGAGTCAGATTTGAGCAGTTTGGGTTCAGAATTTTCTGTGATTTGTATGAGCCTAATTTTTAGAATGTTCTTATTGTATTTCATTCATACCATGTTAAGCTATGTGCCAGAAAAATTTGAGGTCAATCGGAGTGGTTTATATAGGGTTTTTACCCTTAGGAGCTTAGACTATGGTTGTTGGAAATTGAAGGCAGCTAAGGGTTTTGTGCTAAATTGCTAAGTTTAATTTAATTTTTTGAGAAATGATAAAGGGTGGGTTTTATTCTTTTTAAGGGATTAATGGAAGTTCTTAGGTGCTGAGAATATGTAAAGTTCATGCTTGCTACTCATTGGCATTATTTGGCGAGCAAAGGATAATATAGGCATGATATATGCTTGGTGTGTAATATGGACTTGAATTTTGTTTGGGATGATCTAGGAAGTACTGTGATTAATTTATATGAACTCTTTGCTAGATTTGGAGGATTATCAAGGGTAAGGACCAATTTACTAGAGTTTATACCCTAAGCTTAAGGATAAGGTAAGTTCCCTTACATTCATGAAATCAATTTTATTTTGTTATCTTGGTTTGGAAGAAAGGTTGGTGAGTATCTCTTGCAAACACGAAATAATGGTACGATGGCTAATTTTTGACAACTTCTATATTTAGAAACTTCTTATTTTGAAAACTTCTAATTTTAGAAATTTCTAGATTTTGAAAATTTTAAAATATGTCAAGCATGACTTAGGAGCCAAGCATCAAACATTTTGATTTGTTTTGAATATACAAGAGATGAATTCTTGATCATGCATATACTTTTCGAAAATCATAGCATAACTTATTTGAGCATGTGGCTCTTTCAACTATGAACACTTGGAATAAAATATCAACTTAAAACCATGCCTTCTAAAATCCTTGTGCAAGTTGGAAAATGTTATTTGGAATTGTATTGAACTAATTTTGTAGGATCCGCTTTGGAGTTTTATGAATTGTGAAGATTGAATAATGCTGAGTACTCAATAGGGGCTAGACTTCTATACTAGCCTTCAGTTGATCTAGGGATATCTCTCAATAGGTGGCCACCTTTGAGAGGTTAACTCTTTTTTATCAGGGCTTCAGTATAGAAGGTTGAGTCATCCTTAGCTAGCAATGGGGTTCTAGTAGAACTGACGTCCGGAAGTGGGACAGCCGGATTGGATTGAGTGAGAGAGGGAGGAGAATCTCACTCAATAGTATGTACACCTACCAGTGTTGGGGGTCAAGTGCTTCACAGAAGTGAGAGCCACCTCTGTGCCCTTTCACCACCTAACGGGGGTCATATGCTTCACCTAGTATGACAGCTACCTCTGTACCATGTCACACTAACTTGGTTGCTTTTAATTGTTGAACTATTTCCATGGAACTGTTCTAAAGGGACCCTGTAATTTTATTCGAAGCTTAATATCTTTTAATTATTCATATCTTTCCAAACAAAATATTCTAAGAGCATTTTGCTTCATGACTTCTCACTACTATCTTTCAAGAAGTAGGAATTAAATTTGTAAAGAAGGCATGATAAGCTTTTGATATACCGTTAGTGCATGCATCATGAAATGTGTTTTATATTCTTAGCCCAATTCACACACGGGGCTGACTGAGATAATCAATCTCATACTATTTTGAACTCATGTTTTCAAGGTGCCTCAAGTCTTGATCATGTTGGAAGATCAGTAGCTTGAAGTTTTTGTTCTGGAATTTCTATGTCCATTTATTGGATATTTGCTTTGAATATTAATTTTATGTGGGACTTTTGTATAAGTATTGAAGTTTTTTTCTTTAAATTAATTTTCCCTTAGACTTTCTTTAAAATTTGAATTTCTTTTAATCTTTCATTATAAAGACCCCTAGTCCAAAGGATGGGGCGGCATCCCCGACCCATTTTGGGTTACGTAAGTAGGTGGGGTGTTACAATAGTACTTTTTAAAAGGCTAACTCATTTCTCACCCATACATACTATTTCTGACATTTGTTAATGAAAACTAAATATCAACTGCATTTCTTAAGCAATAAAAGTTCCAATGCTAAGAATATTTCATGAATTCACATGAATATGTAAGCCATGGTATGGTATGGCAGAAAATAGATCTTTCCAAAGATACCACTTAATAAAAGTTCCCTAGGCTAAAAAACATAAGAAAGCAGTGAACATGGTAAGATGAATAATTGAAAAGAAATGAATTTGTCCAACTTTAATTTATAAAGTTTTAAACTACAAAAGAATGTTGAAATACTAAAGTTGAATGCCCTATCTAAACAAATAGCAAAACAAAAACCAACTTCATCATAAAACTACCGTCAAATTTAAAAGCATAAACTCACAAGAATAAAAAATGGAAGTTCACAGGTTCTCAATTTAAGATTTGACCTACTTCTTTCTTGGTATTCTATTTTAAATACTTGCACTCTGTCCAACTATTAGCCCTAGTCAACAATGGCTTTAAAATCTCCATGAAAAAAAAATAAAAACATATATTTAATAAGATCAATCTTGTCAAATTAAGAATGTCTAAGCCATTTCTTGGTTTCATTTCAACTCCTACATAACTAACAAAGCAGCTCAACTTGAATCACTTATAGAAAGCTTAAAATAAAATTATAAATCTTATTATAGTTATTCAAACTAAAATTAAAATAATAAATAAAACATTCATACAATATTATAGAATATGAAACATTCAATATTATGCTCCATTTGTTTAAAAAAATATAATATTCTTAACAATAATTCAATGTAAAACCACCATCATCACTACCATCATCATCATAAAGGAAGAAGCCCACCACCACCATCATCATAAAGGAAGAGGTCATAGTTTCCTAAAGGATTGAATGCCACAAAAAATAGAAAATGGTCTAAGTTGATTCTAAGTTAAGTGATAAGAAGTAGAAGAAGCTGGCTAATCTAAATTAAGCTACCAAAAAATCCAACAAATCAAAGAGAGAAGGGTTTGTTTTAGGGGAGCAGTTGTATAAAGTGGTTCTTAAGCCCTCTGCCCTAGGAATCACTTTACGAGCTTCACTGAGCATCATTTCTATGCCTTAAAGGTCAATGTGTACCATCTAAAATTGATTCAATTGGTACTTACATTTTCTGATGAGGCAAATATTCCCAACAATAGAACTGGTAAGAACCATTTGGCAATCCAATTTCAAGATGCCTATGCACATAACTCCATGCACCTAGCATGGAGAAGCTAAACTTTAACTGTTTAAAAATAAATATAACATTTTTATTTCCTTAAAAAAAAAACACACACACACACACACAAGTAGCTCTTCTTAACACAACCTTGTTCAACTTTTTTCTAAGCTAAAATTAAGACAACTCATCCAGCTTTTGGCTTAGAAAAACAACAAGAAAGTTATTTAAGTTAGATTAGGGAATCAGATTACATATGTAGATGTTCCTTTCTGGTTCACTTAAATGGAACTCTCTAATCTTCAACTTACAAATGATATATCAGTCTAAGCAAAATATAAAATACTATGGCGGATCACAAGAGCAAAGATTATATAGACACTGTTAGTATTATTAAGTAATATGGGTTAAGGCATATAACATGTTACATAACCAGTTTCAACTTTAATTCAAAATGCATGTAGGACCAAATATGGAGAACAATTTGGAGCATAGCGTCATCACTTGAGCTACATTACACTATCTAGAAGGAACACATGATGCACCTCTTTAAAGTAAATAACTATAAATAAATAATTCTCAAACTTGTAAATAATTATAGCTGTCCTTATAAATGGTTTGTTTCTGAATGTCCAAACAAATCCGCAGCACAAGTTTTTCTAGTTGGGGTAAATTTAGCCTTCAAACGAACTAAATTAGAAAGAATACTCTAAGGAAATACTGAAATTCAAGAACAACAAGATGGACAAACCAAGGACAGCAAGATGGAATTTAAATTCCAAAAATCAATTAGCAGCCTCCACTGTTACATGGATACTAAATAGATTCAAGCAACTAAACACGGTTTAAGAACTGAACGTCACAAACAAATGCACAAAAAATCAGAAAGAAAAATAGGTATGATACAACTATTAACTCTTAATAGCTAAGCGTAGCATTGGTAGGTTGAAATTGCTATATTATTCAGTGCAATTAGTATTAGCACAAGTTAATTAGAAGAAAACGCATCAATAACTAATGATAACAAGTAATCAAATACCCAGGACAACAATACATTGATAAAAAATCCTGATTAACTCAAAATTATAATCTCTAAAATAATATGCAATTACAATCAAAACATTAAGTACATCATTGTTCTAGAAAAGTAAACAAATGATAAAAGATAGAACTCATAGACAAGCCCTTCTTCTTCTCTTGAAAACCTCCTTTTAAAAATGTCCCTCTGAGTGGTGATTTTGTTTTTGAATAATAAGTAGCTAGCTTCGATCCTTCAAATCACACATTTGTCTTGTGTATTTCTTGTTTAAATAGGCTTACAAAAGGCTAAAAAAATTTCCTAAGAGTCATGGGCCGAGTAGAGATTGGAAAATACCAAAACTCTTAGGAAATTACCAAATTCGCGCATAATTGGAAAAGTCCGCTGATTTGGGGCAACATGGAACCGGTGTCGGCTCCATCCTTCACAATCAGTGCCAACCGTGCTCTAGTCGTGCCTGATGTGCTCTGTTTTTCTCGACTTTTTCCTCCCTTCTAAAATGGGGCCACTACCAGCAGTGTGCCAGCCGTGCACTTCAACGGTGACGATTTTGACGTATTTTCATCATTTTCTGTAATAAAACTCTAAAATGCCTTTCCAAGGGTAAAATATCAAATATGAAGGAATATGACTTGTAATTGCATCAAATGTATCACAAAAGAACCTCAAATAACTAGGAAAATATAAATGAATTTTGCCCATATCACATACCTCAATACTTGAACTTTTGCTTATCCTCAAACATACAAGAATTAGATACTAAGTAAATGGTTTAAGATAAAATAACTTTTTAACTTATCCTTAGCAAATTCATCCATAATAAAGGAATAATCTTTTTTCAATCTCAAATACAAACTTGCCATTCATTTTAACCCTTTTAAAACCTTTCAAACTCATGTATTAAATCAAATAATCCCAAGGCCAACAAAGTTAAGTTAAACATGCTTATATCTAGTACAAGTGAATTATCCTACTCCTCAAGCAAAAATATAAATAACATAAGTTATACAAGTCAAGCCATTTAACCAATTCAAGATTAGAAACTCAAATTTACACAACTCAAGTTAATGAAATAAGGAAAACACTCAACTCGCTTTTTTTTTTTTTCGATGGCTTAAGAAATTGATAGCCTCAAGTGTATGAATTTCTCTTCACACACCGTATTGGCATATTAGTCATTATTATTTTTCTTTTTAATCATTTTTTCCAACATTTTATTCCTTTGCTCTTTCTTACTTTTTTACCTTTTTGCCTTCGGGATAGCCTCAAGAGAGTGTACCGAACAATACTTGCTACTTCTCTCTAAGTTAACTCCATTTTCAGCAAAAGGTTTTCTATTTATTTTTTTTTCCCAAAAGATGAAAGCAAAATTTTTTCAACTCCATGATTTTTTCAACTCACATTTTTTTCTCTTCACCCAAATTTTTTCCCTCACATTCCTTATTCACAACTCAAAGCCAAGCAAATTTTAAATCCATAATACAAAAATTAGTCAACAACTCATCCCATATTTCATCATATCATCCACATTCAAACTCAAAGAATAAAATAAAACTTGAATACCAGATATAACCAAGGTTAACTTAAATTCTCAAAATTTAGCAAAATCCAACTTAATACACAAGTTTACCTTTTAAATAAAAATCCAACTATAATGAATGACAAATCCGTATCCAAAGTCAAATAGAAAATCATAACTTCATTATAGACAAGTAAGCTCAATTTATCTTTACAATTTCCAAACTTTCAAATTACTCTGAATTTCCAAACAAAAAAAAAATTCCAAAGTAGCTCGATACCAAGACACTAAAATAGCTAAAAACCAAGAAAACACCAAAATATTGACAAAACTTGGACAAAGAATATCACCAAACCACTCCCTCACACTTAAACTGGGCAATGTCCTCATTTTCCAAAATTAACACAGGAAAGCATCTCCAAAGGGACCCAAAGGAAGGTAGAAGATTAAGCAATACTCTCCAAGTGCAATGAAGGCCCAAGAGATATCTAAACTTAAAATAAAGAGAAAGGCTTGTTCAAGAGAACTTTATTCAAACCTACAAAGAAAACATAAAGAAAAGCATAAAGAAAATAATAGCAAAATAAAACATTCCCAAAATAAAAGAAAATAACCCAAAGAAAAATACTAAAAAGCCTAAGAAAACTGTTGGAAAGTATGCCATCAAAGGTTATATATTATGTGTAAATATATTACAATAAAATATTTATATATTCAATTTTGTTTGTTTCATATATTATTGCACATTTAAGGTCCAAGTATGACAAGTAATAGTCTATGTGTTGGGCCATTCTTCATAGTAAAGTATAAATATGGGTACTTGTCATACAAGTAAAATTAAGTTCTTAGTCATTTGATGGAACTGGGCATTTCATCAAGTTACGACTATTATGCCATGAGTTATAATGATGAATGGTTTACCTTCAATTAGTGAGTAGTTCACTTATATCATTGGCATAAGCATATTTCGAATATGTAGTGGTCTATTTTAAAATGCTATAATTATAGAGGCCAGATTATTACTACTACAATGTGGATGGATACCTTCATACTTGAGTATGAGTTGATGGTTTGGTGAAGCTAAGGTCTTGTACTTTGATGTATGTTGAGTGAGATTTCCTTTGTGAGATCAATAACCTTGTACGTTGGGTGTATTACTCTAGTTATTTAAGACGGACTCATGCAATAGAGTTGCTATGCTTCACTTTGTGAAGTTAAATCACCTTCTTATGATTGTCTAGGATAATCTTAAAATCTAGGGCCCTGGGAATGTGACTCTAGAATATATGCATTTGGGTAGCTTATAATGATAAGTAAGTACATTCAAGTGAGTCATAGATTATCGGACTAGAGATCTAAAGATGGCAGATGTTTTTAGGATGGGTGTTAGTACATTTATCCTGTCTCATTGATGAGTGTTGCATAGAGGGGTATTTCTATCATTTCACCTATAGGTCGGAGACATTACTTTAGCAATATTATTCTTAAGGTCAATATTTCCATACGGTAATGTATGAAAATATTTAATATGGTAAAATGCAGCTATTTAATAGTAAGGGCATTTTGATCATTTTAGTAGCCATGAATAATATGTCTCTTGGTCCCCAGAGTAGATCAAGTTACTTTGATGTTGTTTAGACATAATCTGGACTTAATGGATAATTATATGGAAGAGAATAAAATTTATTCTAAGAGTTCAATTAGAATTAATTAATTAGTCTTTGATTTTTATAAAGCCCAGAAAAGATAATTAATTAATCAAGAGAATTGGGCTGGAATAAATTAATTAATTGGGCTGATATATGTTGATATATATTAAGAGTCCAATTAGAATTAATTAATTAGTCATGAATATTTAATGAAGCTGAAGAAAAGATAATTAATTAATCAATAGGATTAGGCTAGTCCTGGACTGATTTATGAGCACAGCACCAAGCCCATTAGGGCTTGGTGATTTCAGCTATTAGGGCTTGAAGAAGCCCTAAGGCTAGCCGAAATTAAGAGGCAAAGAGTGGAAGGAAAAAATAACGTTGGTTGTTGTCAGTTCTCCTCTCTCTCAAGAGTGTCATCTCTCATTTTCTCTCTTGTGAACATTTTTTCTTTTCCTCTTACCTAGAAGGAAAGTATCTTGATTATCCATAGAAGGATCTTTCACCAAGCTAACCCAAGAGTAAGGTAGAGTCATACTTCAGAAGACGAAGAGAGAAAGCTTAGAGACGCTTAATGCGTAGGAGTAGAAGATTGGCGGGAATACCGGTCGAAACAGAGGCACTTCCTTCTCCCCTTCCAATGCAAGTTTCAGTGCAACTCGGCCCCTTGTTAGTTAATCTGTGACCAATAAAGAAAAGTAAATACTCTCTCCTAGATATGGCATGGAAAACTGAAAAAAATTTTGCTGCATTTTTTTTTATGTTTTTTATTTTGATCCTTTAAAAATAAGTAAAGACATGACCCATTCCTTCCCCCATACTTAATGGTTTCAAAATCATATCTTGAATGCTTTCCCTATTCGTGCCAATACAACAAATGTTCATGTACTTCTCATAACAAATGCAAGACTTGTGCCAGTGAAATATTAACTAATAGTACCAAACAAACACCTAACATAATTCTCAAAACATTGGAAGAATTTAGTTCAAATAAGATACATATTCCATAGGCTTACTCTTCATACTCTTTCTCCATTAATTTGAGACATGTGATTATTCTACTTAGATCAAATATGACTTTAGTGCTTGTAACTGAAGGTTAGGGGCTTGTAATGTAAGGCTAACAAACGAAAGATATAGGATAATCAAAGTACAAAAAGATGAGAGCTTGCAAGAAAGAAGAGACATCAAGATATAATAAAAACACAACTCCAATCTTTCTTGCTCTCAACACATTTCAAAAACCAATACCCCAAATCCTCATACCATGAAAGTTCAACTTGCACAAATCATGTATTCTTCACTAGCACCATTGATGCAAAAATAATCAATGCTTTGCAAAAATCCTTAAGATTGTAACAAGTTTCAATCAAACTCAACCAAACACGATCTTCCATTCCTTTGATTTTTTTCCTTATGTTTTTTTTTCCTTGCTCGAATTTTTCAACTTTCATCTCCTTTTTTTTTTTTTCTCTCAACTTTTCAATTGCTACTCTTTTTTCTTTCTTTTTTTCTTTTTAGATTGTTCTTTTCATCCAGTAGCTTTCTTCTCCTTTGTTTTGTTTTTTTTTTCTTCATCTTCATTGTTTTTTTTAACCAACACATTTTCGACAATTTCAAGCAATAAAATCTTCAACTTCTACTCTACCTCCCATAACACAACATATAAAACATGACATAAAGTAATAATTCATGATACTTTTCAGAAATCAGCCTTCCTTAAGATGTAAAGTCCTCTTTTTTTTTTTTTTCCAACTTTGCACTCTTACCCCCAAAGATTAATAAAAGATTTGGATCATCAATCAAGCTCTCAAAAATAGATAATGGGTAAAGTATTTGACTGGTTCATGAAAGAAATTAACATATATAGGCTTAAAATAGGCACTAGAGATAGTTAAAAATGCAGGCTTGAAAAGTTCAAACTGTTCAAAGAAGGCCTATTATCATAATCCCTAATCTAAATCATGAATGCCTTTCTTATTTTACCTTGAGAGATATTAAAGTAAGTTCTAGAATGACCATAGAAGTTTTAGTAAAGAAAACAGGCTTAAGAAGAATGTAAAGCATTTGTCAAGCACTACATTAGTCCATGTGTGTGTAAAAAAAGTCCTGAATAAGGTATAAGAAGTATAGGACCATGCTTTATCAACTAAAATAGAGACATGCACCAAAATAGATCTTGGATGAAATCATGTAAAAATATTGGGAAGGAAAGACACCTTACAAAAATCGAAAACAAAACAAAGACACAAACTCTTTTCACTCATCATGCTTCCTCATCAAACCTTTGTAAATGAAATTAATGCCCGAATATAAAGAGAATGAAGGTTTTTGGAAAAGGTCATGTGTAGGAAAACAACTTGTCTCAACAAAACATGAAATATAAACCTATTCTCTAACTTGCTTTTAGACACACAAAGGTTTTGTTCAACAAAAGAATGCACATGGTATCTAAAGAATGCATCAGAAATGAAATAACCATTTAACCCTTCAAAAGATTTGTCACAGTAAAAATTTCCCTTAAAACTTAGCAATTGAGTTCTTAAAAATGGGATTAAGAAATCCTTACCTTTCACCATATCTACAAATACTAAGTTACCTTCCTAAAATTGGGGTGAAGGATAGAATTTGTCAATATCCTTCAAGGACTTCTTATGATATAGCATTGAAAGATCCAACTTCTTGAGACATGTTAAACTCCAAACATCATCATTGGGACCATTATTCTCCATGAATTGAGAGGAACCTAAGAAATCATGTGACAAAGAGATATTAGAGTTATTAGTACATAGAGGAGAATTGAATACCTCTCTTGCCACACTATGCAATTGTCCCACATATCCCCTCTCCTCTATTTGGGGGTCCTCTTGTTCAAGTGTATGGGCCTTTATGGCATCCTCAACCAACTTGACTAAATGTGTTCTTTGATGACTTAAACATTGGGAAGCTTCTTTATGCCAATTAATGGATGAATTTGAATTTGCAGTAAAAGAAGTTTTTGATACTTCTAATGGCGTCTCACTAAAAACGTCAATCCCAACTTGTAGCCTTGCCAATTTATCATCATTGTAACTCCTTTGAATTTGTGTCCATGGTGACATATGTGTTGGGTATCTCAGACTCGTATCCTGTACAGTGCAGTGGAAGAATAAAACAAGATACCATCCCAGGATCCGCATATATATGGAAAACAAGATATAAAGATAACAAATGTAACATCTTTTACCTTTCTTTGATCATTCGAAGAACAAAAATTTCTTCTTCAAGTCAAGGCGCGATCTAATAATCCTTTTGATCAAGCTCCATGATAGTTGAATGTCCAAACACTATAATCACAGTGTGTGATAATCTCTAACAGTAATCCACACAGAGGAATACTCAAGCACCAAAATTTCCTGTGCTAGCAGAAACAAGCTGGCGGCTAGGGCTTCTCAAGAACAATCGAGAGAAAGAGGGAAAAGAGAATGTCAAGTGTTGCTAGGGTTGGAGTCGTGTCTCACATCTTAGCTAGGGTTTCGTTTGTTATCCTTATATCACACGAAAAATCCTGCTCAAAATGGACTCCAATCTCAAAATTCTAAAACAGTTAGAATTCCCTAATTGTAATTGGAAACATCAAGTTCTCACAATTACAATTTGGACCATTAATTATAACTAATTACAATTTGGCCACAACAACTTCTCTTTCTCGTAATTAACCCCACTATGTTATCAAATAACATCTTGAGTATATAATCCTCTATTGTGTGTGACCTATTAGGTTTCCCAATCAATTGGTAGAGAACATGAATTAATCCAAATGTCTTTGAGATTAATAATCCATAATTAATTAGAATTAATCCTATTAATTCTAATCAGGATTGGTTTATTAATTCATCAATTAATAAACCCATATTCTCAAATCATGAGCGGTATCTAGCAACACATCATGACCACCCAAGAGTCCAGGAAGTCAAATGCCTTGACATGAACCCTTCGCCCCTACTATTAGGAGTGGCGAATTCTTTATTGACCCTCTCAACTACTTTCGTTTACCTCACAATGTACTCAATATCCATCCCATAGGCGGCCCTTGATCGACCTCCAGAGATTGGAATCAAAGTACAGTTGATAGGAGCTAAATTAGTTATATTTTTCTTAGTTATTTGAGGTCATTTTGTGATACATTTTGTGAAATAACTAGTTATATTCCTTCATATTTGATATTTCCCTTATAAAAATGCTTTTCTATAATTTTATGAAAAAATAAGGAAAAATTAGAGCTAATTATGTGATTTTCCAAAACAGAGGTGGCACCAGCCCGAGAAGGACAGCCGGCACTGGTTAGCTATTGGAAAGGCAGAGAGAAATTGAATGCAATTACAATTGAAATTAAACAAAGAAAAGAAAAACAATTTCGGTCAGCAAATAAACAAAGACTAAATGAAAGAAAAGAAAGAATTGATTTGGTCAGCAATTAGTAAAAGAAAAAGCATGAATTTCGGTGGGGGACCAGGTGCAAAGAAGAAGTCAACAAAAGGGGCTATAAAAGACAAAAACAAAAGAACAAGAAGTAGTAATTTTCTGTGGGTTTTGGTGATTTGCAGCTCAATTGAGCCAAAGTAGGGAAAGCGGCTCAATTGAGCCGCTGCGACAACAAAGTCGGTTTCAGAATTTCGATGGCTTCAGCAAATGTTGGATGGCTCAATTAGAGGCCAAATAAAAAATTTCAATTACAAACACCCATTGAAGGCTTCAGCAGACACGACAAAGCACAAGAAGACAAAAGCCGAAATCAAATTCAAGTCCAAATTGAAGTTCAATTTCAAAAAGTCAAGGCGGAAGTTTATTTAGTTTTATTTAGAATTTTATTTAGGTTTTTCTTTTAACAATTTCAATTCCTTTTTGGTTTGGGATTATTTTTAGGTAATTACTTCTTCTTTATTTAGGACTCTTTTAGGAACTTTGTGAGCCTATAAATAAAGGACAATTTACCCTAGCAAAAGGAGGTGTACAATGTAGGTACTTAAATTTATTTTAAAGTGCATCACCAATATTTTCTCGAGATAAATAGTTCAAGGAGGATTGTACAAGAGGGTATATGAAGGAAGAAAAAGAAGGCTTGTCTATGAGTATCTATTTCTTTCATTTGTTTTCTTTTTCTTGAATAATGATGTATTAATTGTTTTATTATAATTTGATGTTGTTTTAGATATTCATGATATTTAGAGTATTTTATCTTTTGATTAATTGATTGTTTTTCTTGGTATTTAATTACTTGTGCTTATTATGAAATTAATTGGTTGGTTCTTCCTATTAATTTGCTGAGACCAAAGGGGTTGATGGTGGTTGCACTTTATTAATTTCATATTTGTTGTCTGTTAACTCGCCGAGACCAAGAGAGTTAATTGATGAGAACTAGGTAATTAAAAATTAATTGATGTTTGCCGAGACTACGGATTCATTGGTTAATTTCATGTTTTAAATTCGCAGAGACCAAGGGAATTTAATCAAGGATTGTGTTTAATGCATATTTTGGATGAATTAGTTGAGACGAGACCAAGTGATTCTAATTTATCTAGAAGATAGTGATTTCATGGATTGAAAAAGAAGTGAATCTATCTTAATCCTTCATGGTGCCAAAAGAATAATTGGTTATGATAACGATTAAGTTCTTTAAGATCGTGTTTGTCTAAACAATGGGTTGAGCTATATACTTCTCCATCCTTGACATGTATATATTTTATTTTGTTTTATTTTTTTTCCTTTTTATTTTGTTTTCACTTTATCGAGTCAGTTAAACAATGAAAAAAAAGTGACTAATGTATACTTGTTCCTTAAGGATCGACAATCGTTTGAACCCTATGCTATATTAATGATGAATACGCTTGCTCATATGTGTGATTTGGGAATGTGCTGAGTTTTTGTATGATTTTTACACCCAAATAAATACGCATCAACAGTTCTCAACAAATAAAGTACCTTGGAGATCTCAAGTCTAAGGATACTTGCACGTTTGCTATACTAAGATTATATCACTGGCACTAAATAATCCATGTGATTATAATCCATGTGATTATCTCATAGCTAGGTCATCCAATGAACTTGTTCTATTAACAAGAATCTACGTGTTAACTTTGAGTATCTCAATACTCACGGATATGAGAACCACTGCCTGATCAAATTAGGAAGTCTAACACATGTTAGTCTAACACATGTTAGTCTTAATTTTCTTAACACAGTGTTGTACTAGGGACTTTATCTAATAGTTATATTACACAAAGGTAAACAAAAAAATTGTAAGATAAATAATTCCTTTTATTAAAATAAAATATGTCATATACAATGTACAAGTGATTGCCTCTAGAGTATAACACTAACAAACTCCCACTTGCACCAGAACCAGTCATTCATGTATCTAATACCAAATGACTCAACATGACAATGATGTTTTTTTTGGGATAGTGCTTTTGTAAGCGGGTCAGCTATGTTCTCATCCGTGGGAATTCTCTCTATCTTTATTTTCTTAGCTGCTTCAAAAGCAGCTATATACTCAGCTTCTGTCGTAGAGTTGGCAATAGTCTCTAGTTTGAAACTTTTCCAACTTATTGCCCCTCTGCACAATGTAAACAAGTTGCCAGATTGTGATTTGAAATCATCTTTATCATATTGAAAACTGGCATCAGTATACCCGTTTATTTTCAAATCACCTTCTCCATATAATGCGAACATATCCTTAGTCCTTCGTAAGTACTTAAGAATATTCTTTACAGCCACCCAATGACCCTCACTAGGGTCTGATTGGTATCTACTCGTCAAACTGAGAGCACAAGATACGTCGGGCCTAGTATATATCATAACATATGATAGAGCCTAAATTAGTCATGTTTTTTCTAGCTATTTGAGGCTCTATTGTGATGCATTCAGTTAAATAACTAGTCATATCTCTTCATATTTGAGATTTTACCCTTGGAAAGGTATTTGGTTCATTATTTCAGAACTTAGGGGTAAAACGACGCAAAAATGTCGCAAAATAGAATCAAGGCGGCGTCGGCCAGGACGGAGGAACCGGCGCCAGCCATATGCTGATGACATGAACTTCGAAGCAACGAAAAATTGTTGAAATGAGACCGGAACAAAACCAAACCGGCGCCAGCTCCAATAGCTAAGGCGGCGCCGGATATTCTCTGAGGAAAAGACGGGATTTTGATTTTTGTACGTGATTTTTGGAAATTTGTGGAATTTTAGTATCTTCCTACTTCTACTCGACCAAGAACCTTACACCAACGAGTTTAGATACTTCCTAAGCCTGTAAATAGATGGAAAACACAAGGGAAAAAGGAGAGAATTCATAGATTATTATAGAAAAACACTCAAATCAAAAGAGGAATTCTTCAATTCAAGGAGGGTTCTGCAAGAAGGTCTTCAAATGAAGAAGAAGGAGGCTTGTCTATGAGTGCTTTCTTTTACTTTGTTTTCTTTTTCTTGAACAATGATGTATTAATTATTTTATTGTAATTTGACATTGTTTTAGATATTCATGGTTTTTAAGGTTATTTGATATTTTGATCAATTGATTGTTATTCTTGGTATTTAATTACTTGGGCATATTATGAGATTGATTGGTTGTTTCTTTCCATTAACTTGCTTGAGAAATGGGTTGATGGTGGTCTCAATTCATTAGTTTTATATTTGTTATCTCTTAACTTGCTTGAGAAATGGGTTAATTGCTAAGAATTGGTAATTAAAGGTTAATCGATGTCTGCTAGAGTATGGATTCATTGGTTAATTTCATGTTTTAAGTTTGCCAGAGTATGGAAATTTAATCAAGGATTGTGTTTAATGCATCTTTTGGGTGAATTATTGAGACAGAGTATGTGATGCTAATTTGTCTAGAAGATAGTGATTTCATGGATTGGGAAAGAAGTGAGTCTACTTTAATCCTTCATGATGCCAAGAGAATAATTAGTTATAATAATGATTGGGTACTTTAGGCTCATGTTTGTTAAAATAATGGTTTGAGCCACATAATTCACTATCCTTGACATATATATATATATTTTATTTTATTTTTATTTTCCTTTTTAATTATTTTTCACTTTATTGAGTCGGTTAAACAATGAAAGAAAAGAGATTAATGCATCCTTGTTCCTGGAGGATCGATACTCGTTTGAACCCTATTCTATGTTAATGATAAGTACGCTTGCTCATATGTGTAATTTGGGATTAACGTTTTAATTTAAACTTGATTGGGAATATACTTATTTAGATATGATTTTTATACCCAAATCCGAACACATCAAATTTTTTGCGCCATTGCCGGGTAATAATATCACGAAAGCTTGGATTTTGTTGATTTAACCATGTAAATATGTAAATAGGTAAATATGTAAAGATGTACAGTTGTTCTTTGCGCAAAAAGGTGCTATCTTTTGTATTTTATGTATTCATGTATACCCTTGTAACCTAACCTACTTACTTCGACTATGTTCTATTAACTAACTTTGTATTCTTTTAATTTTGTTTTAATCATTAATTCTGTATCTAACATGCTTCTTATTTTTTAGGTGTTATCTTTGGTACATGACCCAATAATCCGAAGGTGAGATAGTTGATTTTGACCCTGAAATCGAAAGGACACTATCAAAGATCCGCTGAACAATCCAAAGGAACTTAATCGTCGAAATGAATGGTGCTCAAAATAACAATACTGGGAATAGGAGGGTTATGGATGACTTTGTGAAACCTGCAATCTCAGGCACAGGCTCGAGTATTACTAGGCCAAGGATGGACGCAAATAATTTTGAAATAAAGCCCAATATTATCTAGATAGTTCAAAACATAGTTCAATTTGAAGGGTTACCTAGGGAAGATCTCACTGCTCACTTAGCTAGTTTTCTTGAGATTTGTGAGACGTTTAAGATGAATGGCATTTTTGAGGATGCCATAAAGTTAAGACTTTTTCCTTTTTCTTTGAGGGTTAGAGCCAAATCGTGATTAAAGCCCTTACCTACAGGTTCTATCACTACTTGGATTGACCTAGCTGAAAAATTTCTGACCAAATATTTCCCTCCAGCTAGGATAGCCAAACTTAGGAACGAGATATTTGCCTTCCAACAATTAGATTCTGAGCCATTATATGAGAGTTGAGAGAGATTTAAGAAGATGCTGAGAAAATGCCCACATCATGGATTTAAGCTCGGAATGCAGATGCTCATCTTTTTGAATGGCCTCATGTTTGCAACACGTCAAGTGGTAGACTCTTCTGCAGGGGGTTCCATCAATCATAAGACCCCAGAACAGGTATTTGATCTTATTAAAAATTTGACTTCTAATAACTATTCTTGGAGAAGTACAAGGTCTAGAGCTCGTGTGCAAGGAGTACACAAAGTAGATGTTATTGTAGCATTAGAAGCTAAGGTGGATGCCTTAACTCAAAAGATGGAACAAATGGTGATGCCTCAAGGCCAGGTATTGAACGTAAGTTGTGATTTCTATAGAGAAGGACACCCGAATCATGAGTGCCAAAACATGGGGTCACTCTAAGAAACCTCAAAACAAGCGGCCTTCGCAGGTAATGTCTGGCCAGGTAACAACCCTTATAGCTCTACCTATAATCCTGGTTGGAGAAATCACCCTAATTTCTCTTGGAGCAATGGAAATCAACCTAGGCAGGGCTCTTTCAATTTTGGAGGAAATCAAAGGAACCTAAACCCCATGAACAATACTACAGCACCTTCAAAACCACAATTAGAAGAATTGATTGGCCAATTGGTAAGTACAATGGAGACTAAATTCCAAGGGGTCGATGTTACAACAAGGAACCTAGAGACCTCCATGTGCAACTGGAAAACCAAATTGGTCAACTAGCTAAATTATTGGGAGATCGTCAAGCTGGGGCATTGCCAGGAAACACTGAGGAAAATCCACAGGATCAAAACCGTGGAAAGCATTGAAGCCATTTTTTTTTTTTCGTTTTACTTTACTTTCCATTTTGTGCTTGAGACAGTTTTTACTTATGTCATTTTGATTGATTGTTTTTCATAAATTAGAGTGCATTTTTTTTTTTATCATTACTGTGCATTCATCATTTTTTCTTAATTGCAAAAAAAAAAAAAGTTGGAAACCGAATAGAATGCAACCAACACCGGCTGTGTCGGCTTCACCTCCCCAACTTCCCAAAATTTAATTTTTCACCTCCTAATCACTTCTATAACATTTATCTACCTCTCTTTTGTTTATCCTACGAATCAAAATCTCAAAATCTTTCATTTTTGCATCACAACCTCACCTTCAATCCACAAGCAAGAAACTTAGATTTCTGCAAAAAGCTTACATCTTTTGCTTGCCCATGCATACACGAGCATAAAGGTATGATTTTTATTCACTTCCCATGGTTAAAATGGTGTAGATGATTCTTTCTAAATTTAGGGACAATTTTGGTTGAAAATTGGGATTGATTATACCATATTGAATTGTGCATTACTCCTTGTGCTTTATGAGTTTGGATAGATTAGGAGTTAATGGTTCTTGGATACTTGATTCATGCACATGATCATTAGAAACTTCATGCATATATCTAAGGTTAGAATTGTGGCTATTTATGATGATTGAATAAATGCTACATATGGAACTTGAATTGCTTTTCACGTACTGGCATGATAATGCCTTCATTCACATGATCATGTATACTTGAATGCATTGGGGATATTCAATACGTTTATTCTTTACAGTGAGCTTTCCATGTATTATTGCAAGTTGTGTTGAATTGATTGGAGGGGATTAAATTGATTGTTGATTAGAGTGTAATATATATTGAAGGAGTTTGGGCTTTGTGGTTGAATATACACTACTACAGGTCATGTCCTACGTATTTGAAATACGCTTATGTCATGAAGTGAGTGGACTACTCACTGGCTAAAGGTAAGTCATTCCCCATTTGGAATTCATAACATAATAACCTAAACATGATGAGATTCTCAGTCTCATCAATAGGTTAAGAACAAAAGTTTATGTATTTAAATAACCCGTGATCCATACCTTATTGTGAAAGACCACCATTCACATGGACCACTTATTTAAACACAATGGGTCTGTCCCTAACGAAAATTGTGTACAAACAAAAAGTAAATTCACAAACAATTTCTGAAAATAAATTCTTTTATTAAAATATTCAATTTTACAACAGAAACCTAGTCTAAGGGGGCATACAATCCAACAAATATATATATATATATATATATATATATATATATAGTAGATATGAATATAAAGTGATAAATGCATTATATATACTGCACTTAACGAATTTGTACAGAGATATAATGTATGCATATCATTTAATTATAATCTATACTTCGTAACTTGTCGATGGTAACTACACATATATATATATATTAAATGCAAATACAATAGTTATAATTCAACAAAATAATAAAGAATTAAGTATTTGTAAGAATATTACATAAAAAAATTTACCACACACAAAAGTATCGTGAGGAAAAAAATTTGAGAATCCACAAAATGGGAAATCCCACGCAAATCCCTTGGAAATTAGTGAGGGATTGGTGATGAAAATCTGCAACGACGAATTAGCGAGGGATTATTAATATCCCTCACCAATACAACTCTAATTCGTTGCAAATCAGGCAATGAATTGCAACGGATATTTCGGTAGCTATTCCCTCGCAAATTAGCATTGGATTAGCTTGGGTCTAGTCGCAAATCCGAAGCTAAAAATTTACAACCAATATTTAGTAAAAATAAAATATCTATCGCAAATCCCTATCAAATTAGTGATAGATTACAATGGGATTTCTTTATCCCTTGCTAATTTGAAAGGGTTTAAACTTAACGCTAATCCGTCGCTAATCAACTAAGGATTAGTGACGGAAAGTCAATTTGTGTACCGACTCATTATTCCCTCGTAAATCCCTCGCATATTTAGTGAGGGATTATTCCCTCGCTAATACCTACCTTTCTTGTAGTGGACTGAGGTTATTTATAAGGAGATTAGACTCTTATTATGGGGTTTGAGGAGGAAGGTTTATGGTTCTATTATGGATTTTTCTCAATTGTATCCTCGTTGTAAGCCTTTGGTTAATGTTGATCATTTGCCTTTTCAGTGGAGGGCCTTTTCTCATCAATATATTACTCTAGTTTGCTGACTGAAATCATTTATGGTTGCTTTTATAGTGAATGTGGATGGTGCTTCTAAAGCGAATCTAGGTCAATCTGGGGTGGGGGTGGTTATTAGGGCTGCCACTGAGGATTTTGTTCTTGGTTTTGCTAAGAACATTGGTCATTGTACTAATGTGCATTCTGAGATTTTGGCGGTCCTCTATGGTTTGTGTTGATGTCTGAGGAAGCATTACATGCATGTGGTGTTACAGTCGGATTCATTATTGGTTATTAATCAACTTAATAGTGTTTGTGCTAAGCATTGAATGTATAGTTCGATGTTTAGGAGGATTGAGTTGCTATAGGGTTCTTTGACATCTTGTCAATTTCTTCATGTTTATAGAGAAGGCAATAGAGTTGCGGACTATTTGGCTAATTTAGCTTGTGTCGCTTCTAATGTTCTTCTTTTTAATTCATTTGCATCTCTTCTTACTGTGGCATGGGGTTTGTGTAATTTAGATAGGATGCAAGTTCGTTCAATTTGTGTCAGGTCTTTTATACATAAATGATTGTTTTCAATTTTTCATGTTGACAAAGGTAAGATTAATATGTTCCCCTTCATGCATTTTTTTTATATTATACAATAAACAAGTAGGGGTTTGCCAAACCCCCACCATCTCACGTTGTTTTTATTAAATTAAAAAAAAAAAAAAGGCATAATGAGACAAGACCTAATTTGAGAATCTTTTTGGAATTCACCGAAAGCATATAAATTGGGAACATTTTGGTTTTCAGAATTCACGCGAAACTTATAAATTTAATACATTCTCTATTAATTCACAGATTCCTCAAAAAAAGAACAATCAAACCACGGAAAGGTAATTAAGCGACCTAATGCATATAAAGTCTTGGGTTAATTGAACCAAATCAATTAAGAATTAAGACAAGGTTTTACTGATTACACTCATATTCTAGTACCAGCACCGTGTCTAAGCAAGGAAGTGGTTTTTCAAAGTATAAAATCAATAAAAGTTTATCTAGAAATTAAGCCCATTGGATACACTGTGTCTAAGGTGCATTCTCCACCTTTCCTTCTGTGTTCCCTTTGTTCTCTATCTAAATTTTCAATTCAAAAGTCAAGGAAGCTGCTAGAGCCATTACTTCAAAAACAAAATGTAATTTTGAAACGAACCTTTTTTTCATGATACTTATAACTTTCTACAAATTAGTTACCATTGAATGCACAAAAATTAACAATTTATTTGCTAAAACTTACCACTTCTACTAAATTAATTACTAACATATTTACAAAAATTAGTAAGCAAAATATTTCATATGTGTAACCAGAAATATTGATTACACCAAAGATCCAAACGTATGCAAGGTTCAGAACAGTGCAATATAAAGGCGGACGCACACATTTTTTTTTTTTTTCTTGGTCCAAGAAAGCCACCTCCGGAGGTGGAGGATTATGCACACACTTATTATGTGCAAATAAGAAGATTATGTACTCAATTATCTTAAATGAGATCTGAATAGTCACGATATAAAGTTAGGCAATAATTGGTGACTATTGTAAAACAAAATCTAGAAGTTTGAAAAGTAGGAACAATTTTCTGCGTAGCAACGTCTTTACGTGCATTTCCTACTGCTGTTAATCTATAAATACCATTCCTTTAGCCTCTATTTGAGAGAAGCTCTCAACTCCCTTGAGTCCTCTTTCTGACTCTCATCTCCATTGCTACCAATGATAGGTGTTCAAGCTGTACTGTTATTGCATGTTATCCCTTCTGATGTGTCTGGTTGCCCTTGGTATGTCTGACCTTGATTTCAATGTTGGTTCCTGGAGCCTGGTTGTCCATGGGTACTGCTGTGCTAGGGTTTCTTCATATGTTTCTGCCTTTGATACTTCTACCTGATGCTAACCGGCGCTCCAACCTTATAGTCTTCTGCATTTTCTTGGTTTTTCTTATCGGCCTTGGTCTGTCTTATCTATCAAGTATTCTGTTAGGCTCCGTATTTAGTTAATTTAGTTGTAAGGGTATGAATTTGTTTTCTGTCAAGAGGCTAGGTATCATATTGAGTCGATATTTCTCCTGTTTCCTTTGTTCATGCTTCTATTCCGGGCATCATGTGTTTTTTATCTATTTTAACCATTTTCTTCATTTGAAAACCAGTTAGTCAGCTGTTGGAATCAGTCTCGGTCTACAATATTCCTTTTGTGCTAGGCTCCAATTAGAAGTTCACTCTCCCAGTCTCTAACTGCTCCAACTGTCTGTCAGTCTACTACCCCACCTATCCAAAGAAGTCTCCTACCTACTCCATTTCCCCGCCTGTTGTTTTTCTGCTACCTACTCCAACTTATTGCTGTATCTGCCTGCTGCGTTGTCTGATGGCCTGGACCTAATAGTCCAATCTAGAGGCCGGAGAAAACTGATATCTTTTGGGGTGTTGTCGTCTTCCACACCCCAAACATTCCTCTCTTCTCCCAGGTTGAATCTCGATTTCCCACTGTCCCAACCGTGATCATGGCTAATCTTAATCCATCAACACTAACCATACCTGAGACATTCTTGGTCCTTAACCCCAGTCCTCCTTAATCACCCACTCTCATTATTGAGTTGCCTCATTTGCCAACTCCAGAACCTACCTTAGTGACCTCCTCAGTGGGCCCTGATGTTGGGAGCATGCATTCTCCAACTGCCCAGATCGTTGCAAAAGAAAATGGCCCAGGTCAGGACATTATGAAATGCTCGCAAGTGGGAAGCATGCCCCCTTCTACTTCCCCAGAATCTTCTGTCCCTCATGTTCCATGTGTGGGGAACTCTTCCCCCTCACAGACAAAGTCTCATTCCTTTATCAATCCTGTGAGAGACATTTCATCGTCTCGTCTCAAGCCTCTCCCCCATCCCAATCCTCTGAACACCAACCAAAATTCTCAGTCTTGGGCTAGTATTGTGAAAGGGAACCAGGTACAGCAGAATGGATTAAAACTAAGTCATCTATCGAACTTGAGTAAGGTCATTGAAATTGAGGCTTTAGACTTAGTGGATGATGAGGAAAAGCTGGGTTTTTGCCTTGTGGGAATGTTTGTGGGCAGATTCCCTAGTATGAAAGCTATCATGGACCTCACCAAGCATTAGGGTATTCAAACAAAAGTGCATAACCATGCTTCAGGGTGGCTGATTTTTAGATTCAAAACGGATGATGATAGGCAAAAGGTTCTTCGAGAGGAACCCTATGCTGTGTTTGGACGATCATTGATGCTCAAGATGATGGCATCGGACTTTGATTTCTCTCTTGATGATGTGAGCATAATGCTCATATGAGTAACATTTCCAGCCTTGCCACTGGGATGATGGAATATGAAAGCTCTAAGTAAGATTGCCTCTGCTATTGGAATTCCAGTGATGACCAACATGCTAACTGCAAATTTTGATCGTGTGTCATATGCTAGAGTTCTTGTTGAAGTGGATGTGTCTAAGCCTCTAGTGAAATTGGTGCCAATTCGTTTGCCATCCGGTAAAATCAAGCAGCAGGCAGTTAGATTTGAATTTGAACCAGCCTATTGTAGCTTCTGTTGTAAATTTAGGCATGTCACGAATGCATGCATGGGGAAAAAATGAAAACAAAGGAACAAAATCTAGCCCCCAAGACTGACGGCTTTGCAATTGGGCAGAAGAAAAAGAAAAAATCGAAAGAGGCATATATCGGCACCTGTGGGACAAGAAAACCCTCTGCGATCTCCATCACCTGATGTAGTAAGGAATTCTTCCAATGATAGAGGGAAACAACTAGCTATTTCTTTGGAACAAAACACCACACATAGCACGTATGGTTCTGGGCCTGTTCATATGGAAAAACCTACCAAAAATGATACACTTGGACAAAGACGGTTTGCTGTATATGATGCACCTTCCTCATCTGTTGGACCAAGTAGGGAGATATTGGACAAAAGGGGTAGGTCCAAGGTTAGACGTGGGGGACACCAACAATGGTGATTAAATTCTCAGCAGAATGTTCACTTTACAAAGAGAATTTCTACCTCTCCTTCTAGGCATGAAGACTGTGTTAATGAAGCTCAAAAGGAAATAAGGGATGCTGGGAAAGCAAATGTCCAGGCAACAAGTTCTATTTGCCCGGTATGGAAGAAAAATGCACAAAGCAATATTGACTTGTTTGGGGCCCAACAGGCACCAAATAATCCTCAAAGAGAGTAGCATGCTGGAATATTAGAGGGTTCAGTAAGACCCTTAAGCATTATGATGTTCAGAAATTTACTTCTAAACACTATATTGATGTTATTGGATTACTGGAAACAAAGCTCACTCTTGTTGGGCTGGATAACATTTTACAAACTAAGTTCCCTAATTGGTCGCCTATTCATAACTTGGACGAAGCTGAAGATGGGAGAATTGTCATCTTATAGAATGGTGCAAAAGTGGATGTCCATTTAATCCACTGTACGCCTCAAGCTATTACTGTGAACATCACTTGTAAGATTACTCATTCTACATACTTCTTCACTTTCGTTTATGCTTACAGTTCTGTAGTGGCTCGTAGAAAATTATGGGATGATATCTAGTCGCTGTCATTTTCTATGTCGAAGGCATGGATCCTTCTTGGAGGTTTTAATTCCTATCTGCATGTGGATGATAAACTTGGCGGTTCACCACCTTCTTCATATGAAATTAGGGATTTTGCGATATTATGTGATGAAACTGGCTTGGAAGACCTACCCTATGTCGGACTGAGATTCTCTTGGACAAATTCTAGGGTGTGGTCCAAACTTGATAGAGTAATGGGTAATGAAGCATGGTTTCAGTCTTCTATCCAGGCATCAGTGGAATTTTTACCTATTAGTTGCATTTCTGATCATAGTCCTGCTATTTAGTCAGTGGTTGAGAACACTGTGGGAGCTATTCATCCTTTCAGATTCCTTAATCTTTGGATCTGACCATGACTCTTTCCAGAATATTGTTCAACAGGCTTGGGAACAGCCATACATTAGTTTCCACCAGTTCACCATCTGTCGTCATTTGAAAATGCTAAAGTGTGACTTGTGGAAGCTAAACTATGTGGAATTCTCTCACCCGTCTAATCGTGTTGAACATGTAAACCAGGTGGTTGTCAATGTCCAACAGCTTCTAGTTGCCAACCTTGTGGATCAAAACCTTATGGCATATTTCAAGGAGTGTAAACTTTCGGCAATGCGTATCACAGAGGCAAAAATGAAGTTCTACAAGCAACTTGCAAAGGGAAGGTATGTGGCTTATGCTGACAAAAACACTTGTTACTTTTTCAACATTTTCAAACGAAACAAAAAGTGAAGCTTCATTGCATCAATTCGGAAGGATGATGGCAACATGACTGATAGCCCAAAAGATCTTGCTGATGAATTTGTGGATTATTTTCGGAAGACTCTTCGGACTAAGGTAAACTGCCAAGGAATCAATATGGACTTTGTAAGAGCTGGGCCAATGGTTCTTCATGACATGAAGGTGGATTTGGTTAGAGATGTCAATATACAGGATATCAAATTAGCTCTATGGGACATTGGTGATTGTAAAGCCCCTAGCCCTGATGGTTACTCAGCATTATTCTTCAAGAAAGCTTAGGGTACGGTTGGCTAAAGTCTTTTTGATGCTGTATCGGAATTCTTCACTTCTGGGAAAATTCTTAAGTAGCTTAATCATTCTATTATCACCCTGGTTCCGAAATCCGATCATGCTGAGAGGGTGTGTGACTATAGACCTATCTCTTGCTGTAACGTGGTCTACAAGATTATTTCTCAGATCCTGACTGACAGACTTAAATTGGTTGTACCACACCTGGTAGACACTTCTCAAACAGCTTTCATTCAGGACAGACTCATGACTGATAACATCTTGATGGTCTAGGAACTTATGCGTATGTATAGTAGAAGAAGAGTGTCTCCTCGATGCACAATTAAGGTGGACCTACGAAAGGCTTATGACTCTGTTAATTGGGTTTTTTTACTGGATCTACTAAATGAGCTTGGGTTCCCTCCTCTCTTTGTGAACTGGATTGAGCAATGTGTCACGACTACTTCTTTCTCTCTTACTATCAATGGGAATGTCCATGGTTTTTTTACTGGTGCAAAGGGTCTACGCCAAGGGGATCCGGTATCCCCCCTGTTTTTTGTTATTTGCTTAGAATATTTCTCACGGGTGGTCAAAGTGCACACACTTGGAATACTATTTAACTATCATCCCAAGTGTAAGGAGCTTAGGATTACTCACCTTGCTTTTGCGGATGACCTTATATTGTTTGCTATGGGTAACTGCTCTTCTATCCGCATTCTCCTTGATTTCCTTGATGAATTTAAAAGATGTTCGGGTCTTGAAATCAATAAGGACAAGTCCAGTATCTATCTTGCTGGGATCAGTATAAATGAGCAGGAGAATATTCGAGATATTACTGGAATTCCCATTGGGGAATTTCTGTTTCGATACCTTGGCCTACCAATCATGAATGGCAGGATTAGGCTTACTTACTACAAACCATTACTTGATCGCATTGGCTCATACATTGGATGTTGGTCTGCTCGATCCCTCTCTTATGCTGGCCGCCTCCAACTGATCCAATCCGATCTCCAGGGTGTTGAGTGTTTCTGGTTATCTATTCTCCCTGTGCCATCTGTGGTCATTTGTCAGTTGGATAGGATGGCTAGAGATTTCCTGTTGGACTCAAAGAATTATATGGTTTCTTGGAAGAATATCTGTCTTCCAAAAAATGAGGGCGGACTTGGATTGCGGAACTTGCACACTTGGGATGAAGCGCTACTGTCTAGAATCATTTGGGACATCTAAGTGGAGAAACAATCATTGTTGGTCAAATAGGTGAATCATTTCTATTTGAAGGGCAGATCTGTTTGGGAGTGTGATCATCATGAGGAACTCTCACCCTTGTTTCGTAGGATGTTAGCAACTAGGGACATGATTATGGAGCGTGAACTGGATATTCAATGTGCGGTTGATCTTCTTCATTCTTGGGCACTGAGCAATAATTCCTTCACTTGTCTAGCGTATGACTATCTTCGTTCAAGTGCACGGACTGTGTATTGGGCCAATACCATATGGAAGCAATGACTGACTCCCAAACACTCATTCATCCTTTGGTTGTGTGCTAAGGGTAGACTGAAGACTAAGGATACACTTGTGTTTAGGATTGACGACTTGTCTTGTCCTCTGTGTAAGGCATATCCGGAAACGACTAATCATCTATTCTTCAGGTGCTCAATTTTTGCAACTATTTGGACGGAAGTGAAAAGGTGGCTTCGTCTACCAATCACTTTGAATTTGGCCAAGTCTTGTCTCAAGTGGTATAAGCGTGGCAACCGTGGTACCTCGTGGTTCAATAAGGCTAGATCTACTGCTTTGGCAGCCACTTTCTACTACATCTGGTGTGCTCGTAATAAGGCCATTTTTGAGGATGCGGTATGCCTACCGTTGGAGATTATAAAGAAAATTAAAACACATGTGTACACTGTAATTTTTAATTTGTACCATGATGTTTTGCAAACTTTTGAATTCTGTTTTGACTACCACTGGTTGCCAATCTCCTTAACTGTAAACTAGTAACCCATGTAAATCCTTTATATATATATATTAATATATTTACATTTGCATAAAAAAAAAGGGTACATCAAATGAAGACATCAAGCCCAGGGTTTCTTTCTATCCTTGTATTCGCATTTTCAGCTATCTTTTTTTGGCTTTCTTCAGCACAAAATGCCTCTGCTCCCGTACTTGACGCTACCGGTCAAGAGCTCTGTCGCGGCATCAGCTATTACATCTTGCCAGCTGAGAGGGACAATGGGGGTGGCATAAACCTTGCAAGCAATAGAGGCACCGACTGCCCACTTCTAATTGCCCAAGCTCCATTGACAGAAAGCAATGGCTTGCCTCTATGGTTTTCACCTATAAACCCTAACGACAGTGTCATTCGATTGAGTATTGATCTGAACATTAAGTTCAACTCAAGTCCAGAAAGATGTCCTCAATCAGCTGTTTGGATGCTCAATGTTAGCCAATCATCCATGCCTCTGCCTTTTGTCACTCTTGGTGGAGTTGAAGGAAACCCTGGCCCTAACACCTTAAGCAACTGGCTCAAGATTGAGAGATACGAAGATGCATACCAGATCCAGTACTGCCCTTGTTTAATTCAATGTAGACTTGAAGTTCTCTGCAACGTTGTGTGTGGAAATATTGGGATTGTTCACAACAGCGGACATCGGCGTTTGGCTTTCAATGGAGAAACGTTCAAGATTGTATTCCAAAGGGCCAAGATTGGCCTTTTAGTTTATCCCATTCAATAACGAAATAAAAGTGACTATGTAAAGAAAAAAGGAATTTGTAGCTTTACAGAAAATAATATGGAAATAAACGAAATTACAATAAACATGAAAAGAGTTAAAGATCACATTTTATCATTTGTAGTGTAAGATAATTGACTTTTTGTCAATAATCACCTGATTATTGACAGATATTTAAAAAAGAAAATTTTAATCTTACTTCATGAAAAAGACTGCTAGCAATATTACTAGAGCAATTTCCTTCCCGTCAGAGCATTGTTCATACAAATGACGCACTATCCTTTTCTTCCAAAATACAATAAATATTTGTCTATCCTCTCTCTATCAAGCCCTATATTTGAGGTCTTCTCTTATCCTTCGACCATTTTTTTTTCTTTTTCTTTCTTCAAGACAAATATAGAAAGTTCTAAACTTCTAAATAAAATATTAAATTACATTTTTGATAATGTATTTGCAAGCAACAGTTTGGTTTAAAAAAAAAAAAAGGAAATTGCAACAAGTAGCCATGCTAGCTGCTATAATCAAAGTTTCCTTTGGCAGCACCTTTGTTTTAGCCCTTTCTTTGTCATGGGTATGGGTTTTTTTTTTTTAATTCTCTTCTTTTTCTGAACAAGAATTGACAAATGAAAAAAATTAGTTGTTGGATTTAGAAATGAACCTGTGCGATATATAAATAATGTTTCCGGAAACAAAAAGCCATGATAAGAATATACATTGCCTATTAACGACGGTTTTTATAAAAATTAAAAACAAGTTGTGAACCTCTGTTTTAGGAAGAAGAAAGCAGGAAAAAAAAGGTAAAAAAAAAATAGAGATGGCGTGACGAACTAAAAATTAGGAGAATGAATAAATTGTAAGAGAAAAATTAGGGTATAGAGACAAATTAATTACATAGGATTCTTAATTTATAATGAATTAGAAGAATGACATTTGATTCTCATTTGACTAAAAGAATAGTCGTGTTATTTGTAAGAAAAATGCTTTGGTAGGAGGAAAATTGCTCTTGCAATATCACTACCAAAAAAATAATAGTTTGAATATTGATTCTATACCAACCAACCGATATTTATTACAACACACTGGCAATCAATGGGTAAATTTGGCAGTCAAAATTTTACCTGCTGCAATTTTCACGACTAGATACTTAGTTATTGTCATCCATGTACTAATTTTTTTAAAAGAATAAATCATGACGGGTTTGGCTGGACCCTTACCTGTTTATTGATGAAAAACAATTTGTTACAAGGCATCAAGCAAAAAAGATGGAATGTGCAATCTGTCTAAATTATAAATAACCTTGGTTTCATGCTGCAAATAGGGATGGTAATAGGGTTAGGTTAGTCCGGGGATTAGAAATCTCGATCCCGCCCCACATACCTCATGTTTCCCCATCTCCAACCCTTTCCCGTCACGGAAAAACGTGGGGATTCCCGCCTCATGCCCGTCAAGGAAAAATAATCCCCGGTCCTGGCCCAATAGGGAAGCAGGGGTCTAATTGGATCCGAAAATATTTATAAAGATTTTTTTAATAAATTTTTTTTGCCTCCAATATGTATTTATTTAAAATTTTTTAATCATTTCGAAAACTTTTGTGGTGGTTTCCAATAGTTTATGTTTTAATCATATTACTAAATTGTAAGAGTAAAATTGATAATTAATAATTTTTTTTCTTTTTTCTTTTTCCTTTTTTCTTCCTTTATTTTATTTTATATACATATATAATCATCTATAATATATGTAATTTATCTATAATTTATATAGTATGTATATATACAGAAGGTATGTCTACATAATCTATATACTATGTATACAGACATATATATATATATATATATATATATATATATATATATATCTCATATATAATATAAAAATGTATGGGAGTGGGTGGCACTCCTCTGGTTGGCAGGCCGAGGAATGAAGTCCACCCTGACCCGTTCTTGCTTAAATCAAGGAATCTCGGGTCCCCGATTTAAATGGAGAAATTGCCATCCCTAACCGCAAATCAGAAAACTAGGATAAAGCCTAAAATTTGACTGAGAAGATTCGGTCACTGCATCATTCGCCAAGCAATTCGGCAACTGATTTCCTTCCTGGAAAATATGAAAGAATTCAGCTGCCCAGTCAGAAATTGGATGTGTCTGAAAATTTGCTTGAAGAGCCATGCGTTGAGTTGCTCTTCATTAAATTGTTTGCAAAGGGATAAACTAGTTCATTGGCTATCCATATGCCAATTAATTGGCCATGTAATACTTATAAATGAATTAAAACATTAACATTTTCAGCAAGTCAAATCTGAAAATAATTATCCAATATGTAATGGAAATAACCGAAGTATGATACGAAAAAGTCATTTACTGACTCAATATGGCTTTTGCATCGGATCTACGGTGGAAATTCAAACTTCAGGAT
This sequence comes from Voacanga thouarsii, assembly GCA_026120185.1. Lineage (NCBI taxonomy): Eukaryota > Viridiplantae > Streptophyta > Magnoliopsida > Gentianales > Apocynaceae > Voacanga > Voacanga thouarsii. Next base: position 2,095,759 of record JANUWF010002383.1, on the reverse strand, counting down.
TCTTTATGGTCTATATTTGTTAAATCTAAGTACTATTCTATCAATTCACATATTAGCAAGCCCCAAAATCTGACCGCTGCCTCTGGTATTTGGCGGCGTATTGTGAAATATAGTGGTGTTGGGGAGCAGCATTTGGGACGTTTGTTGCACTCTGGATTGAGTTCTTACTATTTTGAAAATTGGTCTGGATTAGGCCGGCTTACGGAGTTTAAGTTTTTCAGTCCAATGTGAACAGTTTCTGTTTCAAATTTTTCTTCAAATGAATTTTGGAATGCTACTTTATTAAATCAAGTCTTGGACTCAGCTCTTGCTCCTCACACTACAAGAAAAATACCCATTTGCGACAGCCAAAAACCATCACAAACTGTGGCAAATGGGTTTTGCGACAGTTTTTATCCGTACCTAAAAAAAGCCTGGCTATTTGCAACGGCAAGGTAAAACCATCGCTATTTGCTTCGGCTTTGCGACAGATTTGTGACAGTCAATTAATTAATGATATTATAATTAAGTTTATAATTATATTTGCGACGGTTTTGCGATAGATTTTAAATTTGAAAAAAAAAAATCAATTATTAAATTTTTATTTTTTTCAACTTATTCATTAGATTTGCAACGATTTTGCGAGGGCCTTTTAATTTTTTTAAATTAATTATTAAATTTGCGATGTTATTTTAGCGACGGTTTTGTGATGGACTTTTAATTTTTTTAAATTAATTATGAAATTTTATTTTTTAAAAAATTATTTATTAAATTTGCCACAGTTGTCGAAATTTTAAAATTTTTTAATTATTAAATCAATTCCGACCCGATCGGGCAGCAATTCCGCCACGGTAGGCCATCGCAATCTCCGTTGCTAATAATTATTGAAATTGTTATTGGATGCGGGGCTCAAACCTGCATCTTTGTTGTGGGAATGCATGTTCTCCACCACTAGGCTATGTGAATTCTTGTGCTTATTTTTACCTTATCTTAATTATATACTATATTTATAATATGATATTTTTTTTAGATACATAATATGTACTTATATATATATATATATATATATATATATATATTATACAATTTTTTTAGATTATTAATATATATTAGTATATATATTATATGATTCTTTTTAGATACATAATATGTACATATAATATACATATACATATACACACAATTACATAAATATATATATATATGAGAGAGAGAGAGATATATATATATATATATATATGTACATATTATATATATATTTATTTATATTAGTATATGTATGTCTACATGTATTAATACACCCACACCCACACCCACACACCCACACACACACACACACATATATAGATATATATATATATGTATATATATTAGTATATATATCAATATGTTATCTATTAATATGTATATTAATATATATAATATATATATTAATACATACATACACATATATATGTATATATATATATATAATATATATATATATACATACATATATATATCTATAAATACATACATACACATATAAATATAATATATATGTATACATATATATATATGGTTATGTATATGTGTGTGTATATATATATATTTATATGTATATATATATATATAAATAAATACACACACACACACATATATATATATATATACATACATAAATACATACATATCTACAAATATAAATTTACATACATATCTACAAATATAAATTTACATACATACATATATATATATATATATATGTATATATATGTTTATGTATACATATATATAAATATACATAAACATATATATACATATATATATATATATGTATGTAGTAAATTTATATTTGTAGATATGTATGTAGATTTATATTTGTAGATATGTATGTATATATGTATGTATATGTGTGTGTGTATACATACATACACTACTAGAAAAAAGTGATTTATCAATTGACAAAATCGGTTGGTAATTAACTAAATTCGGTTGGTAATCATAATTTACCAACCGATTACCAACCAAATGGCATCGCATGCAAAAACCTTAGCTTATAAATTTTCCAACCGAAATTTTTTGGAGTCAGTTAGTAATTATTAATCGCATTTCAATTGGTACTATAAAATCATCGGTTGGAAATTTGCCATTAAGTTTGGCATTTGAATTGACTATTTCAATTGGTAATTACCAACTAAAACTCAGTTGGTAATACAAAATCTTTGGTTGGAAATTTGGTATTAAGATTGGCATTTGAGTTGACTATTTCGGTTGGTAATTACCAACAAACATTTATGTTACCAACCAATTGTTGCAGTTGGTAAAACCAAAAATGTAGTTTGTAAAGTTATAATTTTTTGTTGGTAAATTTGTATTGAATATAAGATTGTAATTTACTAATTTACCAATTGAGACATGTTGCTACCAACCGATATATGTGTAGATAATTACCAACTGACCTTCGGTTGGTAATTATTTTTCTTTAGTTGGTAGTTTTATTTATTTACCAACTGACTTTCGGTTGGTAATTTTTCAACTATTTTAGTTATTTAAAATCTGTTGGTAATTTTTTGTTGGTAAATTTTTAACTGAGTTGTTCAGTTGCTAATTCTTTTTTTCCGTTGGTAGTTTTCTTTCTTACCAACCAAATATTTAGTTGGTAATTTTCTAACTATTTTAGTAATTTAAAATCTATTGGTAATTTTTTTATTGGTAAATTACCAACTAAGTTGTTTGTTGGTAGATAATTGGTTTGAAAATTACTAACTATTATTTAATATATTACCAACCGAATTAATTTCAATTACCAATTGAAATACCAACCAAATTCTATTCAATTACCAACTGATTTTTCAGTTGGTAATTTTTCTTTAATTTGGCAGAATTCTGATTCATCTGAACATATAACCAAATACCTACATTTGACAAATTTATAAAATAATAAAGCCAAAACACATCCATAAACCCAACATAAACATCATCAAATCCAACACAAACATCATCCTTCCACAAACATAAACATCAACCTTCCACAAATTCAAAGCAAATATAATTCCCTCACAAAATACTACAAATCCTAACCAAATATCATCTTTAATTAAACATAAAAGATTATCATAATATAAAAGTGAGATGAACTGCAGGTCCATGGTTTAACAACACTGAAGGAATATTAATACAATTAAGAAACACATTGAAGGAATATTAATTTTCTGGTTGATTTGATCCACTTAGGTCATTAACCTTATGTGTTAGCAAAGAAACCTATGTTGTCAACCGCTCATTTGTCTTCAACACTTCCTAAATCTGTGTCAACAGCCTTTTGCACCAACTCTACAAGCCTACTTTCAAACAGAATATAAAATTGAAGGCTGATACAGTTCCATTTGAAGCCTACTTTCAATGTTCTTTAGCACCTGGAAAGCCCCACTTAAGTTGGACGGCACCAGAATCTACTTAGCTCAACTTTGTCTTGTCAATAAGAATCTGAAGTCAATATGCATTTTAGGCAACATTTACCCACTCATCTTCGTCCTTGCCAAAATCTTTAAATCTTACACAAATCTCTTGGTGTGCAAGAAAAATGTTTCATAAGTAATTATGAAAACTAAAACTCCGGTTGTCAAACAATGCCAGATTCCATGAATGTGTTATTTTAAAACATCTTTGTAAATATTTTCTTCTTAAATGATTTTTTTTTCATTATGTTTTCTAATTAAATTATAATTTACAAAGTGGTTTCCAACTCTCTATACAATGTATTAGAGACCATAACAACAGTTGTTAATTTAATTAGGGACCATAACGGTAGAAAAAAATTATTAAGGACAAAAATATTATAAATCCAAAATTTAAGGACCAAATAGACTAGTTTCTCAAAAAATATTTTACATTTGAGCTTATCTTGATATGAATAGACTAATGTCTTTTAAAAAAAAAAAATTCCCTGCTTTTCTGTATGTTAAACAAAAAGATCAACCTCTGAAGTAAAAAAATTTCTGCTCAACAACAAAATCTCAAACTGAAAACTAATTCCTATACCAAATAGAAATCAAAGAAAGTATTGTTATTAACTATTTGTGGTAAGTGATAAAAAAAATTCACTTCTAATCTTTTTTCAATCCTAAAATGAATATCATGTTTAAGAGAAGCTAAAACTGATCTACAAAAATGGGAACTTACAGTCATAATTGACCCATCCAATCTGTTGGCCAGCCAAATCATAAACTATTATCTTATCTTTTAGAACAAGGTCTGCATAAAAATGGGAATGACAAAATAGACAATATAAACAAAAGATTACAACAATGTCATAGCAGTCTTAAAAGAAAAATAACAGCCAGAACACATAATACTTGGTGAGGCTTAACTAGAGCAAACTTATGCTCAAACTAATAAACTGGATATTCTAAAGTAGATGATTAGGAAGATTAGAGATATGGAAAAGTATAGAAACTGGAGTATAACATGAAAGTAGATACAAGTAGTGGATACAGAAAAGATGCAAAAACAGCCCAAAGAACAACATTCTAGCTTGAAACTCAATTTTCTCTCTGAGAAGAATGAAGGTGTCAATAATTCTAGACAAAAATTTTCAACCAAATTTCTAGATTGACATCCAAATGTTTGATGAGATAATTTATGCAAAATTTCTCAAGGGTTAAAAGGAGCAACTAGGATGAAGAGGTATTTTCCCTCAAGAAAAGATATAGTGGTAATAATAGTTTCGTGAACTTAAAATTAATTTTCTAGACATAATGACTGAAGGTAGGGAGTTAATGATATTTATAGCTAATCGCCTCTTTACCACTTCTGACTTCAACACTAAAAAATCAAAATAGGAAAAAAAAAGGAAAAGAAAGAACTTATCACAACACTATACAGAATTGACATATAATGCTAATTAGAATTTTAAAATATATGAATGCACTGTAGAAGCTTCATCTAAATTGAACAACTTGCAAAAGCAAACTTGCAACAAAATATAACTTCTGAAATCGATTGACAGCATTTTTGCTCCTACACGAATTTCCTCATCACGTTTACTTGTCTTGGCAACCTGAATCTCTGAAAATTGAAGACCAAGTAGGAACATGGGAGACCAAAGAAAGAGTTGAATGAATCATTTTCTACAAGAAGAGAAAATAGGATACATGACATAGATTTACATTCCTATGTTAAAATACAGCCATCTTTCTTAAGCAAGATGGTAAGATGAATGTATTATTTGAAGTACAGGAAGCATGAGATTTCAGAAAAGTTTATGGGTTCTTATCCAGTGTAGATAAGAAACCTAGTGTCCCACACGAAATTAACAACCTTCAAAAGGTTGAGAAATTTCTCCATAGGCTAATATCCCTATAGCTTCTTAGTAGCAGGGTTGTGCAAAAGATTACCTTAGTAAAATTGTTTGTGGCTAGGAAATGTAATTGGTTGTCAGTTTGTAGAAAGTTGCAGCTACTATGATCATAGAGATTTTTCAGATTCCAAAGGATTGGAAAGGTCGAATTTTTTGGTTACAGATAAAGAGAATGAGATAGGATGACAAAATATTGACTTGTTTGACAACTAAAAGTGTCTAATTAATCTTGACTCTGTAATAAATGAAGATTTAATCTTATAGATTACCACATGGAAAAGGAGTTTGAGAGCTGCTACACTATGCATTACTTAGATTATATAACATGCAAGGCACAAGCACCTTTACAAATATGGTGTGTTTTTAGAACTTTGGAAATTGACTGTGCCAAGTAATGAACACAAGGCTAGTAAGGTTCTAACTGATTCTAAGACCTAATAAAAACATGTCATGCTCCTTACAAAAGCTTTCTTTAGTTTCAAAATGCCATGAAGTCAAGGGCTCAAGAATGACAATGGATGGTTTTGCCTTTCCTTTTCATCCATCTCCAAGCATTTGGAGTACAACGGATTTCATCCAGTCATGATCATTTGCTCAAAAAGTATATAATCTAATACAATATATAATCTACCTATATATATAATCTAATACAATATATATAACACATATAATATAAAAATGTATACGGAGTGGGTGGCCCTCCTCCGGTTTGCGGGCCAAGGAATGAAGCCCACCCCGGCCCATTCCCATTTAAATTAGGGAATCTCAGGTCACCGATTTAAACGGAGAAATTGTCATCCCTAACTGCAAATCAGAAAATTAAGGATAAAGCCTAATTAAAATATGAAAGAATTCAGCTGCCCAGTCAGAAATTGGATGTGTCTGAAAATTTGCTTAAAGAGCCATGCGTTGAGTTGCTCTTCATTAAATTGTTTGCAAAGGGATAAATTAGTTCATTGGCTATCCATATGCCAATTAATTGGCCATGTAATAATTATAAATGAGTTAAAACATTAATATTTTCAGCAAGTCAAATCTGAAAATAATTATCTAATATGTAATGGAAATAACCGAAGTATGACCATTATCAATTTACGAAAAAGTCATTTACTGACTCAATATGGCTTTTGCATCGAATCTACGGTGGAAATTTAGACTTCAGGATTCTTTATGGTCTATATTTGTTAAATCTAAGTAGTATTCTACCAATTCACATATTAGTAAGCCCCAAAATCTGACGGCTGCCTCTGGTATTTTGCGGCGTATTGTGAAATATAGTGGTGTTGGGGAGCAGCATATTGGATGTTTGTTGCACTCTGGATTGAGTTCTTCCTGGTTTGAAAATTAATTGGTCAGGATTAGGCCGGCTTACGGAGTTTAATTTTTCACTCCACTATGAACAGTCTTCTGTTTCAGATTTTACTTCAAATGAATTTTGGAATGCTACTTTATTAAATCAAGTCTTGGACTCAGCTCTTGCTCCTCATATTTTTAGAATCCTTCCTGCTCAGCAACATGAGACTAAGGACGACAAAATTGTTTGTCAGCCTTCACATGATGGAAAATTTTCGTTGTGTTCTGCTTGGAATGTTATTAGGCAAAGAAATCAGCCTATTCCTATGTTGTCGGAGGTTCAAGTTGTTAATGTGCAGCCTCAGGTAAAATATTTTATGTGGAAGATGTTAAATTCGTTTTTGCCTTTGGACTCTAATCTGCAAAAGGTGGGATTTTCCTTAGCATCTAGATGTCAGTTTTGTCATTTGCACGAAGAAACATTTCCAGAATACTTTTGTCTCTTGTCCCTTTCGCTGGCTGTTTGTAAGAGATTGGCTCAAAGTTTAGGCGTATGGAGGGAGGGTTTACAGCATTTTTCTTTGCCTTATTTTGTACGATTTTGGTGGAATTTGCCACAAAAGTCTCGAATGGAAGGAAGGCTCCTGTTTATGGGTTTCTGCTGGATTGTTTGGAAGGGGCTTAACTAACGCAAGTATGATGATCGTGTACACACTTCTGAAACTCTTTTGGCTTTGCATTCGGATTTTGTTCGATTTTCTGTCCAAGTCTTGCATAAACCACTCAGGCTATCCCGTGCAAACCAGTTTCTTTCTTGAATGGTGGTTTTTGAGCATATCTATCGTCAAGGTAATTTAGTAGCTGATGCTTTGGCTAAGATGGCTTCTTCGCGGCAGATCACTTCTTTGTTCACAGAATTCAGTTCTTTGCCTATAAATACTCAATCTTAATGAACTCTAGATGCTCAGTAAATCCCCGTTGTAAGGGATTAATTTTGCATATTGTTAGGAGGTTCAGGTTAAGTCTCCCTCCAATTTTTGTATATCTTGATTTTCCTCTGACAAATCGGTATTGGGAGTCTGGCCTAACCCCTGCCGTGACATTGGCGACTTTATAAAAAAAATTTTAAAAAAAGTACGAAAAAAATATTATATATGTAACTTTGTATGAGGAAAGCAAATTGGTGTATATCTGATTACAACTAAAGTGTCCAATAAACTTATTCCTCAAAAATCATATAAGAAAAAAATTGTATAAAATGCATAAGATTAAGATCTATTGACAATTAATTACATTATATGCAACCAAACAAAAGACTATTCCTTTCACATTAGTGCCAATAGCACATAGAACATCAAAATGGCCTGTAAAGTCCAGTTACAAGGAGCTTCAGCAAGAAGAGCATACGCATATTACATTTTGAACCAAAGAAAGAAAAGAAATTCTAATACCTATCCACTTATATTCTATGTGAGGTGGGAAATGAACAAAAGTTTGTCTGGAAATTACTCATGAATCCATATTAATGTTCTTCCATAGTTTTTAGTCAAAATTCAAAAGTCAAGGAAGCGGCTTGAGCCTTTCCTATTCACTAGCTTCACATGCAAGGTAAAGAAGATTCAATTTTATCATTTCGGGCAAAGTCTTGATAATCAATGGAGACAATTCAAAATCAAAAGTGCTCATATCTAACTGTCATTGTTGTGGCCGTCTATTCCATATATACACGTCAGATTCGGTGGAGTATTTTGAAGTGCTACTGATTTAAGTTTCCCTCTAGTTATACCTTTAAGTGAAAGCCTTCGGCACTCATAATCTTATAGGCGTGGTGAGGCAAGTGAAGAGAATCTTAGCCCAGGACACAATTTTACATGCGTGCGCACCTGTATTATGAACAATTGCTGTATTATTCTTTCGCATGCTTGACTCTTTGCCTTTGGAAGCAAGAGGTCTTTCTACCTTAGATAGGGCTCAAATCTCATCCCCTTGCATCAAACTATAATGAATCCTGCATGTATCTTTTTTTTATACTAAATATAATGCCACACGGTGTCATTTAATTATATATAAGTAAGAATATTGCATAAATGATAGAAAAGATTATACATTAAAAGTTCATAACAGTTCACAATAAATTAGACACACAATACTAATGGAATATTGTTTACTCAATTACACATGTCCAACATCTAACTTAAATTTTGAACAAGATGTGAACACAAAACATTCAAAACATAGGGTTAGGCAGCAATTGGAGACTAACCTAAACCAAATCTTCAAAGTTTGAAAAGCGGAAATGTTGGTGGTGTAACTCTTCAAAACGAAAGAGGTGCCAGCTGCCTATTTAAGATTACCCTAGATCCGGTTGAGGGAAATAACGGTGCCCCTCAAGGTTTTGTAATGTCAACTGATTGAGTACTAATCTAAACATCAAATTCACCTTCAACCCAACACTACAAGAAAACAAGGATTTAGCGACAACATTTAGAGACGGCATGTTAGCTGTAACAAATTTCTGACGGTCAGCGACTGCATTGCGACGGGAACAAAATAGCAACAAACAGTTGACCACCCGTCGCAATGCCATGTCTAATTAGAGATGGCAAAAATGCCATCTCTAATTAGAAACGGAACTACGACGGAATCTCAAAATTTGATCAGAATTTTTTTTTTTTTGAAATTTTCAATTAGTCGTCGCTAAGCCATATCTAAATTGCAACTATTTAGCAACGGTGTTCTATAATTATAACTAATCAATTATAAACCGTCTCTAAGTTGTAGCTAACTTGAGATGGTTTAGAGACAGTATGGTGTGCCATCGCTAATGAATTAGTGAAATTTTATTCAAAAAAATTTTAATATTAGAAAATACTTTTGTCGTAGCTAAACTCTCTCTAATTAGAGACAGGTATCTAGCTGTAGCTAATCCCTCGCTAATTAGAGAGAGTGTAGCTATGTAAGTTAGGGTCTGGTCTCTAAATAGCAACGGCGTAGCTACGGTACCTTAGCTGTGGCTGAACCGTTGCTAGTCAGTTGCTAATTAGAGACAATACCTTATGCCCTCGCAACGCCGTCGCTAAACTATTAAAACAAAAAATTCCAAAGTTTAGTTTGATTTATGTGTGGATATGATTAGTTAGAGTATGTGATTTTTATGTTATGTACGCTGAAAATTTACACTATTAAATATATTATATGTATATAGGTAGAATATGTGATTATTACAATATTGGATATATATATATATATATATATATATAATTTAACACTCATATACTCTAATATATACTAAGATATATATATATATATATATATATATATTTATATTATAACATACACTTATATATATTTATAATATATTAGCTTTTTACTTTATTTAATTGAGTAGTAGAAAGTGCGAAAAGACATTATTAAGTGAATATGTGTGTGTGTGTGTGTGTGTGTGTGTGTAATACATTACTAATTATACTATACAATGTACAATATATTATATACAACAAATTAAAATTAAATTATAACACACAATAATTAAATTTATAATATTATATATAATTTGTTTATTATTGTATGCAAGTCGAACAATTTTTACGTATAAAAAACGTTTTAAAAGTGGTAAGTATTATTTTCAATATTATGCGTATTATATTTTTTTTTTGACAAAATGAGGATATAATATGGAAAGGCCGTAGCTAATCCCTCTCTGATTGGTAAGATTTAGCAATGGCCATTAATTTTTTTTAATTCAATATTTTGCGATGGGTTAGCTACGGTAAATTGTCGTAGCTAAATCATAGGGCATTTTAGATTTTTAATTTTGAATTTTTGTCATCTCTAATCCATCGCTAAACACAGCAAGAGATTAGTGATGGCAATTTGCCCTAGCAAAATTAAAGACTAAGTCTAACACTGAGTCTTTTTTTCCTCATCTTCGACGTCTGTCGTCTTCTTCCTTCTACTCACAGCTAACTCTTTCCCTCTCAATTCACTGCAAATTAAATCCCAACTCAGTCATCTGACCTCTCTCTCCCCCTCAATTCCTCCAACCTCTCTTTCCCCCTTAATTCCTTCACTCGCACTGTTTCTGGTGCAAATAGTGGTGCAGTGTCGGCCATATCCTTCTTTGGTGCCTCACCTTTTCTCTATGTCCTCGACAGTAGTGATCCACCTCGGCTTTATTCCTGTGGAGAATAGCGTGCAGTAGTGGCTGCCATTGCCTTCTCCATTTGGTAAGTCAATGATCCACCTCGGCACTACTTCAATGTTGTTTGATTGCCAGTTGTTGAGACTGTGCTATTTCTAATTGCACTAAATAATATAGCAATTTCAACCTACCAATGCTACGCTTAGCTATTAAAAGTTAATAGTTGTATCATACCTATTTTTCTTTCTGATTTTGTGTGCATTTGTTTGTGACATTCAGTTCTGGAACCGTGTTTAGTTGCCTGAATCTATTTAGTATCCATGTAACAGTTGAGGCTGTTAATTGATTTCTGGAATTTAAATTCCATCTTGCTGTTCTTGAATTTCAGTATTTGCTTAGAGTATTCTTTCTAATTTAGTTCGTTCAAAGGCTAAATTTACCAAAACTGGAAAAACTCGTGTTGCGGATTTGTTTGGACATTCAGAAACAAAATATTTATAAAGACAGTTGTAATTATTTACAAGTTTGAGAATTATTTGTTTATTAGTTATTTACTTTAAAGAGGTGCATCATGTGTTCCTTCTAGATAGGGTAATGTAGCTCAAGTGATGACGCTATGCTCCAAAATGTTCTCCATATTTGGTGCTGCATGCATTTTGAATTAGACTTGAAATTGGTTCTATAACATGTTATATGCCTTAACCCATATTACATAATAGTACTAACAGTGTCTATATACTCTTTGCTCTTGTGATCCATCATAGTATTTTATGTTTTGCTTAGATTGATATATCATTTGTAAGTTGAAGACTAGAGAACTCCATATAAGTGAACTAGAGAGTAACATCTACATGTGTAATCTAATTCCCTATTCTAATTTAAATAACTTGCTTGTTGTTTTTCTAAGCTAAAAGCTGGATGAGCTGTCATAATTTCAGCTTAGAAAAAAAGTTGAAAAAGGCTGTGTTAAGAGGAGCTACTTGTGTTTTTTTTTTTTTTTTGTGTAAGGAAATAAGAATGTTATATTGATTTTTAAACAGGTAAAGTTTAGCTTCTCCATGCTAGGTACATGGAGTTATGTTCATAGGCATCTTGAAATTGGATTGCCAAATGGTTCTTACCAGGTCTATTGTTGAGAATATTTACCTCATCAAAAAATGTAAGTACCAATTGAATCAATTTCAGATGGTACACGTTGACCTTTAAGGCATAGAAATGATGCTTAGTGAAGCTCTTAAAAGTGATTCCTAGGGGCAAAGGGCTTAAGAACCACTTTATACAACTGTTCTCCAAAAACAAACCCTTCTCTCTTTGATTTGTTAGATTTCTTGGTAACTTAATTTAGATTGGCCAACTTCTTCTACTTCGTATCACTTAACTTAGAATCAACTTAGGCCATTTTTTGTTTTTGTGGCATTCAATCCTTCAGGAAACTATGACCTCTTCCTTTATGATGATAATGGTGGTGGGCTTCTTCCTTTATGATGATGATGGTAGTGATGGTGGTGGTTTTACATTGAATTATTGTTAAGAATATTGTATTTTTTTTAAAACAAATGGAGCATATTATTGAATGTTTCATATTCTATGATATTGTATGAATGTTTTATTTATTATTTTAATTTTAGTTTGAATAAGTATAATAAGATTTATAATTTTATTTTAAAGCTTTCTATAAGTGATTCGAGTTGAGCTACTTTGTTAGTTACGTAGGAGTTGAAATGAAACCAAGAAATGGTTTAGACAATCTTAATTAATTTGACAAGATTGATCTTATAGAATATATGTTTTTTTTTTTTCATGGAGATTTTGAAGCCATTGCTGAATGGGGCTAATAGTTGGACAGAGTGCAAGTATTTAAAATAGAATACCAAGAAATAAGTAGGCCAAATCTTAAATTGAGAACCTTTGAACTTCCAATTTTTATTGTTTTGAGTTTATGCTTTTAAATTTGATGGTAGTTTTATGATGAAGTTGGTTTTTGTTTTGCTATTTGTTTAGATAGGGCATTCAACTTTAGTATTTCAACATTCTTTTGTAGTTTAAAACTTTATGAATTAAAGTTGGACAAATTCATGAAGTGCTTGTTTTGTTGATAGCTCAAAACTACGAATTTAGTGAACTTTAAACATATTTATAAAGGTTCTGTTTTTAAAAAAGATGAAGAAATGGTTAAAAAAAAATCCTTAGGGCTAATAATGAAAATGGTGGTAAAGAAACTACAATATTTATGTGTGCTCGGTTATGGTATGGTATTTGTTTTTTATTTTTGACTTCATATTAATTTATATGTGACTTCATATTAATTGATCACGAACCAATTGGGGTAAATTTAGCCTTTGAATGAACTAAAGAATACTCTTATCAAATTTGAGAAAGGTTGTCTAAATATGCAAAGTGTTGGTACCATATCACTTCAATTATTCATCTTGCCATGTTCACTGCTTTCTTATTTCTTTTAGCCTAGTGAACTTTTATTAAGTGGTATCTATGGAAAGATCTATTTTCTGCCATACCACACCATAGCTTACATATTCATGTAAATTCATAAAATATTCTTAACATTGGAACTTTTATTCCTTTAGAATTGTGGTTGATATTTAGTTTTCATTAACAAATGTCAGAAATAGTATGTATGGGTGAGAAATAAGTTAGCCTTTTAAAAACTACTATCGCAAGCAATGCTCCCAAAACTTATTCCACTTGGTGTTGGCATGTATGTTCTTTATGACTAAAAGCACTCAAGGAGATTGGTCGTGTTCATCTAGGCAGCAACATGAGAGCACAAGCACCTTCAATTTAGCAATACATTACAATGTTTTAAATGGAAAAATGAGTCTCTATGCATATGATTACCATTCTAATCTCATAACTTGGAAAATGAGTCTCTATTTCATAACTATCATTCTAATTATATTAAGTTTGAGTTGATTGATATGAATTAATATACATTTACTTATGTGCAAGATTTGGTGGGTGATGAAGGTCTTAATCCAAGGACTTAAGTTGTGATTTGCTTATTCTTGCTAGGACTCAAGATAAGTCTCCACATTCACAACCTCCAATACATAATGTATCCAAAATATGACTATTATGTAAATTATACATATGATTATTATTTGGGAATTGAATATATTTAACCTATATGATTGGATCCCTGTGAGTGATAATTGATCGTTCTCCATGAGTGATGAGTGATCATTCCTCGTGGGTAATGGGTGATTACCCTTATGTTAGTTTTATTGAATAATTGTGGTTGCATTTAATTTTGTTTGTGTATTCCCATGAGTGTTGGTTGATTTTGTGGTGGCTTAGTGCCTAGAAAACGTCCAGTGTTTTGGGGAAACTCTGCCAAAATTTTCACTTAACAATGATTTTAAACATACTTTGATCAAAATAGTCTTTTCTTACAAAAGCATCAGACTAGAATAGAACTAATTTGTCTGCTTCAAATATAGGTTTCAAAACTAAACTTGTTTAGCAAACTATTATACACTTGGTTCTTTCTAACTTCTAGAACATAAAGTATATCATTTAGAGTAAGACGCTTTCTAGAAGCGAAGTCAAGAATCACTGTTCTTCTGTCTTGGTCCAACACATTTGGAGAGTTTTTATACACAAAATTTCCATTTTTCAAATATTAGAATGTATTCAAAGCTTGTTTAGAATGTATTCTAAATATTAGAATATAACTAGTCCAGCTTTGTCACATCAGCTTGTTTTACTCATAACTTTCAATCCACAAGTCTAAATAATGTCAAACTTATTTTAAAATATCCTTAAGACCTTCCTTTACAATTTCCAACTCATGGAATACCAATTCTCTTACTCGTTTTGTTTAGTTTTGAACACAAATTTCCAATAGTTAAATCCCGTCGCTGATTTGACACCTTTTATTATTTTTACGATAACTTTTGTTTCGTAAATTTGATTAACTTGAAACTTGCATCAAAACGCTCCTAGAATCCTTAGCTTTAATCTAGTAAACCTTTTTTTTTTTTTTCAATTCTAGAAAATTTACAAAACTACTGGATAAAAATCCATCCAGAATTTTCTGGAATTCCTTCATTTTTTTTCAGCAAAACCATTATATATTTGCTCTCCTTCTTCATTTTTCAGCAAAACCATTATATCTTTGCTCTCCTTCTTCCATAGCACATCAATATCACTTAGTTCATTTTATTTATCTTAAATATCAGTTATTCACACAATTCCCAGCCATGACCAAAGCTGTATTTTCACAAACCAAACCATAACAAAACTGACAGCTTGAAATTATCACATAATCATCACAATTTCAATAATATCACTTCATTTCTTTCTTTCTTCCTTTCATTCATATAATTAGTCATGGTAATCCTAATTTAATATCTTAATATAACTTCTAAACTTCATATAATCATAGCAAATACACATTTAGATCCACCATCACACAACCACCACAAAACAGCCCACAACATGATATTCTAGCAAACGAATTCCATAATCCATGCATAATTCCATAATCTAAATTATAGCCAACTTTGGTCTTCAAGTTAACTAGGCAACGAATGGTCTTAATTCTCTTGGAAGCTTGTGATTGGTCCATGTTGCTCCTTAGGTGTTACTTAGGTACTTGGTAGAATTCTCAAGAATTCTTGCATGATTGTTCTTGTAACCAATCAAATATTTCCATGCATAACTCTTGTAACCAATCTTGAAGTTCCACCTAGCTTTCCTTATAACCAACCAAACATTTTTGTAAACAAAATTAATATAGCTATAATTCTTCCTTCTTTTCCTTTCCTTTTGTAAAGCTTACTTAATAAGATTTTCTTGCATGAATATTTCATGTATCCTTACCATTATTTAGAATGTATTTCAAAGCTTACCTAACACTCAAAAATATATGTAGGAGTGTTCAACTCAGTTTGTATTCACTTTTCCGCAACAACATTCAAAAGTTCCTATCAATTTCACTTGTAGATGGACAATCGAAGTTAGATATATAAGGGTTATGTTTCTGGTGCCAAGGGTATTACTATTGAATTTGAACAACGGGTTAAATAATTTATTTCATTCGCTATTTCAAATTTAATATCGTCGAAGATAAGATGTCCTTGCTCAAAGTGTCAAAACAAGAAGTACCGGACCCCACCCGAGGTCGAAATTCATTTATACCAACAGGGATTTATGGGTAACTATTATAAGTGGACCTGTCACAGTAAACCATATCATGAAGCATCGAGAAAGCCAATGTCAACATTAAGAGGTGGAGTCAGTGGAAGTTGTTCAGGCAACCCGTTTTGAGATATGCTTATAGATATTGCAGGGCCTGAGTTCGATAGTTATGGGACACATATAGATTCTGTTAAGGAACCTCCGAATACCGATGCACAGAGGTTCTACGATATGTTGCGTGCTACCGATACACCGATCTAGGAAGGATGTTCAAGCCATTCGCAACTATCACTTGTATCTCGATTGGTAAATATCAAGTCCAAAAATAATATGTCCAAGAAAGGTTTCGACCAAATGGTTAAGCTCATGAAGGAGGTCGTACTAGCCGGGAATAAGATTCCAGATGACTTCTACGAGATGAAGAAATTTGTATTTGGCCTAGGTTTACCTATCTAAAAATTAGATGTTTGCACAAATAGATGCATGCTTTTTTGGAAAGATGACATCACACTTAGGAATTGCAAGTTTTGTGGCCATCATCAGTACATGTTGAGGAAGGGTCGTGGGACTAAGAGTCATAAGGAGATACCAGTTAAAAAGATGTACTATTTTCCAATAATTCCTCGATTGCAGCGATTGTATTCATCTAAAACGACTGCTGCACACATGAGATGGGATGCAGAGAGCTCAGCAGTTAATGGCTACATGAGTCATCCTCGTGATGGTGAAGGATGGCAACATTTTGATAAGAGACATCCTGAGTTTGCTAGGGAGTCGAGGAATGTAAGGCTTGGATTGTGCATAGATGGTTTTGCTTCGTTCGGGATGTTTGGAAAATAGTATTCATGCTGGACAGTCATCCTCGCTCCTTATAATCTCCCCCCATAGATGTGCATGAAGGATCCAGTAATGTTTTTAACAGTCATTATTTCAGGGCCAAAGAATCCCAAACATAAGATTGATATGTATTTACAACTAATGATTGATGAGCTGAGGGGATTGTGGTATGATGGTGTCTGCACATATGACATATCAAAGAGACAAAATTTTCAATTGCGAGCTGCATTGTTATGGACAATTAATGACTTTTTAGCCTATGGAATGCTTAGTGGGTAGAGCACTACAGGAAGATTTGCTTGTCCATATTGCATGAAGCGCACAAAGTCTTTCCATTTGCAATTTGGTGGAAAGATATCTTGGTTCGATTGTCATCATCGATTCTTGCCACTTGGTTATCCATTCAGGAGGGACACACGTTCATTCAGAAAGGACAGAGGACACAAAAATTCATCACCTATAAACCATCTAACATGAATTGAAATGTGGGCTAGGGTGTGCCACTTTCCCAAAACTACTAATTTAAGACATGAACTTGTGAGGAACGACGATAGAGGTATGAATCGCAATTGGGTTAAAAGGAGCATCTTTTGGGACTTGCCTTATTGGCGAACTTTATTAGTGCCACATAATATAGACATCATGCATAATGAAAAGAATGTGTTTGACAATGTCTTTAACACTATATGGATGTAAAGGGAAAAATAAAAGACAATCTAAAGGCAAAACTTGATGTCGAGACTTATTGTCACAGGCCTGAATTACAAATTAGTGGAGTAGGGAAAAGAAAGGTTATCATACCTAAAGCATGCAATTCATTGACTAGTGCGGGCAAGTAAGCGATGCTTGAGTGGGTGAAGGAACTCCAACTCCCGGATGGATATGCTTCCAACTTAGCATGATGTGTTGATCTTAAGGAGTCGAAGATGTCTGGCATGAAAAGTCATGATTGTCATGTGTTCATAGAACGGTTACATCCAATTGCTCTAAGGGAATTTCTTCCGCTTAACGTGTGGAACGTGTTGACTAAATTGAGTCTATTTATAGAGATTTGTGCTCACCAAAATTATCTATCAGTCACAAAAGAAAATTGGAGTCCAAAATCCTTGTGCTCTTATGTAAGCTTGAGAAAATATTCCCCCCAGGTTTATTTGATGTAATGGAGCATCTAGTGGTTCACTTGCCATATAAATCTCGTGTTTGTGGTCAACTCAATATAGGTGGATGTATCCATTTGAAAGGTAAAAACATGTTAATAATTTAATTTGCACATGATTACATGATAATTCAAGGAATGTTCTGACGAAAATTCCTCTAATTATGGTAATGACGCATTGCAGGTTCTTGCATCGCCTAAAAATTAAGGTGAAAAATAAGGCAAAGGTTGAAAGATCAATTTGTAATGCTTACTTAGTTGAAGAAGCCTTGACATTCTTTTCCTACTACTTTGAAGAACATGTTCAGACAAGGCATACCTAAATGCCTCATAATGCAGAGGTTGAAATTGAGCACAGCCTGGAAGAACCATTGCTTTCTATTTGCAAAGTTTGGGGAAGGACACTGGGGAAGATCCAAAGTAGATTCCTAATATCTGAGGAATTTAAAGCTGCCACAAACTATATCTTACTAAACTTTGAAGAGGTACAACCTCATATAAGGTATTTCCCATCTATTTTACGATCCCAACACCTATGTATCGCAGAGTTAGAAGTGGACAGAAAGATAGAGAGTGAATTTGCTGGATGGTTCAAAAATTACGTAAGTTATCCATATAATATTTGGTGAATAGTATGTTAAATAACTTGAATACAAATTTAGGTATATCTTACAATTCATTTCTTGTTGGTGCGTGATCCTATCAATGGAGTGACAAACAAATGTTTGCAAAACCTCTTATGGGGACCATCAAGATAGATGAAATCATCTCAAGGGTATTTAATTAATGGTTATCGATTTCACACAAGTGAGCACGTAGAAGGCAGAAAAAGTGTTAACTATGGAGTTTGTGTAAAAGGTGGCCAGAATGATCATGGTGGTGTTGATTATTACAGGGTGTTAAAGGAGGTTATTGAGGTTGAATTTCCTGGTCATCCAATACAGACAGTTGTACTTTTAAAGTGTGATTGGTTTGATCCTTCTCTAAATCGAGGTATTAGAATACACCCTCAATATAAGTTAGTAGACATCAACAGTAAAAGGCGTTACCCTAAATATGATCCTTTTGTATTAGCCTAACAAGCACATCAAGTGTGCTTTATGACATATCCAGAAACTAACAGACCAAAATCTGATTGGATGGCAGTATGCAAAATGAAAGCACGGCATGTGGTTGATGCACCCATCATTGATAGGGCTTACCAAGAAGAAGTTGATGACAATGGTGCAATAAGTATATCTTTGGTAGTTGATCTTAGTCCTTTAACACATGAAGAAGGCATAAATAAGTTACTGGATGTTTAAGAGGAAACATTAGAACCCGTCTAGGATTTGAACTACATTGTATTTGATGATGATGTGATTGGGAAACAGATTCTAAAACAGAAGTTGATTTTGAGAAGTACACTTCAGAGGAAGACTTAAGCGAATAGTGTATTTTAATTAGTTGATTAGTTCTTCATAGGGCCATCTTGATCTCCACATACGTGAAGTACGAGTTACAATTTACTTTTATGTATATATATTAGTGAGAAAATGTGAAATTTCTTCATAAACTTACATTTTTTTTTAATTATATATTTTCCCTCTTAGATAAGTCTACTCGAGATCAGCAGCCTTCAGCTAATACAGACCGTACTCATGCACGAGACCGTACGCCATCACCTAGGCATGCTCTATGGATCCTAACCCCTGGTCAGCATCTGGGAGATACACCACCCGTGTAAGGCAATGAATCTCCTGTTGTTCCATCAACTACAACATCTTTTCTGGCTGGATCTCAGGACCAGGATCCACGACCATTGATTACACCACGAGCTGACGGGTATTATTTTGTACATTATGCTGTATTTTATAAGTAGATTATAATTACTTAAGTATATTTCACTCACTTTAATTTTTAACCTCCATGATTAATTTTACAAACAAGATTTGCTGGTTCCCATCACTGTGTATGGGAGATCACCTCGATATTCCAAAATTATTTTGATGGGCCCTACACCAGATTTGCGGATGTCCCGATGCACGTGAAGAATTTCTAGTTTGAAGAGTTCAGAGTAAGTTACTATTTATTATATAAATGCATAATATTTATAGCTTTTGATATTTATAATATATTAACAACTTCGAATATAATGTAATTTTTTGTAGAAGCTATTTCCTTAGGTCGATAATCACAGTGGTCGGATCCAAGCCAATTGCGAGCACAAGTGCAGGACTCATCTTTTGGACAACTTGTCCAAAGCTTGGAGGGTGACCCCAGTTGGTTAGTCCCCTTCCTAGATTGACGATCAGATATGGGAGCAGATGAGGTAGCGCTAGAGCACACAGGAGTTTCAGCAACTCTCCTCCACTGCTAGGAGGAACAGGGGTCATGCCACTATGATTCATATTGGAGGCTCGGTCTCGTTCACTGTCCATGAGGATCGTATGCTAATTTTCTTCGAATGCTTGCATGTTTTGTAATTTTACTTCATTTAATATATTTTCAGAAAATACTCTAATCAACTATCATTGTTAATGCAGCGGCACAAGATGGGTGATGAATTTTCTCATATTGACTGGTATAAGAGGCTACATACTTTTCGAAGTAGGGATAGACAGGGGCAGTATGTTAGCAAGCGTTCTCGCAAGACATTAGTAAAGAGTTAAAATTTGTGTATTAAAAAATGCTTTACATTTGGTTACATTTCACTTAAAAAGAAATGACTTCTCTCAATTTTATGAAGACGTGATGGCTGCTAAAGAGCTCCTTACTCAGGCTTCTTCCACTGGGTCTGCGAGCGTCACCTCTGCTGTTGTCCCATATGACTGGGCTCTATTTATTGAGACGGTTGGTGGGTTCAATAGAGATCGTGTTTTTGGACTTAGCTCGAAGGCAGCCTGAGCCATGTAGCAGCTCTAGAGGAGTTCCTCGCGGTCCACAGAGGCCTCTACAGCTATAGACATTGAGCAAATAGTCAAGAGGAGGGTAGAGGAGAGGGTGCAAGTGGGGAGATAGGAGCTTGCGAGGGATTTTGATCAGAAAGTTGATCATACTTTGAGTTTGATACATTGATGTTGGAGAGGTTTAGACTTCACATACTACTGATACCGTCGACACGAGCAGCCAATGGGGAGGACAACACTGGTGGCAGCTCTTTCATTTCGCCCCCAAATCCACATCCTTTGACCCATTCGCGTCCTCGATCTCTGCCCCACCTCTTTCAGCTGGTGCCACTGCTCCCGTAGTTTAGGGATTCGATTATTCATTTTATCATTTATATCACATTGTTAAAAGATAATACCGTTTGACACATTACAATTATCCTATGATTTATTTCATATTGTTGAGCTAATTAATTTCCTTTCCAATTTAATAAAATCGGTTTACGCATTTTCTGAATTCATGATTTGTGAGTTATATATTGTTTCAATGTGTAATACGCTACAGGTGGTTCGAAATAATTTCAAAATAGGAGTTTTCATTAAAAAAAATAATAATAAATCAGCTACGGGGTAGCTATGGACCGTCACTAATCCATCGTTAATCCATTTTCTAATTTAGCTACGGATTAGCGACGGCAGCAAAAATTAAAATTAGTAGCCGTCACTAATCCCTTTCTAGTTTAGCTAGGGATTTACGACGGTGGAATATATTTCCATAAATTGAACTCAAAATTAGTTTTTCCATCGCTAATCCGTGGCAAAATTAGTTACGGCTTTGCGATGATAATTTAATTAAATGCATAAAATAAATTTAGATAGCTGTTGCTAAACCGTTGCCGAAATTGCCGGGGAATTTTTGCCGTCTCTAATCTGTCGCTACATTAGCTATAGTTTAGCTACGACACGAATTAACTTTCTATAATTCTATATGAAGAAATAAAAAAAGGTCTTGTTATCCCGTTGCTAAATCGTCGCTAAATTGACTGCTTCAATTTCGTTGACCGGATTTTTTGCTCTCGCAAAAACCTTTCTATTAGAGACGGCTAATGTTTGCCGTCACTAAAATTTCATGTAGCGACCACGTATTTAGCGATGGCTTACCCCGTCGCTAATTGTAATTTGCGACGGATTAGTGATGGCTTAAACCGTTGCAAACCTCGTATTTTCTCGTAGTGCAATAAGCTATCCTCAATCAAGCACGTGTCCGCTTTTTGTTACCCTTGGTGGAGTTGAAGGAAATCCTTGTCCGGACACGTTAACCAATTGGTTCCAAATTCAGAGATCTAAAAAGGCTTGCCAGATCCAGTACTGCCCTAATTCAACTTTGTGTAGTAATAGGACTGAAGTACTCTGCAACGTTCTGTGTGGAAATATGTTGTTAGATTTATGCCCTAGAACCAATCCATTTGCATAATGTATTTTTGCACATTTATCTAAGAAAGGCACTCTTTATCTTTGAGCTTTCTTATTTCAAATGTGTATACATGAAAAACTAATAGATAAAGTCCCCACACAATGTATAATGTTAAAGAAACCATGATAGAGATTATGATATGAGATTCCTACTACACTATGTAGTACTTGTACTTAAACTATCCCTAGTCATAGTATTAATGAGATAGGACATTATTAATGTGCAAAAACTAGCAAGTGTTATACTTCTTGATTAGATCAAGCGGTGGTTCTCAAATCATAAGTATTGTGATACGCAAAGTTAATACATGAATGTTTGTTATTTCAAACAAGTTCACTAGATGATCTAGCTATAAGATAATCACATTGATAACTATGCAGTGCCAGTGATAGAATCTCATTATAATAAATGTGCAAATATCATTAGACTTGAGATCTCCAAGATATTTTGTTTGTTAAGCGTTGTACTTTGATTCTAACTTTGGAATCTCATCAAGGACTGCCTATAAGATGAATATTGGGTACACCATAAAGTAAACGAAAGTAGTTGAGAGGGCTAATAAAGGATTCATCAATCCTAATAATAGGGACATATATCTCACGGTCACTTGTTGGGAATCATTACTTAATAAGTCCTTCACCATGGCAACTATGTGTTGGAAATTGTTCCAAAATGATACACATGTTGAGTAATAGATTCTGAAATAAGTACTAATAAATTCGAGCTAGAATTAATTATATTTTTGAGTGAGTTGGAACTAATTTTATACTCTAAACTGAATGAGATTTAATATGATGAAATGAGTTTATTGCACTAATATTTTGCTATTGAAAGGTTCATGTCAAGCCACTTAACTTTCTGGACTTTTGGGTAGTCATGATGCATTGCTAGATACCGCTCTTGATTCGTAAAATATGGATTTATTAAAATTAATAAATTAATAGTAATTAGAATTAATAAGTTAATTTTAATTATTAAAGATTATTAATTTTATAGTAATTAGAATTAATTCATATTTTACTACTAGTATGCCGAGAAACCTAATGGGTCACACATAATAAAGTTATTAGCACTCGAGATATTATATTATAGTATTATGTGATTGATTTGTGAGGAGAAATACTAATATGAGCTAATTATAATATGTTATTATTTTTGGGGTCGAATTCAATAATTTAACTCTCTTGGGTGAATTATAAGCAAGTAATAATTCAATAGGCCCAAGTTACAATTAAAGTAGCAAGCCCATAAGGAAAAAGGCTTCGTGTGTGTCTTGGTCAAAAAACAGAAACATAAATATACGTGCATTTTTTTGTGCTGTCACTGTAGATTGTATAATTGATACACAATTTTTTTTTTCCTGTTCTTCTTTCTCCTCATGAAAGCCCCCCATTCTAACGAAATTGCTAGCACAATTTTATCAATGATTTCGAGTAGCAAACCTCATGTGGATTTCTATTAAAGAAATCTCTATTCTTAAGATCTATTGATTCGATTGGAACATGAACATGAAAATTTTGTTTTGCGTGGGTTCGAGACTATCTGGATTGAGAAGGAATTGCAGAGACATTAAATACTTCTGCAGATATGCTTGAGGTATTCTTTTACCCTTCTCTGTTTTCTTTGATCTATAAAAGACATACATGCGATTCAATTGGCAAGAATTCATATTTATTTCTGATGCATTTAATTTGTTTAGTATGAGGGAATTATTACAGTGGTATTAGAGCCTGGTTGGATGCGTTTTTGGATCGGTGAAATCGTTTCACAAGATTACTTAGCTTTGTGTCTGTAAATCATGAAATTGTTTCATGAAAACTCGTAGGCCTCTGTTGTGTCGTGAAAAATTTATTCACTAGTTCTTGAAATAGGGTTTTGTGGGCTCTGGTTCTGATGCTAATCGTTTGTATAATTTGTTACAGAATTGTTTTAGGAAACTTAACGAGCTGCGGTTTTATTTTCTTTGAAAAATTACTCATTGTTTCCTTCATCCGAAAGCTGCTCACTGGAATGTGTTTCAGTAATGGATTTATGAAATCCTCACGGTTTTTGATTCCACTGATTTGGCTTGATTAAAGTTTTTTAGGATGGAGGTCATAATAGATTGTTAATTGAGATTAACATGGTTTTTGAATCAAAATCGACTCAGGAATTGCCGAAGAATACGATCAAAAAATCCAAAAAAATTTTCCAACGATCAAACCGTGGCAGGATTCACCCGCTTAGATGAAGCCAAGGCCGGACTTCACAAATCCTACGCGGGCTTGTTGCAAATATATATATATATATATATATATATATATATATATATATATATATATATTCTATTTTTCTATTTTTCCCCACACAAAGTTAATTTTCCAAAAGAACCCAAAAACTTTTTCCAAAATTTGATTTTTGGACTAGCGAATTATTAATTTTTCAAAATAATGATTTTGGAAATTAATATTTTATGTTTTAAGTATGATTTTGGCATGTTAGCGTGGTTATGAACTTTGACCAATTAATTTTGATTAATTAATTTTGTGTCATGCATATATTTACTGCTTTATTTTGAATAAATAGGGCATGCACATCTTGCATTTCTTTATAATTTTCTTATAATTTCTCTTCTCACCTAATTCCTCTCGAAAATATAAATCGAGATTTCTTTATTAGAAATTTACGTAGTTAGCTTACATAGGTTAGATATGATTAGAAATTATTTTATAGAATTATAGAGATGACGGTTAAGCACAAAGTGAGAGGATGGTAAGACTTTCTCGTCAAAACATGTATGAACACATAGGTTTGATCAAATTAATTTCCTTCATGGTTTAAGAAAATTAATCTACAAAAGTCTATAACCTAGCTATGTAATTGAGTCTATTACAATATTATCAATATGTTGATGTTATGCATACCAAATGATGAGACTGCTAATTTAAAATAAAATCCTTCAAACAATATTAAATCTAAAACTTTCCATTAATATAGTAAGAACAAGAGGTCTTTTTCGAAATTAGGTTTTTGGGCATCCCGAAGCCTACTGACATCGAGTATGTTCAAGCTATAGAATTTGATTCCAAATTAATGGGTTGAATTTAACTAATATCTTTATTTTGGTTGGACATCCCCTAGTATAAAAAGTATTAAAGACTAAGTTGGGGTAGCATTAAATGCTTTAAGATTAAAAGATATTAGTCACCCAATGCACTAGTAGTTGTATTTGATCCAAATTCTTAAGGAATTTAGATACTGGTTCACTAGGAAATCTTCCAATGAGTTTTCCCAAATTAATAGTGAGGGATATTGATTTGAGTAAAATGTTGGAATTAATACACATTTAATTAAAGATCTAATAAAATGCATCATATATGCATATACAAAATCTAATGCCTCTTATCTTACATCTAGGTCATTCACATCATGACAACAAATTTGAACTTATATAGCATTTTTGGAAACAAACAAGCTTAATGAATCTAACTTTTTGGATTGGCATAAAAATTTGAGAATCGTTCTCAAATCTAAAAAGTTGCTCTACGTGTTAGATTCTTTTATTTCACCAAGAGGATAGTGACATAGTATCTTGTATCATGCTAGCATCAATGACCATTAAGCTTCAAAAATAGCATAAGCATATGGATGCTCATACTAGTATCTTCTATCTAAGAGAGTTTTTTTATAAGCAATCTTGGATGGAGATATATGAGATCTCTAAACAATTGTTCCATTCTAAGAATGTAGAGGGCACTTCCGTGGTGACTCATGGACTAAAAATGTTGGGATTAACTGAGGATAGCTTAGGTTTATAAAGGATCACGAATTAAGTATAGACTTAATTTTTCAATCTTTGCCATCTAGTTTTTTTCATAATTTGTGATGAACTACCAGATGAATAAGATTGAGACCACTATACCTGAATTGATCAATCTTCTCAAGACTGTAGAGTCTTCTGTGAAGAAAGAAAACAATGCAGTCTTGTTGGTTAATTCTTCTTCTAAAAAGAAAAATATTTCTAAGAAGAATCCAACCAAGCCTAAAAATGGTGAGAAAAAGAAAGAGATAGCTACCAAAGGCTCATGTCACCATCATGGTTAGATGGACTATTGGAGGCGTAGCCGCAAAAACTACCCGGAGATTATTAAAGAAAATAAGGAAAAACAGAAGCTTGAAAGTATTTCTTCTTCTACTCTAAATATGTTTATGATTGAGACTAATACTACATTTAGCAATGATATATATGTATTGGATACTAGATGTAGATCTTATTTGTGCAATAATTTGCAGGATCTAAAGAGGAGTAGGAAGCAAAAGAAAAGTGATGTGGACCTATGTATTGCAAATAAAGTAAATGTTGTTACACTTGCTATGAGGACATATCATCTGTACTTGCTTCCCAAATTAGTTTTAGAACTAGAAAACTACTATAATGTACCAATTTTACTTAAAACATTACATCAGTTGTTTGTTTAGATTTATTTGGATTTCATTTGATTTTTGAGAATAAAAGATGTTTTTTTTTTCATTAAATGATATCCATTAAGCAACATTGATGAATGATTTGTATGTTCTAGATATAGAAAATTAAGTTCTCAATATAAATAATAAGAAACTAAGAAAAGGTAATACATACCCATCTTAATTATAATATTGTCATTTAGATCATGTAAATGAGAATCGCATCTCTAAGTTATACAAGCTCGGTGATTTAGGTCATTTGATTATGAATCATATGGTATTTATGAATCATATTTACTTGGTAAAATGATTAAAACTTTCTTTTTAGAGAAAGGGGAAGGGACTAAGTAATTATTGAAACTAATATATATAGATATATGTGGACCAATGACATTGCAAGTAAGAGGGGATTATCAATATTTCATAACCTTTATGACTATTATTGGTTTGGGTATTTGTATTTAATGAAATACAAATTTGAGGCCTTTGATAAGTTCAAAGAATTCAGGAATGAAGCAGAGAAATAACTTGGTCAAAGTATTAAAATTTTAAAATCCGATCAAGGAGGTGAATACTTAAGCTAAGAATTTCAAAATTATCTTCTAGATGATAGAATATTATCTCAATAGACTTCACTACATATGCCTCAGCATAATAGTGTATTCGAAAAATATGCTCAAACTTTATTAGATATGGTTCGATCTATAATGGCTTTTGCAAGCTTAGCAAAATCATTTAGGGGACATGCACTGGAAGCTATTGTTTATATTTAAACAGAAGGGGTATTAGGAAAATTTGTCACCCATGTAACCAAATGCTTTAACGAGATAGATGACATATTAGCAAAATTTGAGGACATGATTCGAAATATGGAAAGGCAAATTTGGTTTCTAACGGATCTAGTGATAAAGTCACCATTAGGATTGGAAACACAACTTGATAAAGTCACCACTAGTGATAAAGCCACCATTAGTGATAAAGTAACATTTGGAGGATTCAAATAAGGGCCGTGAGTTGAGAGAATTTGAGGAGATTGAAAAACATAGTTTGGGAAGGATGAAGTCATCTAGTGAGGAACCGCCGAAATTGGACCTCAAAGGCCTTCCCGAGCACTTGGAATATGCATTTTTGCCAATGAAGGAAAATTGCCAGTGATCATAGCAAAAGATCTCACTTGTGATCAAAACACCAAATTAGTAAGTCTATTGAGAAAATATATGGGAGTCACTACATGGAAAATCACAAACATTAAAGGAATTAGCCCTTCCTTTTGCACTCACAAAATTTTGTTAGAAGAAGAAGCCAAACCCATAGTACAACCCCAACGTAGATTAAACCCAAATATAAGTGATGTGGTAAAAGGTGAGGTGATTAAACTCTTAAATTCTGACACCATTTACACTATTTCTGATAGTATTTGGGTGAGTCCAACACAAGTGGTACCAAAGATGGGAGGAATGATTGTGAGCTCAAATAAAAAGAAAATGAGCTGATCCTAATGAGATTGGTAACCGGTTAGAGGATTTGCATTGATTATAGAAAATTAAATGAGGCAAGGAATGACTATTTTCTTCTTCCTTTCGTTGATCAAATGTTAGAAAGATTAGCCAAACATGAGTTTTATTACTTTTTAGATGGTTTTTTCGGTTACTTTAAATTCCCATACCGGAGGATCAAGAGAAGACCACTTTTACATGCCCTTTTGGTACTTTTGCATATCATTGTATACTTTTTGGTCTTTGCAATGGTCCAAGAACATTTCAAAGATATATGATGGCTATTTTCGAGAGTTTTGTGGAGACATCATGGAGTTATTTATGGATGATTTTTTTTGTTTTTTGTGATTCTTTTGACTTATGTTTGGCCAATTTAGAAAAGGTTCTTTAAAGGTGTGAATAGACCAACCTCATACTCAATTGGGAAAAATACCACGTCATAGTGCAAGAAGGTATTGTATTGGGATACAAAATTTCAAGGAAAGGTATTGAGATTGATACAGCAAAAATTGAGGCAATTGAAAAACTTTTTCCTCCCACTTTTGTGATGGCTATTCAAAGCTTGCTTGGTCATGTAGGTTTTTATAGGAGGTTTATCTAGGATTTCTCAAAAAATTCTAAACCTCTTATTTCTTTACTTGAAAAAAATATTGTTTTTTATTTTAATGAAAAATGTTTCAATGCTTTCAATGTGCTTAAAAAGAAATTGTCCAATTCTCCTATTTTAATTGCATTGGATTAGTCTCTTCATTTTGAATTAATATGTGATGCAAGTGATTATGCAGTAGGCACGGTGCTTGGACAAAGGAGGCATAAGCAATTTCAACCAATCTACTATGCAAGCAAAACTCTTATGACGACACAATAGAACTACACCACAATGGAGAACGAGTTTCTTGCAATAGTGTTTGCTTTTAATAAATTCCGTTCTTATCTTGTTTTCCCAAAGTCATTGTGTATATGGACCATTCCGCCTTTAAATACCTACTAACCAAGCATAATGCCAAACCAAAATTAATAAGATGGGTTTTATTGTTGTAAGAATTTAACTTGGAGATTAGGGATAAAAAGGGAGCAGAAAATTTCACTATGGATCTCTTGTTTAGGTTGGAAAATCCCAACTTAGAACCATTGGCTAAAGAGGACATAAATGACATCTTCCCAGATGAACAACATCTACTTATTAATGGTGAGATTTCTCAAACACCTTGGTATGTGGATTTTGCTAATTACTTTGTCGCAGGAATTGTTCCAGAGGATTTCACTGCGCAACAAAAGAAGAAATTCCTCTCTGAAGTAAAGTATTACTTTTGGGAAGATCCCTACTTGTTTAAGTATTGTGTGGATCAACTCATTTAGAGATGTGTGGTTCCATGGATAGTGCAAACATATTGAAACATTGTCATGAAGGACCCGCGGGAGGCCACTACCAAGCTAACAACGCGGCAAGAAAGGCGCTTGAGTCTGGATTTTATTAACCAACACTCTTTATGAACTCTCACAAGTTTGTTCAAAATTGTTATAGGTGTCAAAGTACATGTAACATTTCTAAATCCAATAAGATGCCATTACAAATTTTTCAAGCTTATGAAATTTTTTATTGTTAGGGGATTGATTTCATGGACCTTTTTCCTAATTTTGTGGGTAACAAATACATCTTGGTTGTAGTTGAGTATATGTTTAAGTGGGTTGAGGCGCAAGCCTTGCCTACTATTGATGCTCGGGTTGTAGTCAAAATTCTTAAAAAACTTTTCACCTGTTTTGGTGAGAACACACTTTTGTAATACCCAATTGGACAAAGTTCTCAAACATCTAGGTGTTACTCATAAGTTTGCTACTCTCTATCACCCCCAAACAAGTGGCCAAGTTGAGGTGCTCAATAGAGAGTCAACAAAATTTTTGGAAAAAGTAGTTAATCATACGAGAAATGATTGGAGTTTGAAATTAGATGATCCTCTTTAGGCTTATAGGACTGCCTTCAAAACTCCTATTGATACAACCCCCTATAGGTTACTGTTTGGGAAGTCATGTCATCCAAGCGATTAAACTTGTCAATTTTAACCTTCACCTTGTAGGACAACAAAGATTGCTTCAAGTGAATGAGTTGGAGTGGCAGTGTAATGATACTTGTCATAATTCTCAGATTTACGAAGATAAGATGAAATGTTGGCATGATAGGCATATTTGTTCTCCTTAAGAGTTCAAAGAAGGGGATAAGGTGCTATTATTTAATTTTAGGCTCTGACTTTTTCTAGGTAAGTTGAAGTTAAGATGATCAGGGCCATATGAGATACATCAAGTTTGTTTGTTTGGAGTTATTGAGGTTTCTCACCCAACTAAAGGGATCTTTAAGGTAAATGGAAGTCAAGGGAAATCATTTTTGGGTAAAAAAACTTAGCACTTTAAAGTATCTCGATGTTACCCTCTATGATTAATGATTTTCCTTCGGTCCTTTTTTACTTCTTTTTCTTTGTACTATTTTTATTTTGTTCTTTCTTTTTCTTTTTCAAGATTTATGTTTTGTTTTTGTTTCTTTTGAGTTAGGTACCCTTCTCTAATGACTCATTGTGCTGGATTTACACGTGTTGGAACTAATTCGCAATGGAAGTAATTTCTTTTAACTATTCTTTCCCTTTATTTATTTTGGTCCTTTGGCTTTGCTTTTATTGTTATATTTTTTTTGCCATTGAGGACAATGTCTAGCTTAAGTGTGGGGGAGCAATTTAGCATTGAAGATATTTTCCATATACATTGTGTACATTGTGCTAAAATTTTTCTGATTTTGTGGCTAAATTTTTCAAAGTTTTTGTGATTTTTCATTGTTTAGCAAGGTTGTAATTCTTTTTCTTGGATATGAGTTTTGCCACTCATTTGGTGAAAATTTATTAATAAAATAGTTTATTGGATAGGATATTTCTAAAACTTGAGAATTTGAGTTAATTTTGTTTATGAGTTAGTATTTGAGTATTATTTGATTCATCTAGCTTGAATATGGAGAATATGATAAATGTGGGGAAAGTTGTTGGATAACTCTTGTATTATGAGTTTAAATTTTGCTTAACTTTGATTTATGATAAGGAATGTGAGGGAAAAAAAAAATCTTTGAATTAAAACATATTTGTGAAAAAACATTGATTGTGAGTTGAAGATTGAGAAAAATGAATTGATTTTGTTTCATCTTTGAAGGCGAGGAAAATGTTTTTGCTTGTTTATGGGGACCAATACGAATAGTAAAGAGAAATCTACTTTCTTTAGGCTATTAATTCTTGAAAGCAAAAGAGAGAAAAAAAATGTTGAAAAATGATGAGTAATGACTAAAAGGGGGCCAATACAGTGTGTGAAGAGAAATTCACTCACTTGAGGCTATCAATTATCTAAGTTATTGAAAAAATTAAGAGGAAAAAAATAGAGTATTTTCCTTAAATCACTACTTGAGTTCTACAATTTTTGGATTTATAATGCTTGAGTTGGTAGATAGCTTGACTTGTATGATTCATATGATCTACATTTTTTGCGTGAAGAGTGAAATAATTTTCTTAGACTAAAGTATGAACTTACTTTATTTAACTTCAAGAGTTTTGGGATGTCTTATCAAATGCTTCAAATTGTGATTGTTTTCAAAGGGTTAAATGAATAGAAAAGTTTTATCTAAAGTTTGAAGAGAAGTTATAAGCCTTGTTATGATTCAAATTCTGGAAGAATGAAAGCTTGTGTGTTTTCTTGATTATTTTCTTAACTTAAGTGTTTTGCTAGAGGACATGCAAAGGTTCAAGTGTAGTGGAATATGATAGGGGCTAAATTCATCATTATTTTCTTAGTCATTTGAGATTAATTTGAGAAACTTTTGATGTAATAACTGCGCATATTCCTTCCCATTTGACATATTCCTTCTAGAAAATATTTTTAACGAATTTATGTAGAATTGAATGGATTTCGAGCAAAAGATAAAAATTTCCAGCATGTAACTGGCACCAAGTCTACCCACTGCACCAGGTTCCAGGTCCACAGTGGAGAAATAGAGCACGAACAGAGTAAAGTCCAGGAGAAGAACATAATGCACTTGGCGCCAGGTGAGTCGAAGTGACCCGATGCCAGTCTGGTCTTGTTCATTGACGAATTTTGTGCATGAATTTGGTATCTTCTAAAGGATTTTAGTATTTTTAGAATTTTAATGGGCCAAGACTTCTCAAGCCATGAATTTTGGTATCAAGGGAACTTATAAAAACAAGAAAAACACACTGAATCCAAGGATCAAAACTTCTAATCACTCAAAGAATGAGAGATTCATCCTTAAAGGAGGATTATTTAAGAAGGTTTCCCAAGAGAAGATAGAGGGGTTGTCTATGAGTTCTTTCTTTTACTTTTATTTTCTTTTTTCTACGATAATGATGTAATTAATTTTTTCATTGTAATTTTGCATTGTTTTGGAATTCATGGTTTTTAGATTAATTTAGCTATTTGATCAATTTTCTATCATTCTTGGTATTTGATTACTTGATTTTATTTGATAGGTTGATAGAGTTAAATTTATATCTAATTGACTTAGAAAACGAAGTTAGATTAAGTTTAATTTAATCAATTCTACATATTTGTTATTTCTTAATGGACTTGAGAAATAAAGTTAAGACAAAGAACTGAAGTAGTTAAAGATTAGTTGATTTCGCCTAGAGTATAGTGTTATTAGCTAATTTCATATTCATTATCACCTAGAGTATAGGGATAATTTATGAGGAATTGAGTTTAATGCATCTTTTGGTTGTTTTAATACGATTGGAAAATCTGCTAATTTAATTAAAAGATAGTGATTCCATAGATTTGGAAAGAAATGGAGTCTATGTAAGTGGATTCATGACTTGGAAAATGATTGAATTTTACTGTATATTCCTTCATGATGCCAAGATGATGATTAATTGAGATAGTTGCTAAATGATTCATTATCATGTATTCTAGAATAGTTGTCTAAATTGCATTTTCCTATATCCTTGAGTTGTACATATTTTTTATTTTTCTTTTTATTATCTTATCACTTTAGTTGGCTGGTTAAGCAACAAATGAAAAGTAATTAGTATGTATTTATTCATTTGAGGATCAATAATTGTTAATTCCCTATACTATGCTTTTGATGAGTATGCTTGCTCGTATGTGCAATTTGGAATTAATGTTTTAATTAAAACTTGACTCAGGAATGGATTTAAATTTAATAATTTTTATACACCCAAAATTTGCGCATCAGTTCACTTTGAGCATGAACATCTTATCTTAGATGACACAACATTCGAAATTGCAAATGTAAAAAATTCTTTAATCCCACGTTCAAATTCAACAGTAATACTCTTGATGCTGGAAACATGCCTTCGTACATCCAACTTCGATTGTCCATCTAAAATTAACACCTGTTATAATGCAAACCAATTATGTAAGTCTCGATTTCAAAAAAGAATAGAAGGAGTGAAGATAAATGTAAAAGACTTGGCCATAGGGCTTATTGTTAAAAGAGCCATGAAGAAATAGAGTAATATCCTTGAAATAGTGATCGTTAAAAAAGAAACTTCAAATCAATATCATATAGCAAAAGCCTTTAGATCTTAAAAACCCTTCTTCATCTTTTTCATGTACCCTTCATATGAATCTATTATCCCTATTATATGGTAATTAGACTACCCATTTATCTTGGCATTTTTTATCAGGTGCCAACTACTTTTCGTCATTCAATACAAATCTCAAAGATAACATGGACAATTGTCCTTTTTTTTCTAGACTTTTCCTACTAAATTTGCGAAGGACTACTTCACTACGAAGGATGAAAATGAGTTCATGTTTCAAGTCTCCGGAAAGATAAGAAAATTATGAGTAATTATCTGGTTCTCTAGCATAAGAATAGTTGTACCAATGACAGAGAGTTAGAATTGCAACTGGCTATTTTTTTGCCTTTTCGGAGACTCAAAGCATGAACTCACATTCTTCTTTCATAATGAGGCAATCATTTGCAAAATCTAGTAAGAAACGTCAAGAGAAAAAGAACGATAGTCCATGTTATCTTTGAGAGATCAATTGACTAAAAAAAATAGTTGCCACTAATGAAAACTGCCAAAACAAGTGGGTAGTCTAATTACCAGACAAAAAAGGGTAGATTCATATAAAGGGTACATGAAAGAGACGAAGAATGGTCTTAAAGATCTAATAGCTTTTGCTTGTTGATACAATTTGAACTTTTTTTTTTAGCGATCACCGTTCTACTTTTAGAAATTAAACATACTATATTTTTAGTTGACAAGTAGTTTTAAAGATAAACCAAAAGTCAAGAAATGACTAATGTTGTAATGTCAATAAGACTGCATATGAAGGAAGGATATAGAAGGTTTGATGATCTCTGTTAGTTAAAAAAGCATTAAAGCAATGGAATATGAGAAAAGAAATGGGGAATTGGTTAAATTTCTAGATATGTTCATGTTGTTTAGGTTTATACATTGCTACTTACGTTATTTAAGTTTGAGGTTTAGTATTTATATTATTGTTTACTTTAAACTACTATGTTATCGATAACCATCTATTTTTGGGGATGAGTTTCCTGTAGTTTGTGGTAGACATTGTCAGTAAACTTTAATTGTTTCTTTTGTGTGGTTAAGGAAAATGGAATTCTATTTCACTGAGTGGAAGGTAGAAAAATGAATACTATGTAACCTATCAGGAAAAGAAAAGGATTATGAGAGTGTAGATGTTAGTCTGATTGCTTTGATTACATAAGGTCAAGTTTATGATCTTTCTCGAATTTTTCTTCACATTAAGAAGATGGTTAGGCATTAAAATCTATTGGATATAATCAAGCCTAAGGGTAATCAACTTATCTAGTGTATCAAGATGACCAATGAAAATTTCAGTAGAGTTTTCCCTAAAAACTGGATGTTTTTCGGGCACTAAAGCCACCACGAAATTAACTAACATTCAACAAAAAACACATTAAATGTCACACCAATTATTCAATAAAACTAACCTAAGGGTAATCACCCATTACCCATGAGAAATGATCACCCATCACTCATGGAAAATGATCACTCAGCACTCATGAGGATTTATTTATATAAGTTGAACATATAATATTTTAAGTTGCAGTATATAAACTCATGTACATTTTGATTTGACAAGCAAAGCTAAAGACAAAGCACGTCGGTAAAAAAATAGGTCTTGTAATGTCAAGCACTACATTTTAAACAATAATAATGGTTAAAATTTAGTAATTCATGGCCAAAGAGTATACAAATAAATCTCAAAATGCTTACTGTGAAATTTTTAGAACAAATTTCATCAATTGAATAATTGATGGCTAAAGTAACAATATAAAGCAATTCAATCTAAAAGCATGAAAAAGAATATACTTCTTCTCTTCTACATTTCAATCTAACAATATAAAGCAACTCCTCTTGCTTTATCTCTTAATCTGTCTTAGCTTAGAGAGAGAGAGAGAGAGAGAGAGAGAGAGAGAGAGAGAGAGAGAGAGAGAGAGAGAGCAACTATGAAGAAAGAGAGAGAAAAAGAAAAGGAATAAGTCGAAGAATTCAAAGATTAGGGAAGTTATTGATTACACAACAGCAAGGTGGGTGAGCTAAAGCAAAGGAGAAAGGAAAGCAAACTAATATGGCATTAATCACCTCAAAAATAGAGCTCATCTCATTATTCTTTTTTTTTCCTAATAAAATACTACCAAATATTGGCAGATCAATTGGTAAAGAAAAAAAAAAGGTCATTTTTGTTGGATGTCCAATTTGCAAGATTAATGAACCCTTAATTTGCAACATTGAACTAATCATCAGTGATAAATTGCATTAATCTTCTCTTCTTATGTATCACCCGATTCCTAATCTCCTACATATATTCTTATTAAAATCTGCCATCAAATCCAAGTTGGCAAAGAGAATTGCATCTCTCTTGATGTGCTTGTGCCAATATCGATAAAAAAAAAATAAAGTCTAAGAAAGTAGTGTGGCCAAGGACCCACTCTAGGCATTCAATTGAATTACGTTCAAAAGCCAAGTAAGAGTCTCTACACCACTAAAAAAAAAAATCTAATCAATTCTGACATATGCCGAAAGTAAAAAGGTCCAAAAATTATCACTGCCTGTGTAGCTCACACCAAATGAACTCAATGTACCAAATAGAGCATTCTTAAGATAAACCAGCAATAGGCGCATGAAAATAAAGCACAATAAGCAGTCTTCAAGTGAGATCAACGCACCAAATTGAATACAAGTTAGCTAAGCATGACCTAAATCGAACTTAACTCATTTTGACACTGTGCAAATATCACAAAAGAATGCACAAGACACTATGTCAGCAATATATAGTTTCATCCTAATACTAATAAAAAATACAATATTACACACAAAATACTAATCAAAATTCATGATATTTTCATCCTAATATCCATAACTTAAGTTACACTTAGATTCTTAAGAGTCACAACTGATTCTTGGAACAAAAGAGGTTAAAACAATTTACATCTTCTACTTAAGTAAACTAGAATCTTAGCAATAACAGCTTTTAGTATTTCTATCATAATTTTCTGCTCACAGTTCTAATCATGTCAAATTGGTCCCAAAAATTTCTAGGACAATTAGCTACAGATTTCAATTCATATAGTTCCAAAATTCATGGTCACTTCATAAAGCTTTACACACAAATAGACATAGTTGTATCATGCCCATAGCAGAATACCCTTATTGTATTTACAATTTACACTAGCTATATTTTCCATTTCTTCTACATAACTCATACAATCTAAACCTTCCTAATCCTTGTTTAGGATTTATATAAGTGTGATTCAATCATCCTTTCAATCCAGCTTTTAGAAAAATGCTAAAATAAGTCATAAAATAAAACATGCCAAAACATTATTTTTTCATGAATAGCTTCAGTTCCTTTCATTCTCATGCGTTCCTTTGCATTCAAAATTCCAAAAAATCAAATCTCCTCTCTTCCTAACATTTTGAGGTTCATTTAGGTTTAGTTACTTCAGAGCAGTACCCTATAGACATACCAAATAAACAGCTGCAAACTATGAAACAAAATTTGCCTAACATGCATTTATTAACGTATAACCAGCTTAAGTTCTCATTTTCACACCTCCTAAACACAACATGTTTCAGCCTTCTTTCCTACATTTTCTTCACAGAAAAACATACCAAAAGCAATCTAACAACATCCAAAATAAACTCTGAACCATTGGTTCAAACAACAACAACAAATAGCCAGCAACCGGAAAATTTTCTCATGAACTTCAACTTTGTTTTTGCAAGTTTCTCCAGCAAAATTCATATCAAAAGAAAACTCTTGATGCTTTGAACTCTTTTTTTTTTTCTAAAAGGAAAGTGTCCTACCTAATTAAAAGCACTCTCAGATGCAACTAACTTGTTGAAATTGCTAATATACCTCTTGTCATCATAGACAATATAGAAAATTTAAGTGTATTATTTTTCCAAAACTTTGAGACATCATATTCATTGTCTGCAATGCAAGTGTATAAATTCTGCATTCATATTAAGTAACTTGTATGACATATGCTAAAAGTTAAAAGGTCAAAAAATTATCACTACCTGTGCACTTTCCTCAAACCAGCACTATATCCCCAATGTACAACTCTGCCATTCAATAATTATTATATTAGGGGCACAAAGCGGAGTAGTACCTCCCATCAGTCTCCAACGTAAGTCCAAAAAATAGCTACAAAAGATATAAGCCAATTGTCCAATCAACAACAAAAGCCAATTCAATCTATGTTTCAACCATTTATAGCACATTAAAGACAATAAAGGAATCATAAAAATGTTTCAAGCAATCACAACTCCAGCAAATCAGGTGAGCAAAACAAGAGATAAATAGAGTATCTAACAATATCATAATCTTAAGGACAAAAGAATAGTAGAAAATGATGCAACAGATAGTCGTCTTAATACTTTAAGTGGAAATTCCACTAAAATTCAGTTGCCATAAACAACAAAAGAAAATACCCAATAGTGCATATCGATCTAGCAATTAAAAAATGTCCCAATTTTGAATTTACAAACAAAATGAAGATTGTCATAAAGATATGATTCCAATTCTGTCCACCATCAGTGAGATCTAGTTGCAAATAAAGTAATTCAGGCATATCAAATTCTACCCACTTGCTTCTCAAGCTTGATAAATGAAACAAATCAAAAAACTCTTTTTGGAATTAGAACACCACCAGACTGGAGAAATTAGAAGAAGCAGACAATGGCAAGGAACAAATTATGAAATTTCAAGGCACCAAGTTGCAGCCACCGTAGTTGCAGATTCAGGAATATCGAGGTGCAGTACCGGAGAGGGGTAGTTGAATGATTTCTGGTGTCGTGCTGAAGAGAGCCTACGCGGGGGTTCAAATTAAGCTACGCGTTGCCGTTCGATTATAAGCATTTTGCCACCGAGGGAGGGGGAAAAGAGAGAACGGAGAGAAGAAGGAAGATGACGGATATTTCGGGCCACCAAGGGATTTTGTAACGGGAGAAGGAAACCAGAAATCAGTGGTCACAAGAAGAAGGAAGGTGAATGAAAAATGACTAAGTGTAAAATTTAGTCTGTATTTTTGCTACTTCAGAGTGCCATCACTAGTCTCTCGCTTATAGCGAGGGTTTAAATACGGAAAAAAAATCAAAACAAAAAATTAAATGCGCTAAACCCTGTTTGATTCAAATTTAGCTATGGAAACTTGCTGTATCTAATCCGTCACTGATAATCCCGTAAGGAATCCTCCGCCAATTGTATATGTTATAATTTATTAGGAAAATTATAAATCAACCTATTTTGTTATAATTTTTCAAAATTTATAGTATATAATATACTATACATCATATAGTATAATTAACAATGTAATACATATATATATATATATATATATATATTCTACATAATAATTTTTTTCTCACATTATACTAATCAATTAAATAAAGTATAAACTAATATAATATAAAACATATCTAGACTATACATATAATTACTGTGTATACATATTATACACTAATATATATAAGTCATATTACTGTGTATATAAATATATACATGATTTTTTAGATATGTATTATGTACTTATATATATATATATATATATATAATATTACTATTAATATATGCTAATATATACTAAGATATTAGTGTATATATTAATTAGTATATGTTAGAATATATAATTATATATATTCTAACATATACTAATTAATATATACACTAATATCTTAGTATACCCAAATATATATATATATATATATATATATATATATATAATTCCCTATATTAAACCCATTGTCGTAGCTAAACCATTCATCTTAGTATACAGATAGTCATCATAATATATCTTAGTATACAAATAGTCATCATAATATAGAGAGTTTAGCTATGACCATTCATCATAGGAAATTAAACTTTAACGTGTTTTGTGGTTAAAATTTTAGATTAGCAATGGCTTTACGATGGATTAGGGTATAGTATCTAAATAGTGAGGGCATAGAAATGGTTTTGCGACAGTCAAAGCTATTTAGCAGCCAAACCCTAACGTTCGTAGCTAGGCCCTCGCTAATTAGCAAGGGTTTTGCTACTGTTGTTTAACATTATATTACAAATATTTTTTTTGGAGAAAAATTTAACGTCGTAGCTAAACCCTTGCTAATTAGTTAGGGTTTAGCTACAGTTTTTTATCTTAAAAGGCCAATAAAATTTTTTTTTTTGAGAAAAAACTTTTTCCTGTAGCTACACCCTCGCTAATTAGAGAGGGTTTAGCTACGGCCATATTATCCTAATATTCCAAATTATTTTTTTAAGAAAATTTAATCATGTAGGTAAACTCTTGCTAAATAGAGAGGGATTAGTTATGGCCATTTATCTTAAAAGACCAGAAATATTTTTGAAAAAAAATTTTGAAAAAAAAATTTGGTTGTTGCTAATCCCTCGCTAAATATAGAGAATTTAGCTATGACCATTCATCATAATATTCCAAAATATTTTCTTTGTGGATAAAATTTATGGCCGTAGCTAAACCCTCACTAATTAGCAAGGGCTTAGCTGCACCATTTTTATCTTAAAATTTCAATTATTTTTTTTAGAAAAAAATTATACTCGTAGCTAAACCTTCAATAATTACAGAGGAATTCCAAACCATTGCAAGATCATTGCTATTTGCGAGGGTTCAGTTACAGTTGGTCAACTCTTCTATAAATTGCCCCCTTCTTACTTGCTCTCGCAATACTCTTGCTAAACCGCTATATCATGTTTTCTTGTAGTGAATAACACAGCAAGCACAAGTGCAATAGCCCTCTAAATGTGTCACCAACCCTCACCTTCACAATAGCAATTGGAATGGGGTAGGGATAAATACAATTAAGATTTTGGATTGGATCCTTTCAGAAATTGTCATATAGCATGACAACTTTGAACGTCAAAAATAGGAAATATATGTCCATCACCTCAAAACATCAGGTTACTGAACCTTTCCCCCTTTTAATTGAGCCATTAGATCTCCAACTGATCCCTCGTAAGATTTGACACTATGCAGATCTATCAGAACCCATAAAATATTCAGTGTACCATATCAAACACCTATATAAACAAGAAAACAAAGAAGATCCACCTTTTCAGACATAAATGAGATGATGTGCAACCAACAAACAGTTTGTAGTTGTTGGCGTGAATTTAAATTGATCTAGAAATCCTCAAATTAACTTATTCAGGAACTTCTTTATAAAGTCATCCTTGACGAGGGTGCAACATCTTTACAGCAACTTCTTGATATTCATCATAGTCATCAACAGACTAATGATGTGTAGTTGACCAAACATCATCAAGGGATCCATGATGAATCCTATACTTAAGATTTAATCATGCAAGGCCTATATAAGGACTAGGCTGCATTGGTGTAGCTTTAATAGCCCTTAGATGGTTAGGATCTCCTTCATAAAGTTCATAATCAAAAGCTAAATCCAGAGCATTTGAGATTCGATCTCTGATATGACTCAAAGACCTACTA
Source organism: Voacanga thouarsii (assembly GCA_026120185.1). NCBI lineage: Eukaryota > Viridiplantae > Streptophyta > Magnoliopsida > Gentianales > Apocynaceae > Voacanga > Voacanga thouarsii. The sequence goes on along the minus strand of JANUWF010002383.1, from coordinate 2,054,545 downwards.
GGGAAGGGCTCTTCTCTATGTGCGGGCTACACCGCTGCTAATTGAACTTGGCCAACACTGCCAACCAAATCAGCTAGAGTGTTGAGTGGCAAATTTTTTGCGAGTTGTTCATGAGGCACTCGAGAATTTGGTGTTACTAGAGTATCATCCAACTCCCTTGTCTACTGCACAGGATTATTCAATAGATCAGAAGGAATTTTCTTTGGTATCCAACTCGTTGCAAGTGCCTTGGGTGGCAAATATGAAGCCTTCTGATGAGTATCTCCATCTTGTTTGTGACGATCAATATTCGGCTTTCGACAGTTCTTTATCCTATGGCCTAATTTCCTATATTCTATACAATATTGTGGAATGTTTTCCACTAAAGCGGAGGAGTGTTTTTGGAGAGACAAGGCTAGGCTGACATGGCTGAAAGAGGGGAATGAAAACATAAATTTTTTTCGCTTCTATTGTTAAACCAACAGTCAACGAGTTTGGATTACATAGATTCATGATGACTCAAATAATATTTTCACTCAGCAATCTGATGTTGGTGGGGTGGCATAATCTTTTTTTTAAAAACCTCTTAGTGCCAAATATTCTTCCATGGGATTGGGTATGAGTGAAATCTATGATTACATTCCGCAATTGATTCTGATGAGGACATTGCTAAGCTATGTACGTTGCCTTCATATAATGAAGTTTGTGAAACTGTGTTCTCTCTTAACTAAAATAGTTCACCATGTTCGGATGGTTTCACAGGGTTTTTTTACTTACTGTTGGGATATAGTTGATGTTGTAGTTGTATTGGTAGTCAGAGATTTTTTTCCGGGTGTTCCTATGCTTAGATCTTTTACTGGCACACTTCTTATGTTAGTTCCCATGAAGAAGAACTATCATTCTTTTGCAAACTTTAGGCCTATTAGCTTATGTAATTTTTGTAATAAGATTATTACTACGGTTTTGGCTGTGCGTCTAGCTTCGTTGATGCAAAAAATTATTTTACCGAATCAGAGTGGCTTTGTTAGAGGAAGGAGCGTAATTGATAATGTTCTTTGGGCTCAATAAATGACGCATTCAATTGATCGGAAAGCTAGAGGTGGTAATATTGTTTTGAAGCTTGATATGGCTAAGGCTTTTGATAGAGTCTATTTGTCATCATTAGGTGTTATTATGCAAAGGTTAGGATTTTTCTCTCATGTCCTTCATCTCATTTACAACATTTTATCTAATTGTTGGTTTTCAGTGCTGGTGAACGAGAGACAGTATGGCTTTTTCAAATCATCACAAGGTGTGTGACAAGGGGATCCTTTATCTCCCTATCTTCTTATTTTATCCCAGGAAATATTTTGAAGGGGTTTGGACGCTTATATGAGTTCAGGAAAGATTACGCCATATTCTTTGCCTAGAAGATGTATCAACATTTCACATTTGAGTTACAATGATGAAACTATTTGTTTTACTACAGCTTCTAGGGAGAATTTGAGAGTTGTTACTGATTTTGTTTCAACTTATGAGTTAGCTTCTGGTCAATTGGTCAATAAGGGCAAGAGTTCTTTTGTTGTCTCGGAAAAGACCTATTTGCGTAAATATGGTCTTATACAGTCAAAGCTTGGATTTGTTAGGAGAGGCATGCCATTTACTTATTTGGGAAGCCTAATTTTCAAAGCTCGGAGAAAGATGGTTTTCTTTCAAGCTTTGGTGGAGAAGATTAGGGCTCGGGTTAGAGGATGGAGATATAAATCACTAAGTCTCATAGTTCTCACCTTGGTGCCTCTTTACATTTTGTAGGCTATAGTGGATATAGGGAGTGAAATGGCTACATTTTTATAGGGAAAGTCTGAATTTGGATATAGGTGACACTGCTGTAGCTAGAAGTCTTTATGTTATCCAATGGAGGAAAATGGACTCGGCTTGCGATCTTTAGGCACTTTTGCCACGACATTTGATATGAAATGTTGGCAGCAGTATAGACTCCAGGATATTTTATGGGCTTGGTTCATGAGAGCCAAGTATAATGACAATAATATTCACCCTTTTTGTATGAGTTTTTAGCCTCTGTCATCACACTATTATAGAAGTATTCATTCTATTTCTCATTTGGTTGAGGAAAATCTGATTTTTGCTTCCAAAGCCGGCCACTTACCTTTTTGGTATGATAGCTAGTCTTCTTGTGGGTGCTTTATCGATGTGAGTCCAGACATCATTACTCATCCAAGCTTGAGATTGTTGGATGTAGTACGTAATGGCTTTTGGAGGGCATATATAATACAAAGATTTGTTCCTTCTTCAGTTTCTTTTTCTATTTTGATTGGTCTTCCACTAGAAATTGGAGTCGAAGAGAGAGATTTGCAACTGTGGTCGTTAACACAGATATATAGGTTTACTATATCTTCTGCTTGGCTAAGGAGGCCTAAGATTCATTTCTTGGATTCTTTATGGAAGTTTAATTTTCCTGGAAAGGTTAAGGTTTTTATGTGGAAACTATATAATTGATAGGGGTAAAATTCATTTATATTTTCCTAGTTAGTTGAGGGTGATTTGTGATACATTTGTTGTAATAACTAGGCATATTTCTTCATATTTAATATTTTACCCCTGAAATGTGTTTTGGACTTTTATTGCAGAAAACAATGAAAAAAACATCAAACCGTCACCATCAGAGCATGGCCAGTGCCAGCCGTAATCGATGGAACCAGCGCAAACCCCATTTTGGAAACAGAGGAAAATTTCATTGAAAAACCATAGCATGACTGGGTAGACTAAAGCATGGCCAATGCCGCCTGTGACATACGGAGCCAGTGCCGGCTCTGCTCTGTCCAATATCGATGAGCTTTTCAGTTTTGCACAGATTTGGTACTTTTCAAAAGCGTTTTGGTAGTTTCTAATCTGTACTCAGCTCAGAACTCTTAGGGGACAAATTTTAGCCTCTCGAAAGCCTATATAACAAAAACAAAAACAAAAAAAAAACACACATGAGAAAAGTATGAATTCAAGGATCAAATCAGAAAAAACACGTATTGGAGGAGGAATTCATCAAATCAAGATGGGTTGTTCAAGAGAGTCTTCAAGGGAGAAAAAAGAGGCTTGTCTATGAGTTCTTCCTTTTTTATTTGTTTTCTTTTTCTTATACAATTATGTAATTAATATTTTCATTGTAATTTGACATTGTTTTTGGGATTCGTGATTTCTAGAGTTAATTTAATCTTTTGATCAATTAATTATTTATCTTGAGATTTGATTACTTATTTTGCATACGGAGATGGTTGATTGATTTTTGTTATTAACTAGCTTGAAAAGGGGGTTGGTAATGACTTTAATTAATTAATTTCATATTTTTTATCTCTTAACTTACTTGAAAATGAGGTTAATTGTTAAGAACTTAGGAAATTAAAGGTTAGTTTATGATTGCTAGAATATGGATTTGTTAACTAATTTTATGTTTTAAATCACCTAGAATATAGATGTTTATATGAGGATTGATTTTAAAGCATCTTTTGGACAAATTGGTTGAGACAGAATATGTTCACTAATTTAGCTAGAAGATAGTGACTCCATGGATTACAAACGAAGTGGATCTATATTGAATCCTTCATGAGACCAAGATGACAATTTATTGTGATATATGCTAAGTAATTCATTATCATATTTTCAAAAGCCTCTGTCTAAATTGCATAATTTCACATCCTTGAGTTGTATATATATATAAATATATATATATTTATTTATTATTTTAACACTGTATTTAGGTCGGTTAACTAATGAATGAAAAGTGATTAGTGTGTACTTATTCCTTTGAGAATCGATACTCGTTAATTCCCTATACTATGTTTCGATGAGTATACTTGCTTGTATGTGTATTTTAGGATTAATATTTTAATTAAAACTTGACTAAGGGTTGGATTTAAATTTGATAACTTTTATACACTCAAAATTTATACATCAAGTTTTTGGCATCGCTGCCGGAGAACAATATCATAAAAGCCTGAATTTTGTTAATTTAACCATGTTTATATGTTTATATGTTCTTTGTGTAAATATGTGTTATATGTTGTTGTTTATAATATTGTGTAACTTAATTAACTAGCTTAGTTCATGTTGTACTTGTAACTACTACTAACTTTTGTGTTTAGGTAGTTTATAAATACTACTAGCTTTGTTTCGCTTTTGTTTTTTTTTTTTCAATTTGAGTTTTTTTTCTTGGAGTGCGAGGTTGAGATCATCATGGATAATTACTTTTAGGCACAAGATAAAAGGAGTTGCAATAATGAGAATTTGGTAAATTTTCAAGCTTGGATTGACGTTTTTTGTGAGACATCACTTGAAGCCTCAATGCATTTTTTTTGTTGCCAATACAAATTTATTTATTAAGTGGCATAAAGAAGCACCCCAACGAATGAGTTTTACAAGAACACAACTAGCTAAGTTGGATGAAGATGCCATATGGGTCCATACACTTGAACAAGTGAATCCACAAGGAAGAAAGAGAGGATATGATGGATAATTGCACGATGTGGCAAGAGAGGTATTTAATTCTACTCTATGTAGTGATAATTCTAATTTCTTTTTGTTACATAATTTCTTAGGTTCTTCTCACTTCTTGGAGAACAATGATCCCAATGATGATGTATGGACTTTAGCATGCCTCAAGGAGTTGGATTTATCAATGATTCACTTTAAAAAACCCTTTGGAGGATGTTGATAAATTCTACCATTCACCATAATTTCAGGGAGATAACTTGGTATTTGTAGAAGAATTGAAAAGTAAGGATTTCTTGATCCCATCATTAAGAACTCAATTGCTAAGTTTTAAGAGGAATTTTCATTGTGCAAATCTTTTGAAGGGTTAAATGGTGATTTTAGGATTGATGCATTCTTTAGATACCATGTGTACTTATATGTGGACAAAAATTTTTGTGTGTCTAAAGGAATGTTAGAGAATGAGGTTTATGTGTTTTGCTTTGTTGAGAAAAATTTTCTTTCATGAACCTTCTAATTTTCAAAAACCTCTGTGAAACTCCAGTCGAAACCAACCTTAGAGTAAGGGGGTTGGGATGCATATCATATTTTATTGCATGTTTAAATTATTTTTATAAGATTTTATGTGCTTTGGATTTGTGTTTTATAGTCTAGAGGGCTTGGTTATGATTATTGAGAAAGAATGGCAAAATGGTAATTTTTTCCTGAGGAGAAAATAGGGAGATAGCTTGAGGATTAAATAGGAAAAATATTTTAGAGAGAAAATAAAAACAAGAGTTGTTGTGGTTTGGTGGTTAGAGCTTTGGAATTAATTCTTGAGGTCTTGAGTTCAAATTCCATCATTAGAGCTTTAGCATGATTAAATTTTATTTTTGCTTGGGAAGTGGTACTTTCAGCCTTAAGAGCTTTAGTGTAGAGTAGAGATGTTATCCTAGGGGAGACATGATAGGAGTACTCTAATCATATTCTTTTACCCTACACAAAAATTCCTAAGGGAATTCATTTCTTCTTAATCTTTAATTTCTCCTAATTCTCAATTCATTAGGTTGGTTAAATTTGTTCTAGCCAATTGCATTCCAAAAAATTCAGTGAAGTGCTGTGGCTTTGAAGGTTCAAAATGTCTTAGTGAAAGACATCTTATGGACCGAAAATGTGGAAGGGATGGGGAAGGTTCCAAGAGAATTAATTCCCCTAGTGAACCTTCTAAAATTTCACTCTAGCTAGGTTTATTTTCCTTCATGTAATAAACTAAAAATTTTCCAGCTTTTTGTGTCTTCAAGGTGTCAAAATTCTCAACCATTATTCCCTCCCAAATGCTGCCAGAAAATAGCCCTTTTGAACAGCTTGGAACCTGGAATTTTCTGGCCATTTTCGGACTGCACAAATGCTGTGCATAACCAGAAAAATTTCTGGGCAAAATCACAGCTTTGGTGGTCCTAAACCAAGCTATTTTCTTCCAGTTTTCTCCCAGCTCCTTAGCCACGTTTTTCCTCCATGAAGCAGATTGGAAACCAGCCATGAAAGGCCTCTGAAATCTCCTTCAAACTCCCTGCAACCTAGCTAGAAAATGGCAGCCGAAACTGCCCAGAAAAATTCTAGCAATAGCGAAAATTCTGTGCAGTAATTTTCTAGCTTTGTTTCCTAATTCAGCCCTGGCCGAAACTCCATCTTTCTTCTACATAAACCACTCTTAAACGGCCATGAACTGTACTCCATTGTCTTCCCCAAGCTTCTGCACGAAAATTAGACATGACTGCCCGAAAATATCTCTAGCAAATCACTGCAATCCTGCCTTGATTGGATACCAAAATTCCAGCCATATTAATTTAGCAACCTTCCATAAAATGTCCCTCAAACAATTAGACATTTCCTTTACCATTGTACCCCCTCTTTTCGGCCACCATTAACCTCCTTCAACTAGCTTTCGTCCAGTAGAAATCCCAGCCAGCAGTCGGCCATAACAGCTTCCAAAAAACTTCCATTGAACAAGATATTCTTGCTATATTTTGTTTCCAAATTTGATTCCCAAAAATATTCTTTTAGGATTTTAACAACCAGCCTTTCATTTTCCCTTTCAAACCAGAAAATCATCTACCTAAAACACTCTAGCAATTCGGTCACTCTCTCCCTTCGAATTTCATCCAGCATTAACCAAAATTCCTCCATTCTCTTCAACCTTCAAGCACACATAGAACACCAAGAACACCTACTCCTTTCTTTCGCCTAATACCTCTCCAAACCATTTCAAACTTCTTCCAAAAATTCCGGATTTCGTCTACTCACTGCCATGAGTCCATCCATACCATTTTCAACATCAAACTCCAAAATCTAACTTGCTCTTTTGGATAAAAAATCAGAAATTTTGTGAAGGCTCAAGAACATCTTCAAGGTAGATTTGTTCAAACAACTTCATCTTCACTAATTTTTGATCTCTAATGAATATATATATGAATAATTATGCTAATGGACTCTCTTCTTCTCTTTTCTCTCTCTCTCTCTCTCTTGGCCGAACACTCTCTTCTTCTTGGCCGAATGGTTCTTCACCAATGGCCATGTTTTCTTTATCTTCCTTGGACGGATTTAGACATTTAGGAGTTGAGATCCATTCAAAACTCCTTCAAGGTACTCATCAATCAAGTAAGCCTTTTCAACCCTTCTTTTTAAATTCTAGATTCATGTCTCTAGGATGATATTGGTAGAAGATGGATTATGAATGGGATTTGAGCATGTGTTGTTGTGATGAGTTGAGTTCGAAGCATGAATGGATATGTGTATATGATGGAGTTGGGGTTGATGCATGTGATTATTTATCTTGGATGATATTATGGTGTTTTTAGGGTTTAATGCATGTCTCCATGTCTTTGTGATCAAGTATGCTAGAGATTATGTCACCTATGGTGAATAGGATTTATATTCGTGTATGATCATTAAAGCCACGATTATGTTTATGCTAGTAGAGGTTGGATCATGCCTTAGTAAATTTAGATCTATGCCTATATGCATGATTTGGATGATTTGATGAATTGAAGGGGTGTATATGTTCATGATTGTGGTTAGCAATAGAACTATGATCATGATCTACTTGTCCCTAAGCTAAATTTTATTTAATCAATAAAATGTTTAACATTATGAATTTTGCTAGTAATTTCGAAAAACCCTAGGAAGGGTAGATTTGGATTATTATATATATAATAAGGATATTTTAGTCAAATAAATAATAGCTTTACTAGAAAATAAAATATATATAGATATTATATAAAATGATAATATCAAATAAAGCCTTTTATGAAATAATCATAATAAGTAAAAATATTAATTTTGTAAGTCTTATATTAAAAAATATCATTAAAATTTATTATCTTTCTTTTAATCAAAACCTGTTAAAATTTATTTATTAGCTTTCAATTAAGACCCATTAAAATTTATTTCCAACTAATTTTAGTTAGTAATTATTTTCAAACAATTAATTATTAGTAAATCATTATTTTACCTAATAGCACCCACCTAGGACTCTTCATCAAATAAACTCTAAATCTTTCTTAGCAAGATTTAAACCTTTAATTTATTAGTACCTATTTCCTAAAACTCTAATTATTTTAAATATCAAATTAGACTTAGCTTATAAACCCTTTTATTTATTATTTGGCCTTAAAACTTGGGACACTAGGATCATGGTAGTAGTGAGTTGAGCTAGTTTTATTTGTGAAAGTGGATCTTGGCTTGAGATTGATTGTGATTTATATTTACCCCAGGCAGGGTTGGGTCAGCAATTGAAGATCTTTATTTTATCTCGAGCTAAGGATCAGGTAAGCTTCTGTATAAAACCTGATTGATGTAAAACTGTTTATTACGACAAGCTAAATGTAGAGTGCATGGACACTAATTTCTGTAAAGGCAATTGAGGATTGACTTCTTCCTTATTTCAGTCAAATGAATTATTTGAAAATCAATAAGCAGATTTACTCAAACTCAAAATTCTTTCTAAAACTGATTTTGACAAAGACTTTGGAAACCCTTAATTGCCATTTTCATGTGAAACTCTGTTTTGTTCATTTTTCCCAAGTGGGATACGTTCGTTGAGTACTCTATAAGGGTGGACTACCAGGACTAGTCTTGGAAGGGTTAGGGTGAGTTTCTCAGTAGGTGGCCACCTCTAAGGGGTGAGTCCTTCCCTGATAAGATGTCAGTCCAGTAGGTCGTGCCAGTCCGAGCTAGCAGTTTTTATTTCAGTTAAGTGACTGTGTTTTGCCGAAATGGACACCTAGTTGTTGTTTGGGTATAGAGAATGAGGAGTATCTTGCCCGGTAGGCCTATCACCTACCCTTTTTTTTTTGTTAGTCTGCACAAAGTGTCGGCATTCTGACTAGTTATGGGGCCCAACGTGTGGTAACCCATGATCCTTTCTTTTGAGTGGTTGATTTTAATAATTATGTATGGCTGGAAGCCAAAATGCCACTCTTGATTTTAACTAATGTTTATTGCTTGCCAGTAATTCTCTTATAAAGATTTTATACTTTGCATTCATGAATTGTTTTCACTTGACACTCAAAGCACACACGGACTTACTGAAATTTTTATCTCATCACCATTTTTACCATGATTTTAGGTCGATCCTGCTATGGGAATAAGTAGCTAGATATTGTCTACCTTGGAGGATTTTTGCTGATAATTTATTTTGTGTAATGTTTTGGGGAGATGAGAGTGGATAAATTTTGTTAAGGATTTTTTTTTTGTGGGTATTTATGGATATATTCTTGGATTTATTCTTAGGTTGTAATAAATTTTAAGTTAAAGTATTATTTTTTTATTCCGCTATTTTATTTGTGTGACCTAGTTATAAAGACCCTTTGTCCTTTGGATAGGGCGACATCCTCGGCCCTGGCGGGCCTAGGTAGTGGGGTGTTACAACCTCTCTTATTTCTATTTTCATCATATTTACCTTTTTCAATGAGCATTAATGTCTTTTACAAAAGGTGATGAGAAAGCATGATGAGTGAAAAGAGTTTGTCTCTTTATCTTAGGTTCAATTTTCTTTAGTTGGTTAAGTGTCTTTTCCCTCCCCAAATAAGGAAAATATTTTCCATCTTAAGTGTGGGGGAGTGATTCGTGTCTTTATGTGCTTTATTAATATTTTTCTTTAATTTGTTTTCTTTTATTTAGATGTGTCTTTATTTTGTTATTATTTTTTTTGTACTTTTATTTGCGTTTTCTTTTGCATGTAGGAATAGAGTCTTCTTAGACTAGCCTCTTTCTCTATTTCTAGCTTTGATATCTATTGGAGCTTATTGCACAGGAGTATTGCTTCACCCTCTCCTCTTTTACCTTTTTTGGTCCCTTTGGAGATGCTTTGTGGTGTTAATTTGTGGCTAATGAGGACATTGTCTAGTTTAAGTATGGGGAGTAGTTTGGTGATATTCTTTATCCAAGTTTCTATAAAAAAATCTTGGTCTTTTCTTGGTATTGAGCTAGCTACTTTGGAAAAATTTTTAAAGTATGGGGGAATGGTTTGTTTTATTGATAAATCTTGGTTTTCTTGGTGGATTCACACATGTTGGAACTAATTCTCAATGGAAGTATTTTCTTCTCTTTATTCATCCTCTTTATTTCTTTTGGTCTTCTTGGCTTTGCTTTCATTGTTGTTTTTTTAGCCATTGAGGACAATATCCTGTTTAAGTGTAGGGAGAGAATTTAGGTATTGAAGATATTTTCCATATCATCATTTTTGTGTGAAATTTTTCAAATTTTTTTTGGGTGGGTTTATTGCCTTAGCAAGGTTGTGATTATCTTTCTTCTTTGCATATGTGTCATTCATTTGGTGGGTTTTTATTGACACTAAAATGGTTTATTGGATAGGATGTGTTAAGACCTGAGAAGTTGGAATAATCTCATTTATGCATTAGTGTTTGAGTATTATTTAATTCATCTATTTTAAATATGGAGAATGTGATGAGTATGGGGAAAGTTGTTGGCTAACTCTTGTATTTTAAGTTTAAACTTTGCTTAACTTTTAGTTGTGATAAAGAATGTGATAATAACATTGTTTTTTTTTTTAGTGGAAACATTGTGAAAAAAAATTGAGTTGATGATTGAGCAAAATGAGTTGATTATTGTTTCATCTTGATAAGGAAGTATTATTTTTTGCTTGATTATGGGGGTAAATATGGATAGTGAAGAGAAATCCACATTCTTGAGGCTATTAATTCAAAAAGGTAAAAGAAAAAAAGATAGATTGTTAAAAAAAGATGGTGAATGATGACTACAAGGGGACCAATACGGTGTATGAAGAGAAATTCATGCACTTGAAGTTATCAATTGCTTAAGTCATTGAAAAAATTGAGAGAAAAAATTGGAGTGTTTTCCTCAAAAAATTGGAGTTATGCAATTTTTGGATTTATAATACTTGAGTTGGTAGATACCTTGACTTTTATGATTCAAGTTATCCATATTTTTACTTGAAGGGTGAAATAATGTTCTTAGACTAGTGTTTACTTGTTTAATTCGACTTCAAGGGTCGTGATATGTCTTCTTTAGTACTTTGTTTTGTGAATGATTTCAAAAGGTTGAAAGAATGGCAAGACCATATCTAATGTTTGAAAGGGAATTGTGACTTTGTTCTAAGTAAACTTTTCATAAGGATGTCATGTTTTTCTTTGTTTAAGGGCTTTGCTTGAGGACAAGCAAAGGTTCAAGTGTGGGGAATGTGATAGGTAAAATTCATTTATATTTTCCTAGTTAGTTGAGGGTGTTTTGTGATACATTTGTTGTAATAGCTAGACATATTCCTTTATATTTGATATTTTACCCTTGAAAAGATATTTTGGACTTTTATTGCAAAAAACGATGAAAAAATATCAAATCGTCGCCGTCAGAGCATAGTCAGCGCCAGCCTCGACCCATGGAACCGGCATCGGCCCCATTCTAGAAATAGAGAAAATTTTCGTTGAAAAAAACAGAGCACAACCGGGCTGACCATAGCACGGCTGGTGCCAGCCGTGACACACGGAGCTGGCGCCGGCTCCATTCTATCCAATGTCAGTGAGCTTTTCAGTTTTGCATGGATCGATTTGGTACTTTCCCAAAGAGTTTGTTATTTTTCAATCTCTACTTGGACCAAAACCCTTAGGGGATGAATTTTAGCCTCTTGGAAGCCTATTTAAACAAGAAAAATACAAGACAAAATTAAGAATTTAAGGATCAAATTAGAAAATCACTTATTAGATGAGGAATTCATTAAATCAATGAGGGTTGTTCAAAAGAGTCTTCAAGGGGGAAGAAGGAGGCTTGTCTATGAGTACTTTCTTTTCCCTTTAATTTCTTTTTCTTACACAATTTTGTAATTAGTTTTTCCATTGTAATTTTGCATTATTTTTGGGATTCATGATTTCTTGAGTTAATTTAGTTATTTGATCAATTAATTATTTATCTTGGGATTTTGATTACTTATTTTGCGTACAGAGCTGGTTGATTGATTTTTGTTATTAACTTGCTTAAAAGGGTTGGTAATGACTTTAATTAATTAATTTCATATTTGTTATCTCTTAACTTGCTTGAAAAAGTGATTAATTGTTAAGAACTTAGGTAATCAAAGGTCAGTTGATTATTGCTAGAATATGGATTCATTAACTAATTTCATGTTCTAAATCACTTAGAATATAGGGGTTTATATGAGGATTAATTTTAATGCATCTTTTGGACTAATTGGTTGAGACAGAATATATTCACTAATTTAGCTAGAAGATAGTGACTCCATAAATTGCAAATGAAGTGGATCATATTAAAGCCTTCATAAGACCAAGATGATAATTGATTGTGATATGTGCTAAGTAATTTATTATCATGTTTTCAAAAGCCTTTGTCTAAATTGCATATTTTCACTTCATTGAGTTGTATATATTTTTCTTTATTTTTCTCTTTATTAATTTATCACTTTATTGAGGTCGGTTAAATAATGAATGAAAAGTGATTAGTGTGTACTTGTTCTTTTGAGGATCGATGTTCGTTAATTCTCTATACTATGCTTGAGATGAGTATATTTACTCGTATATGTATTTTGGGATTAATATTTTAATTAAAACTTAACTAAGGGATAAATTTTAATTTAATAATTTTTATGCACCCAAAATTTACACATCAATAACAATTTTGTACCTCTTGATTCAGTGGTATCTTCTTTCGGTATCCCTTTAGTTTCTAGATGTCGTTTATATGGTAGTCAAATAGAATTTGTGGAGGAATTATTTAAAGACTGTGTTGTGGTGGCTTCTATTTGGAAATATGAGGCTTCTTCGGTTGTCCTTGATGTTTCTGTTATTGATTTGTCTAATTTTATTTGCTCTTGATGGTATGCAAATTTCTCTATCCGGGAGTATGCTAGGGTTTTTTGTAGAAATTTTGTTTTGGGAAATTTGGAAGGCTCGAATTGAGGTTATTTATATGGAGATTAGACTCTTATTATGGGATTTGAGGAGGAAGGTTTATGGTTCTATTGCGGATTTTTCTTATCTGTATCCTTTTCGTAAGCCTTTGGTTAATGTTGATCTTTTGTCTTTTTAGTGGAGGACCTTTTCTCATCAATATATTATTCTAGTTTGCTAGCTCAAATTAATTTTATCAATGATTTCAAGTAGCAAACGTCATTTGGATTTCTATTAAAGAAATCTCTATTGTTAAGATCTAATGATTCGATTGGAACATGAAAATTTTGTTTTGCGTGGGTTCGAAACTATCTAGATTGAGAAGGAATTGCAGAGACATTAAATACTTCTACAGATATGCTTAAGGTATTCTTCTACCCTTCTCTGTTTTCTTTGATCTATAAAAGACATACATGCGATTCAATTGGCAAGAATTCATATTTATTTCTGATGTGTTAATTTGTTTAGTGTGAGGGAATTATTACAGTGGGATTAGAGCCTGGTTGGATGTGTTTATGGATCGGTGAAATCGTTTCACAAGATTACTTAGCTTTGTGTCTGTAAATCATGAAATTGTTTCATGAAAACTCGTAGGTCTCCGTTGTGTCGTGAAAAATTTATTCACTGGTTCTTGAAATAGGGTTTTGTGGGCTCTGGTTCTAATGCTAAACGTCTCTATAATTGGTTATAGAATTGTTTTAGGAAACTTAACGAGGTGCAGTTTTATTTTCTTTGAAAAATTACTCATTGTTTCCTTCATCCTGAAAGCTGCTCACTAGAATGTGTTTCAGTAATGGATTTACGAAAACCTTACGATTTTTGATTCCACTGATTTGGCTCGATTAAAGTTTTGTTAGGATGGAGATCATAATAGATTGTTAATTGAGATTAACATGGTTTTTGAATCAAAATAGACTCAGGAATTGCCAAAGAAGACTATCAGAATATCCAGAAAAATTTTCCAACGACCAAACTGTGGCAGGATTCACCCACTTAGATGAAGCCACGACTGGACTTCACAAAGCCTGCATGGGCTTGTTGAATATATATATATATATATATATATATATATATATATATATATATATATTCTCCTTTTCTACTTTTCTATTTTTCCCTACAAAAAGATAATTTTCCAAAAGAACCCAAAAACTTTTCCCAAAATTTGATTTTAGGAATAGCAAATTATTAATTTTTCAAAATAATGATTTTGGAAATTAACATTTTATGTTTTAAGTATGATTTTGGCATGTTAGATTAGTTATGGACTTTGACCAATTAATTTTAATTAATTAATTTTATGTCATGCATATATTTACTGCTTTATTTTGAATAAATATGGCATGTATGTCTTGACTTTCTCTATAATTTTCTTATAATTTCTCTTCTCACCTAATTCCCCTCGAATATAAAGCAAGATTTCTTTATTAGAAATTTACGTAGTTAGCTTACATAGGTTAGATATGATTAGAAATTATTTTATAGAATTATAGAGATAACGGTCAAGCAAAAAGTGAGAGGATGGTAAGACTTTCTTGTCAAAACATGCATGAACACATAGGTTTGATCAAATTAATTTCCTTCATGATTTAAGAAAATTAATCTACAAAAGTCTATAACCTAGCTATGTAATTAAGTCTATTACAACATTATCAATATGTTGATGTTATGCATGCTAAATGATGAGACTGCTAATTTAAAATAAAATCCCTCATATAATATTAAATCTAAAACCTTCCATTAATATAGTAAGCACGAGAGCTCTTTTTCAAAATTAGGTTTTTGGGCATCCCCAAGCCTATTGACATCGAGTATGTTCAAGCAATAGAATTTGATTCTAGATTAATGAGTTGGATCTAACTAATATCTTTATTCTGGTTGGGCATCCTCTAGAATAAAGAGTATTAAAGACTAAGTTAGGGTAGTATTAATTGCTTTAAGATTAAAATATATTAATCACCCAATGCACTGGTAGTTGCATTTGATGCAATTGGTATTAGATACCTACCATTGTATTTAAGAGTGGTTTGTTAGGTTGCCTCAAGGTCATTCTTATGGAATTTGGATACTGGTTTACTAGGAAATCTTCCAACGGGTTTTCCCAAATTAATAGTGAGGGATATTGATTTGAGTAAAATGGTGGAATTAATACACATTTAATTAAAGATCTAATAAAATGCATCACATGTACATATACATAATCTAATGTTTCCTATCTTACATCTAGGTCATTTACATCATGACAATAAATTTGAACTTAAACAAACAAGCTTAATGAATCTAACTTCTTGGACTGGCATAGAAATTTGAGAATCGTTCTCAAATCTAAAAGTTGCTCTACGTGTTAGATTCTTTTATTTCACCAAGAGGACAATGACATGGCATCTTGTATCATGCTAGCATCAATGACCACTAAGCTTCAAAAACAACATAAGAATATGAATGCTCATACTAGTATCTTCTATCTAAGAGAGTTTTTTTTTTTATAAGCAATCTTGGATGGAGATATATGAGATCTCTAAACAATTATTCCATTCTAAGAATGTAGAGGGCACTTTTGTGGCTACTCATGGACTAACAATGCTGGGATTAACTGAGGATAGCTTAGGTTTATAATGGATTACGAATTCAATATAGACTTAATTCTTCAATCTTTGCCATCTAGTTTTTTTCACAATTTGTGATGAACTACCAGATGAATAAGATTGAGACCACTATACCTGAGCTGATCAATCTTCTCTAGACTATGGAGTCTTCTATGAAGAAAGAAAACAATGCAGTCTTGTTGGTTGATTCTTCTTCTAAGAAGAAAAATGTTTCTAAGAAGAATAAGAAGAATCCAACCAAGCCTAAAACTGGTGAGAAAAAGAAAGTGACAGCTACCAAAGGCCCATGTTACCATCGTGGTATGATGGACTATTGGAGGCACAACTGCAAAAAATACTCGGAGATTATTAAAGAAAAGAAGGAAAAGCAGGAGCTTGAAAGTATTTCTACTTCTACTCCGAATATGTTTATGATTGAGACTAATACTACATTTAATAATAATATATATGTATTGGATACTGGATGTAGATCTCATTTGTGCAATAATTTACAGGATCTAAAGAGGAGTAAGAAGTAAAAGAAAGGTGATGTGGACCTATGTACTGCAAATGAAGTAAAGGTTGTTACACTTACTATGGGGACATATCATCTGTACTTGCTTCCTAGATTAATTTTAGAACTAGAAAACTACTACAGCGTACCAATTTTACTTAAAACATTACATCAATTGCTTGTTTAGATTTATTTGGATTTCATTTGATTTTTTAGAATAAATGATGTTTTTTTTTCATTAAATGATATCCATTAAGAAACATTGATGAATGATTTGTATGTTCTAGATATAGAAAATTAAGTTCTCAACATAAATAACAAGAAACTAAGAAAAGGTAATACAGCTCCATCTTAATTATGATATTGCCGTTTAGACCATGTAAACACGAATAGCATCTCTAAGTTATACAAGCTTAGTGACTTAGGGTCATTTGATTATGAATCATATTTACTTGGTAAAATGACTAAAACTTCCTTTTCTGAGAAAGGGGAAAGGACTAAGTAATTATTAAAACTAATATATAGAGATATATGTGGACCAATGACATTGCAAGTAAGAGGGGGTTATCAATACTTCATAGCCTTTATCTATGACTATTCTCAATTTGGGTATTTGTATTTAATGAAATGCAAATTTGAGGCCTTTGATAAGTTCAAAGAATTCAGGAATGAAGCAAAGAAATAATTTGGTCCAAGTATTAAAATTTTAAAATCCGATCGAGGAGGTGGATACTTAAGCGAAGAATTTCAAAATTATCTTCTAGATGATAGGATATTATCTCAATGGACTTCACTGCATACACACCTCAGCATAATAGTGTATCCGAAAGATAGAATCAAACTTTATTAGATATAGTTCGATCTTTGATGGCTTTTCAAGCTTACCAAAATCGTTTAGGGGACATGCACTGTAATACCCCGCCCAAAACCACCTTTGACTATGGGGAAAAGTCATGCATTGCATAGCATCTTGCATTTTATGTGGTAGCTAGAATAATTTTATTTGCATGGATGTATGTGAATTTTTCCGTTACTCTTGCATTTAAATTAATTGATATGAAATAGTTGTGTTGTTAAAGATTTGGATAAGGGAGATTTGGTCGAAGATTTGGAAGGATGAGTATTGGGGTGGTAAGAACTTCTTGTAGAAAAATTAGCATTAGAGTTGTTTTGGAATAGCGGGGAGGTTGGTGATTTCCTTTGGTGACCCGAGTTCGAATCCTACCTTGTGTGAAGTTAGTTTCTCTTCTTGAAATTCTTTTCTTTAGACCATTTCTTGTCTTGGCCGAAAAAGAACCTAGCTATCCTAGAGAAATTTTAGTATTTTTACTCCAAGGAAATAAGTCTCTATATTTATTTCTTAAATTCAAGGACTTTGATGTGAATATAGTTCACCTTTAATTTTCAGCTTGTGTTCCTTAGGATTTTCGAAAAAACCCCTAGCTAGGAGCCACTTTGAAGAATTTCAAGTGGTATAAAACTCTTCTTGATGAATATTAGAGTTAGGGAATATATTAGGGAAAAATCTTATCTTACCTCTTCAAGAATTCTAGCCATAATCCTTTTTTTTATTTAATTATTTTAGAGAAATATTTTAACTAAAGTCTTAGATATTTTCTTTGGGTTTAAACGCCACTTCCATAGGAATAAGACTCTATATTTAACTCCTAAGTTCAAGGATTTTAGATAAGGATAAAGTTTGTTTTATTTTCAGCTTTTGTTCCCTTGAATTTTCGGAAACCATAAGCTGGAAAAATTCTGGAAATTCTTCCAGATTTTGTCCGCCACCTTGGAGCACCTTTAGCTCAATCCAAACTCTTCTAGGACTAGAGGAAATCCTATCCAAATCCTTGATAAAATCAGATTTTATTTCAATCCAAATTCAACTAGGATTTTCTTCCTTTTCCTAGCTGAATTTCGGCAGCCTTGTGTCACCACAAGCTGTCCGAAAATTCCAGCTTCTTAGCAACAATCCAACTCTGTAAATCCTAGCTCAAAACACCTAAATATTCATCATCAATTTAGGGTACCTTAGCTGCACAAAACCAAAATTTTATTCACACAAAACACTGACATTCGTCCAGCATATACACAGAATAATTCGGTCAGATTTGTGTTCCTACTTCGACCGAAATTCTGCACACATAATTCACTGAAAAACCCCAGCTGAACAAGCTATTTTCAGCGCCCCAAAACCCTCAATTTTCGTCTGGAAATTTCGGTAGAATTGCAGTAGCCAAAACAGTCCAAACCTTGCTACACTTGCACATAATTTTCACAGCACTTGCACAGGATTTTTCAGTCATCAAAACTCACTCAAACTCTTCCTTGTTTGGCCCAAAATTCTAAATACATTCAGCCCTTCCTTTGAGCAGTATTTCGGCCAGCATAAAGGAGCAAAATTGCAGAATCTTTTCCTCCATAAAACTCACCTAAAATCGGTAGCAAGGAGACGCGCAACAAATTGAAATTTCGCCCTTGCTGTCCATGAAACCTAAAGCCATTAGGAGTCTATCTAAACATCGCCATCTAACCCTAAGCCAATCTTCTCCAATTTTAAATCATAGCAACCGTCTACCCTCTCCATTCTACATGAAAATTTCAGCAACATCTCCCTGCAAATTTTCGAAAACACAAGAGCTATTCTAAGCCAAAAGTCGAACACACCTTAAGGTAAGCATAAATCCTTTCAACCTCTTGATGCCGTTTTCTCTAATGATTCTTTTCTCTTTCTTCTACCCTTAAATCACGCCCTATAGAGGTTGATTTCCTCTTCTTCCTTAATTTTCGGTCAAGTGAAGCAAAGGAGGTAGCTTCTCTCTTCTTCTCAAGCGAACTCGGGATGATCACCATAGGAGCATCGAGACCTCATTACCCGGTAGTTGCAGGGTAAGGGAATACCCTCCCTAGATGTCGAAAGTAAAGTTTAATGGTGTTTATTAGCGATATAAACATGTGGTCATAGTATATGATCTTTGGGGATCGAATAGTTTACCTAGAATTAAATAGGAGATTGCGAATTGTTGTGAAAATAAATGGGATTAGAGCATATTTGAATTGATTGAGACCCTGATCATAATATTATATGGTTTAGATCAGGAGGATAATTGAGGAAAGCCAGCTGTGAATTTATCGCATTTATCTGAGGCATATCAAGTAAGTCCTTGCATAAACTCTTTTATTAAACGTTGTGATGGTAAGTCCTTTTATAAACTGTTTTGTTAAATGTTGTGATGACAAGTCCATGTTGTGAAGCTTTGTAAAGCTATTTTTAAACTATGTTTGCTTGGGTTGTAAACATGGATATTTATTCTTTAAATGGTTTTGTCAAACTAACGATTTTATCAAGAAAACTATTCTTTTCCTTAAATTTTTAAAAATCTCTTTTAAAGAAAATCACGTTTTACAAAGCCAAGGTTTGGAAATATTTTGAATTAGGAATTGGCGGATATGTTCGTTGAGTACTCAATAAGGGTAGGCTAACAATACTAGTCTTGGAGGGCTAGCGTAAGTCTTCTGGCAGGAGGCCACTTCTAGAAGATGAACTCTGCTTGAAAAGGCGACATTGTTGGTTGGTCAGGCCAGTCCGAGCTAGCATTATACCTGAAAGGTATTATTTATATTCCCGGCATGGACACCCGGATGGTTTTGTTGGGTGTAGAGAGGGAGGAGTATCTCACCCGGTGGGCTGTATACTCACCTTGATCAGAACGCCCAACGTGTGGTAATCTGGTTCGGACAAGGTGCACAAAGTGTGGTACCTTGGCCAATTTGTTCTCATGGAGCCCAACGTGTGGTGACATAACTTTTATCCGAGTGGAGGATTTATTTTGTACAAAGTGTGACAATGAGAAAAACCCACTCATTGCAAAAAGAGATTGTTTAGGACTTGCCAAATTATTTTTTACAAATGTTTTACACTTTGCATACACGTACTATTCAAAACACCATGTGCACACACAAGACTTACTGAGATTTATTCTCACATTATTTTACATCATGTTTTCAGGAGATAGACTGTGCTGAGTCAGCGGGGCATGTAATAGTTGAAGCTTTTGTTATTTTCTCTATCCGTTCTAGGAGACATT
Source organism: Voacanga thouarsii (assembly GCA_026120185.1). NCBI lineage: Eukaryota > Viridiplantae > Streptophyta > Magnoliopsida > Gentianales > Apocynaceae > Voacanga > Voacanga thouarsii. The sequence continues at coordinate 2,034,486 of JANUWF010002383.1, read as the reverse complement.
TGTTGCTTATGCTTCTAAACAATATCTTGTTTTATTCCGTTTTGCTCCAAGTTGAGCCTGATGTAATAAGAATATTTCTTTATTTATCTAAGTTGATCCTTTTGGAGATTGCCTTTATATTTTATACCTCGTTCTAAAGACCCCTTATCCTACGGGACGGGGCGACATCCCCACCATTTTAGGGTACGTAGTCGTGGGGTGTTACATGCACTGGAAGTTGTTGTTTATATTTTGAACAGAGTTTCGTAAAAAATGGTTGATACCATCCTATATGAGTTGTTTTTTGGTAAGAGACCAAAATTAGCTCACTTGAGAATTTTGGGATGTCTTGCTTATGTGAAGATGATAAAATTAGACAAACTTGAATATATGTTTGATAAGTATTTCTTTGTTGGATATCCAAAAGAATCTCACGGATAATATTTCTATCTTTCTTCTGAGAGCAAGGTGTTTATTTCTAAGCATGCTATTTTCTTAGAGAAGGAATTCATGCTTAAAGCAGATAGTGGGAGTAAAATTGAACTTAGTGAAGTTTAAGAAGTACAAACAAGCAATGATCAACCGGTTGATCCGGAGTCTATTGACAAAATAAATGAACCTTCTAATCCACAAGAACCTTGTAGGCAAATAGGATATGTGTGGTACCTAAAAGATATAGATTTTTCATTAGTGACCACAATAACGTATTGCTCATAAAAAAATATGAGCCTACAACTTATAAGGAAGATCCAAAAAGTTCAACATTTGACAAATGGCTTGAAGCCATGAAGTTAGAAATGGATTCTATGTATGACAACCAAGTTTGAATTTTGGTTGACCCATAGAGTACAAGTGGATTTTCAAGAAAAAAACCGATATGGATGGTAAAACAATTACCTATAAAGTACGACTGGTTGCAAAAGATTATTGTCAATAACAAAGTATTGACTATGATGAAACTAGTAGCAATGCTAAAATCTGTTAGAATACTCTAAGCACTTACCACTCATTATGATTACGAGATTTGGCAAATGGATATAAAAATAACTTTTCTTAATGGAGACCTGAGGGTTTCACATTCAAAGATCACACTAAAGTGTGTAAGCTGCAAAGGTCCATTTATGGACTTAAGTAAGCTTCTAGGAGTTGGAACATCTATTTTAATAAAATAATTAAAAATTTTGGTTTTATACAAAATATGGATTAACCTTGTGCATTCAAGAAGGCTAGTAGAAGTGCAATCGTTTTTCTATTGCTATATGTAGATTACATGTTGCTAATAGGAAATGATGTCTCTACCTTTCAATAAGTGAAAGGGAATAATGATTCTAGTTTCCAATCAAATAAGAATAACTATAAGTCACAATTAGGCTATGTATTCATTTTTTGTGGGGGCAGTTGGTTGGAAAGGTTCCACACTAGACACAACTACCAATTTAACCACTTATATTGAGTAAAAAACGACTTTTGAAGCAGCTAAAGAGGTAGTTAGATCAAGAATTCATAACTGAACTATGAGTGGTACTTAGCATTCACTACAAGAAAAATGGTAATTAGCGATGGATATTTACGATGGCTTCTGGGCCATCGCTAATTTGTCACGGAATAGCGATGAGAGTAAAAAATTTGAAAATAAGTTTATTTTTTTTAAAGTCCATCTCTAATAGTGACAGACATTTAGCCATCACTAATTAGAGGCAGATTTGTGACGGGTTTTTTAAATTATTCGTTAGCACAAATTAAATTGAAAGCCATCACAAATCCGTCGCTAATTAGCGACAACTTTGTGACAATCTTTTTTAATATTTAATTAATACTAAAAAAATTAAAGTGCCATCACAAATCCATTGCTAATTAATGACGGCTTTGCAACACCTATCTAAAATTCAAAAATAAATTTATTTTTTTAAATTTAAAAAAATCAGCCGTCGCAAATCCGTTGATAATTAGCGACGGATTTGCAACGGCCTTCTAAATTTTGAAAATAAATTTATTTTTTAAAATTTGAAAAAATGAGCCATCGCAAATCCCTCGTTAATTAGCAATGGATTTGTGATGGCTTATTTTTTCAAATTTAAAAAAAAATTAATTTATTTTTATAATTTGGATGGCCGTCGCAAATCTCTCGCTAATTAGTAACGGATTTACAACGGCCTTCCAAATTTTGAAAATAAATTTATTTTTTGAAATTTGAAAAAAATGAGCCATCGCAATCCCATGCTAATTTGCAACGGATTTGCAATGACCTTCTAATTTTTTAAAATAAATTTATTTTTTAAAATTAAAAAAATAGCCGGCGCAAATCCCTGGCTAAATTAATTTTTTAAAATAATAAAAATTTTTGCAGTCGTAAATTCGTCGCTAAATTAATCAATAAAAAATAAAAAAAAATTGTCTTTGCAAATCCATCACTAAATAATTAATTTTTATAAATAATGTTTTTTTCATTAGTGAATCAGTTGCTAAAGTAATTGATTTTTAAATAAAAAATTTTAGCCATCGCAAATTCGTTGCTAAATTAATAATTTTTTTAAAATAAAAAAATTTTCCCGTAGCAAATCCTTCGCTAAATTAATTATTTTTTAAATAAAAAAATTAATTAATTTTTTAAATAAAATTTTGTGTCTGCCCCAAATCCATTGCTACGTTAATTATTAACTTAATTATATTGTCATCAATTAAACGGTCATCGAAAATCTGTCACTATTTGCGATGGATTTTCATTCCGTCGCAAATTGCGACGCCCGTTTTAAAGACGGTCGTAATCCGTTACTAAAATTAATTAGCGACGGATTACGACCGTTGCTAATTTGATTTTTTTTTTTCCTTGTAGTGATTATTGATCTAATACTCTTGTATTGTGTTAACAATTGAGCCATTACATAAGCAAAGGAACCATGGTCTTATCAATGAACCAAACATACACTTAGGCACTATTAATTGATTGGAGAAATCATTGATATGAAAGATGTAAAGATAGAAAAAGATCCCACTGATGAGTGTTGGAAAGTATGCTCTCAAAGACTATTTATTCTATGTAAATATATTACAAATAGACCCGGCGCCAGGTCAACTTTGCCCAGTCGGAGTTCTTGAAAAGCGATGCCAAGTCTAATGGACTCGGCGCCAGGTCCACTAAATTCATTCAATTTGGTTTGTTTCTTATATTATTGCACATTTAAGGTCCAAGTATGACAAGCAATGGTCTATGTGTTGGGTCATTCTTCACAGTAAAGTATAGACCTGGGTACTTGTCATACAAGTAAAATTGAGTTCTTAGTCATTTGATGAAATTGGGCATTTCATCAAGATAAGACTATTATGCCATAAGTTCCAATGAGGAATGGTTTACCTTGAATCAGTGAGTAGTTCACTCACATCATTAGCATAAATGTATTACGAATATGTAGAACTGGACCTGTAGTAGTGGTCTCCCTTAAAGTACTATAATCATAGAGACCAGACTATTGCGGGTACAGTATGGATGGATACCTTCATACTTGAGTATGAGTTAATGGTCTGGCAAAGCTATGGTCTTGTACTTTGATGTATGTTGGGTGAGATCTCTTTTGTGAGATCAATAACCTTATACGTTTGGTATATTACTCTAGTTAGTTAAGACAGACTCATGCAATAAAGTTTTTATGCTTCATTTTGTGAAGTTGAATCACCCCCTTATGATTATCTAGGATAATCTAATAATCCAGGACCTGGGAACATGACTCTGGAATGTGTGCTTTTAGGTAGCTTTCAATGATAAGTAAGTACATTTGAGTGAGTCACAGATTATCGGACTAGAAATTTAAGGATGATAGATGTCTTTGAGATGGGTGTTAGTACATTTATCATATCTCATTGATGTGTGTTATATAGAGAGGTATTTCCGTCATTTCACTTATAAGTCAAAGATATTGTTTTAGAAATATTATTCTTGGGGTCAATATTTCCATATGGTGATAAATGTGAATATTTAAAATGGTAAAATGTAGCTATTTGATAGTAAGGGTATTTTGATCATTTTAGTAGCCATGAATAATATTTCTCTTAGTCCCCGAAGTAGCTCAAGTTACCTTGGTGTTGTCTAAACACAATTTGGGCTTCATGGATAATTATTTGGAAGAGAAATAAAAATTATTCTAAGAGTCCAATTAGAATTATTTAATTAGTTTTGGGTTTTTCATAAAGCCCAAACAAGATAATTAATGAATTCAAAAAATTGGGCTTCATGGTAAACTGATCAAAACCTTACGGTCGGATCGTAGTGGAGAGTACCTCCTCGGTAAATTCAAGGATTATATGGTACATCATGGGATAGTATCCCAACTCTCTATGCCAGGGACACCCCAGTAGAATAGAGTAGCTGAGAGAAGGAACAGGACATTGATAGAAATGGTCCGAAGCATGATGTCTCATGCTACTCTTCCAGTCTCTTTTTACGGATATACCCTGGAAATAGCGGCATACATTTTGAAATTGGTGCCTTCCATGTCAATACATAGGACATCCTATAAGATGTGGATTGGCCGTAAGCCAAGTTAGAATCATCTCAAGATATGGGACTTTCTAGCTTATGTACTAATCAAGGGAGACAAGTTAGAATTAAGATCGAAATCATGCTATTTTGTTGGGTATCCAAAAGCAGGTTACTTTTATTATCAAAATCATGCTAAATACTTGGAGGATGATCAAAGTACTTCCACTAAAGGTTCAACAAGGTTGGAACTCGAGGAAAAGTTATCTTCAGAATCAATTTCTTCAGACCCGATTGTGAAATAAGAAGAAGCACAACCTCAAGAACCTGTACAAACAGAGCCTCGTCGTAGTGGGAGGGTATCTAGGGTTCCAGAAAGATGGACTGGAGAGGCTTTTGAGTTGGTCTCTGACCATTAGGAACAAGATCCCACTAGATACGAGGAGGCTATTTCTTATGCTGATGCAAATCTATGGCATAAAGCAATGAAAGCCGAGATTGAGTCTATGTACTTCAATCAGATTTTGGATCTTGTAGTTTCACTTGAAGAAATAAAACCCATTGGGTGTAAGTAGGTATACAAAAGGAAAAGGGGAAAGGATGGGAATGTGGAAACCTTCAAAGTTAGGGTTGTGGTGAAAGGGTATACTCAGAAAGAGGGAATCGATTATGAGAAAACCTTTTTCCCGGTAGCTATGCTTAAGTCCATCCGTATCTTTCTTGCCATCGTGTGTCATTATGGCTATGAGATATGGCAAATAGATGTCAAGACGGCATTTCTTAATGGCCATCTTAGTGAAGATATCTATATGTCCCAACCAAAAGGTTTTATTGCTAAAGGCCAGGAACATATGGTTTGCAAGCTTAAGAAGTCCATTTATGGACTTAAAAAGGCATCTAGAGCATAGAACATTCATTTTGTGAAACTGTAAAGTCTTACGGTTTCATTGAAAACAAGGATGAACCATGCGTGTACAAAAAATTAGAAAGCATAAATGTGATTTTTCTTGTCATATATGTGGATGCCATTCTACTAATTGAAAATGATATAGGAATATTGTCATCTATTAAGGTTTTGTTATCTAGTCAATTCAGTATGAAGGACTTGGGAGAAGCCAATTAAATTCTTGGGATTAAGCTTCTTAGAAATAGGAAGTAGAGAATGTTAGGATTATCCCAAACGACATACATTGACAAGATGTTGGCTAAGCTCAACATGGACTTATGCAAGGGAGCTTTAATTTCTTACAGACATGGGTTATCTTTTTGTTTAAAGGACTATCCTAAGTCCCAAGAAGAAAAATACAGAATGAGTAGGATTCCCTACGCTTCAGTTGTGGGAAGTCTCATGTACGCCATGCTGTACACTAGGCCAGATATCTGCTTTGCCATAAGTTTAGATAGCAGATATCAATCAAATCCTAGGAAGGTTCATTGGCAAAATTGTAAAGCATATGCTTAAGTACCTCAAAGGTACAAGAGATTATATGCTGGTTTACACGGCTGATGACTTGGTTCCTACTGGATGTATAGACTCAGACTTCCATACATTGGTTTCTAGATCTCATGTACGCCTTGCGGTTAGAGGCATAGGATCTTGTATTCTATTGGTTTTCCTATTGTTTTTCTAGTTTTGAGTAGATGCAATGTACCCAATGGACCTGGCGCTAGGAACATTCAGCTTAGCCGAATGGAGAAACAGAATAGAACCGGCACTAGGTGGGTCCAATGGACCTGGCACCACGTCCATACTGTCAAAAAACAAATATATATATATATATATATATATATATAGACTCGGAAGGCGGATATGGGCAATTTTGTTCAAGAAAAGAAAGAGCACTATTGAAGTTCTATACCTCAATTTTTCCTTAGTGTAATCATGTTTTGAAACCATTGTATGAGGTTAATTTTTTGCAATAGTTTTATTTATCTATGAATGAATAATTTGCATGAAAATTAGTAGTGGAACCATATTAGGATTAAACAAAATTATTAATTTTTAAATTCATGATGTTTAATCCATATTTGGTCACTTAAGAATAAATGAATAGTTTCAACTTGAAAAAGTTTACTTTTGTTATCATGCTTATTTCATTTTTGTGATCAAATGCGCAAGTTCTTGTGAGACCAAAGTCTCACTAGATAGAACGGTTGTTGATAAAACATTTTAATCTAAGAAACTTTAAAATAAAAGAGTTCATGGTTTATCTTGTTAAAGGGTTCAATCCTTGCAATAGAGAATAATGTTAAACTTAAGGTTATTTAATAAAGTTTTGCTTGACCATTAACTTAGAAGGGTAAAATAAATTCATAGTTTGTCCTCTCAAAGGATTTGATCCTTGACATGGAGAATAATATTGATTTTTTTTTTTACTAAAGTTAGTGAAGCCATAAGATTGTACAAAACGTTTTTTGTCCTAAAACACTATTTTCAATAAAAGATTAAGTGGGAAATGGGTTCCAATGACCCCATGGCTTCCGTCACAACTCTCATTAGAGATAGTGGATTTCCTTGGGTCATTTTGAGCATGGCCTCCTATAGGATGGATTTTCACAAGTATTTAGAACTAATGAAAGACTAAAATTAAAAGCCTAGGGTATGTGCTAGGATCGACCGACATACATTGGAGGTTTTTAGCACTGGATTGCCTATAGGTGGTGTGAATCAGTGGCCATCCTATCGGTGGAACTTTTTCTAGATTATTACCTATTAAGGAAGTTTTGATTCGTGATGGTTATACACTTAACTTAGAATGCTATTAATCTTCCTATGAAACTTTGGTAGTTTTTTCTAAGAGCCAAACCATTTATATTATTGATAATGTTTTTAAGAGTTATCTATTATCAAAGAAAAAATATAAACAAATGTGCATTTTTTATAAACTAAATGAATGTTTTTCACAATATTTTAGAAATGTCTAGTTTTAATCCATTGTCAATCATTCTCAAGGAGAATAAGTTGACAAGCCCAAATTATGCAGACTAGAAGATGAACTTGAACATAGTACTCATTGTCAAGAAGTACAAGTATGTTCTTATCGATCCCTGTCATGTGATTGGGAAATATTCTACTGATCAAGAGTGAGAGACCGAGAAGGTATGGAAGAAAGCGACGAGATGTCTAAGTGCTATATATTGGCTTCCATGTCTAGTGTGCTCCAATCTAATTATGAGCACATGGCCACTGTGTATGATATGGATTTATCATTGCGTACTATATTTGTTGACAAGAGCTGGCCTGCAAGACAGGAAGCTTTTAGGGCAATCATGAACACTAGGATGGCTGATAGGGTATCGGTCCGAGAGCATTTGTTCAAGATGATTGCCTACTTCGAGGAGGCCGAGGTCCTAGGCGTAACAATAGATCCTAAGAGCTAAATTAACATACTTCTTGAAATGCTGTCTGATTCATATTCATAGTTCAAGTTGAACTACACAATGAACAAATTGGATATAAATCTCATGGAGCTAATGAAAGAGCTCCAGGTGGCAGAGAAGACCATGAAGTCCATGTCAAAGGTTTTGGTCTCTCGTTCTACTTCTTCTAGAATTAAGGCAAAGCTTAAGAAATTCAAGAAGAGGAAGGTCCAGAACAACGCAGAAGCTCAGCCTAAAGCATTTGGTCATGCCAAGCCTAACGGACTGCCCAAAGGTAAATGTTTCAAGTGTGGCAAGCAGGAGCATTGGAAGAAAGATTGTCCGGACTTCTTAGCCAAGTCTACTTTAGGTATTGCTCTATACCTAAAGTCTATTTTGATGGTTGGATCAACATCTTCCTGGATAGTTGACTCTGAAGCCACTAACCATGTCTGTAACTCCTTACAAGGGTACAGAAAGATAAGGAGAATCAGTAAGGGTGAGCATGGACTTCATCTCTTGAAAATAATACGATTCAAAATAAAATAAATTGAAGATCATCTCTTATTTCTTCAACCTATTCAGTAAAAGCCCTCCCTTGAAATCATGATATAAAATGGTGTGAGATTGGTATCTTAGTAAGTTTCGTGTGTGTGAATATCATATATAATCATTTCGTGCATGTAAGTTTATCAAAATCACAAAATCATGTTTGCAAGTCAACTTCATCAATAACAGTTATTCAAAGGAGCATTGCTCATCCAAGTTCTCAATAAATCATCATCTCATCATATTCATATATTCATTAAGTAGGGATTAGTAATAATTCAAAAATAGTATCGTAATCTATATCATAGTTACCACCATGGTAGTGTCCCAATGTAACTTTTTAACAATGAGTAGTGGGAGATCCTCCCACTAGGATGAGATACTCCTCCATCTCTACACCCAACGCACCAGTTGACCAACTCGGATAAGTAAAGTCCACATGGACCAACATGCTAGCTCAGGCTGGCCTGACTAAGTACTACTGTCACCTTTCCAAGTTGAGTTCGTCTTCTAGAAGTGGCCTCCTACCAGAAAACTCACTCTAGCTCTCTTCAAGACTAGTACCACTCGTCTACCTCCGCTGAATACTCAACACTCCCTATTTAGGGGTAGAATCATGTTTCCTTATTTTTAATTCATTCATTAACTTCTTTTTGTAAAACGTGACTTTTCACAATAAGTTTTCCAAATGTTTAGTGCTAAAGAAAGAAGTTGTTTTCAGTTTAAAGAGTTTAATTTTGACAAACTCATTTATAAAGTAAAATATCCACGATCTTAATCCAAGCATCAAGACATTATAGTACAACTCATCATATTCAGCCAATGATTCAATTATCTAGTCAATCATCATATTGACATCCATTTAAATATCATTATACAAAATTCTTACAAACATGTAACATTTATCGAAATAATTATGCACGGACTTACTTAGATAATTTAAACAGCTAAATCAAAAATCAACTGATTGCCCTCACTTCAACTCCTTCCTTATCTAGAACCAACGATTCCACAATCAGAAACCAAACTACACATTGCCTAGCCACTATCATATCATGACATCTAATCTGATTAACTCATCATATTACATTCATAATTTCCCCTTGTCATGCCATTGATCATAAAACATTCATTCATCCAAATAAAACCACAATATGATAACTCCTATATTCAACCATCACTAATCCATCATAATAAGCCTAATTAAAAGCAAAAGGTCCCATCTTAGTCAACATAGCATAGATCCAAATTCATCATGACAAGATATAACCATGTCCTATCACACATGCGTTGGCAAATTCCCACACCATCATATTTAACAATCTAATCCATTCATGCTTTTCATGCTAGAATATATTCAGCATTCTTATATCAATACTATAAGGATCAAATCTATTTAAACCAGGAAAGAAAGAGACTTAAATACTTCTTAGTAGAGTCAAGAAGTAAGATAACCCTTTAGTGATTAACTTGAGTTCAATTGAGAAGGAGAAATAGTTGGTTCGCCTAGATCCTCTTGATCGAGATTCACCAAGAAAAGGGAGAAATCAGTCCTTCTAGACGTGATTTAGGAGGGAAAAGGAAAGAAAGAATGAAGGAAGTCTGATAGAAGGATTGGAGATTATTTACCTTGAATGTTAATTTTGGTTTTGATTTGATCTTAGAAGGTGCTGGCCGAAACTTTGAATGAGCAGAAGGTTGCTTATTTGTAGGAGTTTGAGAGGTTTAGGGAGTGAAGTTTGTGCTGGTTTGATGAAAAGAAAAGGTTGGGTTTAGGTGTTTGGTTGTTTGAAGGACTTCTACTTTGCTATGGACTTTTGAACATGGGAACAAGGTTGGGCAGCTTTGGGACTTTTCTTGTTAGCTGAAATTGGCTAATGTTTTGGAGATGTTGATGGCTGTGTTTTGGTGTTAGAGTTGCAAAAAATCAGAGAGAAAAGAGAGAAAAATAGAGGCTATTTTCGGTCATTGTTGTGGCGAGATTGAGAGAAGGAAAGAGAGTTTTATGCACATTGCGTTTTTGCTCAACAACAAGAGAGAGTTTGAAAGTGAATTGAAGCTGGAAATTTCATGCATTTGTGAGTGTATTGTGGCCGAAAATTCGGAGGAAATGAAAGGAAACATTCTGGTATTTTTGGCCAAATAAAAGTTCTAATTAGTTAAGGTTATGTTGGATAACTTATCCTAGGTTTTGAAGAGTTTGAGCTAAGCTTAATTAGCTTTTAAGGTGGTGGCAAAGCTAAAGAATTTTCCAGAAATATCAAGTGAAGAAGATAAGTTATATGATCAAGAAATAATTTAATTAACTCCCTAAATTATTTTGAGTAAACTTGAATAACTAAAAGATAATTATTTTCACAAGATAAAATTCTAGTTTTCTTGAAGGTAAAGTTGAAATTTCCTCTATCCCTCCCCTTAATTTCGAAAATCCATAAATCCAAGAGATAAAGGTTGAATATTAAAGACCAGAATTATCCTTTTATTTTCCTTTTTTAAACTCTTTAAAGAAAATTAAAATATGGAGACTTATCTCCTTTAAAAGTGGTGGCCACCATATTAAAAAAAAAGATATATATTTATGTATTTTATTTCCTAATAAGTTACTTTGATAATGGCTTTTAAAAATCCTGATTTATAATATTTAAAATTCTCTTAAAGATTATGATAAGATATTAAGAATAAGATTTTAATTTGTTTTCAATTCCTTTATCAAATAAACCCAAGATAATTCACACTCCTAGATTTTAGGAGTTGGACTCCAAGATGGCGGCTACTCCAAGGAGAATTTTGGCCAAAGCATAGGAAAATTAGAGAAAAGAAAATAAATTAAGGAAAAGAAAGGTGAGGCAAGGTTAAAGGAGCAGCTAGAAGAGTTGGTGGTCTTTATCGGATGGCATCAGCGGAATTGAAAGAATTAAAGGAGCAGCTAAAAGAGTTGGAGAGGCAAGGTTACATCAGACCTAGCATATCACCCTGGGGAGCACCAGTACTATTTGTGAAGAAAAAGGACGAGACCTTAAGGTTGTGTATCAACTACCGGGGATTGAACAACCTGATCATCAAGAATAAGTATCCTCTACCGTTAATTAACGAGTTGTTCAACCAGTTGCAAGGTTTCAATTGTTATTCCAAATTGGATTTGAGGCAAGGATACTCTCAAGTGAGGATAAAATATGAGGATATTCCCAAGACGGCCTTTAACACATGATATGGTCACTACGAATTTGTAGTGATGCCTTTTGGGGTGACAAATGCACTAACGGTATTTATGGATTGATGCATCGAGTTTTCAAACCCTACTTGGACAAGTTCGTGGTGGTCTTCATCGACGACATACTTATATACTCTAAGAATCCTGAGGATCATGCAGAACATTTGAAGCTGGTATTGGAAAAGCTAAGAGAGCATAAGCTTTATGCCAAATTTAGCAAATGTGAGTTTTGGCTGGATAGTGTGTCATTTCTTGGCCATGTGGTAGCCAAGGATGGAATCAAGGTGGACCCAGTAAAAGTCGAGACAGTTTCGGACTGGAAGCAACCATAGAACATCAAGGAGATTCAAAGCTTCTTGGGATTGGCTAGCTACTATGGGAGGTTTATTAAAGGATTCTCAACACTAGCATCACCTATTACCCGGCTGCTGAGAAAGGACGTACCATTTGTTTGGAATGAGAAATGTGAAAAGAGTTTCCAGGAGCTGAAGCGGAGGTTAATGACAACACCCGTGTTAAGTTTGTCAGAGGGAGATATGGCTTACGCTCTATATAAAGACATTTGAAAGGAAGGCTTGGGAGTAGTATTAATGTAGGATAGGAAGGTGATCGCCTATGCTTCTTGAAAGTTGAAGCTTCATGAAGTCAATTATCCCACGCATGATTTGGAATTAGCTGCCATTGTATTTGCTTTAAAGAAATGGCGGTTTTACTTGTATGGAATTGAGTATGAAATGTTTACTGATCACAAGAGCTTGAAGTACATCTTCACCCAGAAGGAATTAAATTTGAGGTAGCAGAGATGGATGAAATATTTGGAAGAGTATCGTTGTTCTATCAATTACTACCCCGGGAAGGCTAACGTCGTTGCTAATGCTCTGAGCCATAAAGTCAAAATGGCCAGGCTGAGAGTGCAAGAGATTCAAGCAGTCCAAGACGTGCTGGATAGAAGAGTGAAAGTGCATGAAGAGAGGATTATTGTTAGTAATATGAGGTTGATGCCACATTTAAGGCGGGAAATCATCGAAGCTCAGCAAAGTAATGCGGAATTTCAACTTTTCAAGGACAAGGAGCTTAAACGGCAAGGCCATGATTTTCGGCAGGATGAAGTGGGAATTATGTATTTCCAAGACCATTTGTGTGTACCCGATGAGCACTAGTTGAAGGATAGGATTTTGGAGAAAGCGCATAAAAGCAAGTATGCAATTCATCCGGGAGAGGTGAAAATGTATCAAGACCTAAAAAGGGCTTATTGGTGGCCTAGCATGAAGAGAAACGTGGTTAAGTATGTCTCGACGTGTCTCACTTATCAGAAAATCAAAGCAGAGCATAAAAAGTCGACAGGATTGTTGTAACCGTTACCAATACCTGAGTGGAAATAGGAAGAGGTGACCATGGACTTCGTTGCCGGACTCGCTATGGCAAGGACCCAAAAGGACGCCATATAGGTAGTGATGGATTGATTGACCAAGTCAGCACATTTTATACCGGTGAATGTAAGGGATTCAATGGAGAAGTTAGCTTAGACCTACGTGTGAGAAATAGTCAGATTGCATGGAGTGCCTTTGAGTATTGCGTTCGACCGAGACCCAAGATTTACATCCCAATTTTAGGATAAGTTTCAAGAATCAATGGGTTCTAATCTAAAGCTTAGCACAACGATGCATCTGCAAATCGATGGTCAGTCAAAAAGGGTTATTCATATATTAGAGGACATGTTAAAAGCTTGCGTATTGGATTTCGGAGATAAATGGATTGAATGTGTACCATGTGCAAAATTGGTATACAATAATAGCTACCAGTCTTCGATTGGAATGGCCCCGTATGAAGCATTGTATGGACGTAAGTGTCAAGTACCTCTATACTGGAGTTGGTCGGAGGACGGCCACATAAGCAAGTCTGGAGACGTCTATGTTCAAGAAATGTTGGATAAAGTCAAGCTAATCAAAGAAAGGTTTAAAGCGGCCCAGAGCCGACAAAAGAGTTATGTTGGCAATAGATGGAGAGAGTTGGAATTTTAGGTAAGAGACAGTGTGTTCTTAAGGTTAACACTGAATAGAGGAATTCTGAAGCATCCAAAAGGTGAAAAGTTGAATCTGAGGTATTTGAGACCATTTTCGATAAAGGAAAGAATTGGGCCGGCGGCATATCGACTGGATTTGCTGGATGGGTTGACGGAAATACATGATATGTTTCATGTGTCACAATTGAAGAAGTACAATGCCGACCCTGAGCATGTTTTGAATAGTGAGCCATTGGTGTTGCAACTCGACTTAAGCTATGTGGAGAAATACGTGAAAATTTTGGACCGAGGTATCAAGACTCTTCGGAACAAGTAGATTCCTATGGTGAAGGTACAGTGGGAGCATTATGGAACATGAGATGCCACATAGGAAACAGAAGAGTGTGTAAAGCAGAAGTATCCCTATATGAGATAAAGGTATGCCTGAATTTCGGGACGAAATTCTTCTAAGGAGGGGAGGATGTGAAACCCCACCTAAAGCCAACCTTAGAGTAAGGGGGTTGGAATGCATATCATGTCATTCTGCATAAAAATATATTTTTTAAATGATTTTATGTGCTTTAGAATTATGGGTTATAGGTTAAATGGCTTATTTATGCTTGTTGGGTAGGAAGGGTAAAAATATAATTTTGCTTGAGGTTAAAATAGGAAAATGGCTGGAGGTTTAAGTAAGAAGAATATTTGGGTGAGGAAATAAAAACAAGAGTTAGTGTGGTTAAGTGGTTAGAGCTTTGTGAATTAATCTTTAAGGTCATGAGTTCAAATCCCATCACTTAAGTTTTAATCATGATTATCTTAACTATGTTTGAATTTTTAATTTTCTTACATTCCTTAAAGATAGGAATGTTGTCTTAAGGGAGACATGAAGATAACGTCTTGATCATGTGATCATGTCCTAAAAAGAATTCTAGAGGTATTCTTGTTTCCTTTAATTTCTCTAGCCTTGTCCTAACATCTTTATAATTTAAATTATCCATAATCCATTAATCCATTCTTTTAATTCCAAAAAAAAAAAAAAAAATCTAAGATGAACTCCTACCTTGAAATTCAAAAATCGTTCTTAAGGGATAGGGGATTACCGAAAATAGGGAGGAGAGTTAGGGTGGGTTGCCAAGGAAAAGAAATCACCGTAGTTAAACCTTCAATCCTACCTTCATTTTGTTCATGATTCGGTAAAGGAAAAATCTAGAAATTTTCCAGAATTCTTGCAATATAGATTTCGAAAAAATTCAGTAACATTCCTACCCTATTTGCTGCCAGAAAAATGGTCATTTCATGTAAGGTTGAAGGTTTGGAAAATAGTGAATTTTCGGACTGCTCAATCTGTCCAAAACCAGAAATTTTCCCTTCAGCAAATTCGCTACTTTGAAGCTGGAATTGAAGCCACCTTTTGGTCGTAGAATCAATTGGAACTTCCTCTACTTTTCTTCAGGAAGAAAGCTGGAAAATCACCATTAAAAGACCTTCAAACACTTCAGAAAAATAGCTTCAAATCGGGCCAAAGAATGCAGAAAATTCTGCACCAAAAACCATCACTATTCTAGGTACTCTTGAACATTGAAAACCAGAAAAATTTCCAGCTTGGTTTCTCAAGGCAAAGGCCAAAAATCACCACCCAAACCTCTGAAAATTAAACCTTGTTTAGCTATGGACTGAACACCATTGACCTCCATACTAACCTTGAGTGTTTAGACTCCATTATCACACTTCAAAAAGCTCCTAAGATTACTCTATCTAAAACTCATTTGAACTTCAAACTAATTCTAGATTTTTTGCTCCATTAAAACACTCTTGCAGCAAGTGATTAAACCAGAAATTTCTCTGCCACTATAGACCATTTTTGGCTAGCATTATAAGCTGAACAGCTCTCCATTCTTGGCATTAAACCTAGCTTGTTCAGTTCTACACCATTGAAGAGCAAGAGGCCTCCCATGAACAGCCACCATTAACTAATCATCTACCTTAAATAACTCTTCCTTTTTCTCCATTTGAATTTTAAAAAAAGTGATCACTTCTCTCTCCTTCTTGCTAAAACCAAAATTCCTAATTGCACAAGGCCATTCGGCCAATAGCAATTCTCAAACCATTTTCTCTCAAACTCTCCCAAGAACACACACTTAACATCTTCAAGCCTAAATCTATCCTAAACATCTCCAATCATTATCAAATACTCCAGATCACTTATACTTAATCCCTAGTCTTCATTTCTGGTCTTCATAACACAAAATCAAGCAAATCAGAATTTTCAAACGGATCAAAATCAGTTTTTTTGTTGAAGGTTCCAAGAAAATCAAAAGGTAAAACAAGAGCAACCTTCTTGTTCTTTCTCTTATACTCAAGTTTTTATACTCCATTCTAATGCTCTCTCTCTCTCTCTCTCTCTCTCTCTCTCTCTCTCTCTCTCTCTCTCTCTCTCTCTCTCTCTCGGCCGAAATGATAATGACCAACCATGGCTATTTTTAGAACATCAAAAGGCTCTCAAGCGTGTGGACCTTCATTAATCAAGAAACCTTCATCAAATAATCATCTACCAAGTATTTCTTCTTGAATCCTCCTTTTAAATTTCTGAATTCATGTCTCTTAGATGTTGATAGTAAGATTGAATATAAATATGGGTTGAGTATATGTATGTGGATGAAGGGGATGGAGTTAGGACATGAGGGTTGAAATGTATGATTAGGTCTTATGGATTTTTCTTTCAAATCAATGTATGCTCATCATGATTAGTGAGATTTATGGATGTTTGAAGCATGTTAGATGTTATGACACCAATGGTAGTTAGGCTTTTATGTTCTTATTTTTTATTGAGGTCATAGATGATGATTATGCCTAGTAGGAGATTGGCCATGTGTTAGTAGGGGTTAATTCAAGTATATGTTCATGAATGGATTAGCCTATTATTTGATGTTTGGAAATGTGTTCATGAATCTTTCCTAACAATAGGGAAATCATGATGAAAAATTATTTTCTTGTTAATCTTAGGTTATTTTATTAACAAATTTTATTACTTTAATTAGAATCACTATTATATTTTCCCTATGAAATTTGAAATTTCTAGGGAGGTTGGGAATAGAATATTAATTAAAATATTAATATTTTTACTAATTAAATAAATAAAATCTTTTATTAAAAAAATATATAAATACATAAATAATAATAAATAAAATATTAGAATTAATTAATATCAAATGACCTTGTAAATCATAATAATTAACCTTACTAAAACTTTTATCTATATCCATGAATATTATTTATATTAAAATTTAATTATTATTTAATAATTAAAAATTAAATATAATTCATTTATTATTAATTTTATTGGTTATTTATTAACCATTAATTATTAATTAAAAATTAGGTGTAATTTATTATTTATTTATTTAGTACTATTTAAACATTACCATTTACAAATATTATCTAAGACTTAGTATTATTCAATATTTGACACTAGTTTTATTTATTAGCAATAATACTCTTAATTTATTATTTGAAACTATAACTCATTAGTAATTATTTTAGAACCCCTAGTTATTTTAACTTTTCAAGTTAGATTTATTTTATAAAATACTTTATCAACTAGTACTAAAGCCTAAGACATTATGGCCATGGTTAGTCATGGTTGTAACTAGTTGAACTAGATTCCTTTTTATACCTTGTTTGTATATTGTTTCAATTCTTTATTTTTAGTCGTTGAGATAAATAAAATGGGTTAGGTTCCCATTTCTTGTATCATTATACTTTGTATTATTATTATTTTTTATATTGTTGTATGTTGCTATCTTGAAAAATTGTATATATAGTGAATTCTTGAGATCTATGTTTTGCTTTTGTAAATAGCCTTGTTGTTGTGTATTATTATCATTGTTGTTGGGGGAATTTTGTATTTGTTATTGTGTTAGTATTTTATGTATGAAAATGTTGTTGTAAATAGTTACCAATTAAGCAGTTTTTATTCTATAATAGTTATTGTGGTTGTTTGTTGTACAATGGAATTTAGCTCATTATTGTTGTAATAGTGTTGGATATTCTTGAGATTTGGTTGATGTTAGATATGTTGTTGGGAAATTATTGTTGTTGCTGTGCAGTTTCTCTTTTAGTCTTGCGTTGATATTTTTGGAGCTATTGTTGTACTATATATATGTATTGAGGTTGAAAATTTGATTATAGTAGTGGTGAATAAGTTGAGGAGATGGTTGATTTATATAGTTGATATTGTATTTTGGTAGATTATTGATTTTTGTTTGGAGATTTGGCTTAACTTTTTGACACCTTTTGTATAATAGCTATTGAAGTGTGGTAATTCTTTGTTGGTTGTTTGGGAGATGCTTTTATTTTTTTATATTTTGGAAAGTGTAGTATTCATGTATTGGTAGTTGGTGTTAGGAAAATCTTTGAGTTTCTTTTCAATAAGCCACTAAGTCATTGATTCTTCACTTTTCCGTGTTCATAGAGTTTATAGTGTGTTGTGTATTGTATACTAGTTCTAGTGCTTGGTATATTGGTGTTTTGTTGTGCATCTAGGATAAGTATTGATATTAGTATATTAGCATATATATATATATATATATATATATATATATATTGATTATTGTATACTTAGTGAAAATATTAGGTTGATCATTTGTTTTGTGGCTTTGTTGTATTGGTATTAGTATAGTTCTTGGTACTAATATATGTTTTGGTATTATTTATATTAGTTGATTTTTATGGCTTTTTAATAATATTTGTGTATATATATTAGTATAAGATAGTTTATTTGTTATTAGTATTCGTACTAATGCATGTTTGTAACAACTCCTTGTATCATTTTTATTTGTACTTGTTTTTGAATTATTTCTTTGTATCCTAGTTGTTACTATCTCTTGAGCTTTGGTATGCTGTTGTATTTTCCTTCTCATTGTAGGAACAGGAACAAACCTACGCCTACTAGTACATCCAAACCTGCACCGAATATTTTATTTTACTTTGTTTTGTATTAATTTTTTATCATTCATTTTGTTTTTTTTTTGTTATAATTTTTTTTTGTATTTTTTTTTTGTTTTTGTAGTTATTTATCATTTTTTGGATAATGGAAACATTTCTTTAGTCACCCAATTTTTGCATCCACTATGTTTCGAGACAATAAGGTTCAAGATATCCGGGGAGTATTGCTTACCTTTTCCTTCCTATTTTT
This sequence comes from Voacanga thouarsii, assembly GCA_026120185.1. Lineage (NCBI taxonomy): Eukaryota > Viridiplantae > Streptophyta > Magnoliopsida > Gentianales > Apocynaceae > Voacanga > Voacanga thouarsii. The sequence goes on along the minus strand of JANUWF010002383.1, from coordinate 2,015,720 downwards.
TATTTTATATCATGTAAATATATTGTATAATATATTTTGGACAATGAGGACATTGCCCCATTTAAGTATAGGGGAGAGGTTGAGTAATTTTTCCTTTAGAAGTTTTTATTGATTATTTTGGTAATTTTCTTATTTTTTGGGCTAAAATTTTTTGTTTTTAAATTTGGGCTAAAGTTTTTTCAAATTTTTTCACATTGTTTGGTTACTTTTCAAGGCTTGTTGTTGTATATGTTAATATGTGTCACTTTGGTGGAGCTATTATTTATATTTTTGGTAGAAAATTCTACTTAAGACTTTTGTAGGAAAGTTATTTTTATGTACACTTATATATTGGTGATGCATAAGATTTGGGTATTTAAAAATCATTCAAATTTAAATCCATCCCTAGCTAAATTTTAATTAAAACATTCATCCCCAAATTACACATTTAAGTAAGTATACTCATCATAAGTATAGTATAGGGAATTAACGAGTATCGATCCTCAAGGAATAACTACCATTAGTTACCATTCATTCATTGTATAATCGCAATAAAGTGATAAGAGAATAAAAAGAAAAATAAATAAAAAATATATACAACTCAAGGATGAAAGAATATGCAATTTAGACAAATATCTTTGAAGTCATGACAATGAATCACTTAGCAAATATCACAATCAATTATTATCTTAGTTTCATGAAGGATTTAAAATAGACTCACTTTGTTTACAATTCATGGAATCACTACCTTCTAGTTAAATTAGTGAACATATTTTGTCTCAACTAATTTATCCAAAAATTACATTAAAATTAATCTTCACATAAACCCCTATATTCTAGGTGATTTAAAGCATGAAATTAATTAATGAATCTAGGGTAAAATATGCTAACTACTCTTGAACTTTCACAAATTTTTATTTCTACCCTCGAACTTTAAAATATGTGATTTTAGCCCTCAAACTTTTGAAACACCTAAAAAATAGCCATTTCAATAGTAAAAGCTCAAGTACAATACAAAATCACTATATTTTAGCTCTCATTCTCCCATTTTTTATTTTAAAAATATTATTCTTCAACTTTAATCTCGCTCTCTGTGATAGGAATCAACCCGGCCATGGAGATTGAGCTCAAGAAGGAGGAAAGGACGAAGCCAAAACAAAATCGAGCTTGCCCGGTCTGTTGATGAGAGCCGGTGCCAAACAATTCCAACACAACCTTCAAACATATCTACAAGCTCATTTCATGTGGGATAGCATGTGGACATTGTCACAAGAGGATCAAGAATGGACCATGTTGCTGGTGTACGAAGGACCTCTGCTAGAAGTTGTTCGCACAGAAAAATGAAGCCCGATGCCAGCCTGATAAGCCCGATCGGGCGCTGGTTGAAGATTGGACCGACAATAGAATTCTCAACTTTTTGACACGAAGTACTATACCTCTAGAGTGGACCCAACGCCGACCAGAGAAGCCCGACCTAGTTCCAGTTGGGGACTGGTAAAGTCCCATTTTGTTTCAGCTTTTTGTGACCCGAGTACTGTTCCTCCAGATTGGACCTGACGATGCCCCTAGGAGGCCTACCCGACGCCAGCCCTATTCTGGAATCCGAACCCCTGACATTTTTTAGCTATTTTGGGGTCATTTTGTAATATTTAAAAATATTTAGTTCAGGAATAGAATACCATTATATAATGCTATTGTATTGTAAGAACATGAACAACATATATCATATTTGAACATGAATGAAGTATTCATCTTGAAGGCTTGAAGCATGGAGAGATTCCTTGTTCAACTTCATTCCAAGATCAACCTAAAGGCTTAGTCCAACCTTGAGTAAGTGTCTATAAACTCTAAGGATAATTCAACTAGGAAATCAATAAGGGTTCTTCTTGTATGTAATTTAGAGTTCTTGTTGTTTCTTGTTGAAATGCTCACAATTCCCTATCCTTTTAGTTCTTGATTTCTTACTAAGTCAAAGGTTCTAAGGTGTTGTTGTGGTAGGCCTGATCTACTAAATTTGGGTTTTTAAAAGCTAGTTCTTTTAGGGTTCTTTGTTTGTGGAAAAATGTGTTACTTTGTTACTTTTCTCGATCTCTTTATGTCCTTTTTCTTGATTGTATTGTTTGTCTTGAAGTCCTTCTACTCTGCTAAAGTTTAAACAAAAGCCACTTTTAGATCTAGAAAGACTTCCTCCCTCAAGGTCATATCAAATTTTGTATCAAAGTAAGGATAAGCTTAGATCTATATCTTAACTTGGATCTATCAAACCTAGAGTGTTGTTTGATCTTGAGTTTTTCTTGGATAAAAAAAAAAAAGATAAATGAGAATGACTTGCTGAAGAAAGATCCTTGGGAATACATTGATTATTGATGTTATGACTATATTGGGCTTGTTTGGAAAGAAATTTACTTGCAAAGTTTCATAGGAAAATCTTGCACATAAGGTGTTTGATTAAAAGCCTCAATGACCATTTGCTCTATGAACACCATATGTTTGATGAAATGTCTCAAAGAAAAAATGTGGCTTGATCATTCGTATTATTCCTATAACATAATCCTAGATTCTTTCTTATCGTATTGTCCTACTTAATTCAAGTATATTTGTATTCATTCCTTAGAATTGGTGTAAACTTTGTTGTCGTGTTCCATTGTGTTCTTTATTCTTGTCATATTTTGTGAACACCTTGTACTCTACTTGTTCTTGACCATCTAAGTGTTCACTAAATTGAGTTATCCTAGGACCTTCGTATTGAAGCATCCTAAGAGTTAATAGACTAAGGTGAACTAAACCCTTTGAAGTTGGGGAGGAATTTGGTTGAACAAGTGAGACATAGAGTGAATGAAAAAGGCAAGAGAGAAAGATTCTTATTGAAAAAGCCAAGGAGCGCAAACACGAGAGTGGAGTGTAAACACTTAGAGAGTGAGTGAGGAAACTAATTTCTATTTTTGTTCTCTGAACTCTTTTTGTAGGAACATCAGTATAAACTCCAACGATGACTCAAGGAGAGGAAATGACTAGGCTAAATCTTGGTGGAGCAAGTAGACCACAAGAGGATTCGGGAGATCTTCGTGAGACTCTCGTTTCATTGCAAAAGAGTATGAAGGGCATTTGGAGGGAGATAACCAAACTTCGAATGTAACAAGGCCAAACATCTACTGTCGGTCAAAGAAGGGGACAAGAGCAGTCGGAAGCCTACAACATGCCTCTTGTGAATACACAACCTGGAGAAGAATGGAATGAATACTCAATTGGTGGGTACCAACAAGTTTCTATGAGAGGAGGGAGAAACGGGTTGAGAAGAGGTAGAAGAAGAGACCGAGAGAGATTTGGAGAGAATCCTATGAGGGGAGTTAAAAGAAATATTGAGAGAGAATTTGAATAGGAAGAGGGATACCCGAAGGAAGACTATGGAGAACAATATCGGGGTAATGTGGTGAGAGGTAAGAGGAGAGATGAAAATAAGGGAGAGTGGGAATTAAAAAAATATCAAAATGAAGGTATCACAATTCTCGAGGAAAAGTGATCTCGAGGCATACTTTGAATGGGAACGAAAAATGGAAATTCTATTTAATTTCCAGGACTATAGTGAGAGAAATAAAGTGAAGTTGGTAGTATTGGGATTTTCTGACTATGCATTGGTATGGTGGGAGCAGGTTTTGGCTAATAGAAGGAGAATGAGAGAAAATGCCATTGGGACATGGGAATTGATGAAAAATCTCATGAGGTCGAGGTTTGTACTGCACAACTACTACAACGAGATATATCAGAGGCTTCAAGTGGTAAGATAGGGGAATAGAAGTGTTGAAGATTTTCACAAAGAACTTAAAGTGCTAATGATGAGGGTGGTTATTAATGAAGATCCGCATGCCACCAAAGCGAGATTTCTAAGTGGATTGAACCGGGAGATAGCCAATGTAGTCTTATTACATTCGTATGAAACCTTGGAAGAAATGGTGCACATGGCTATGAAGGTAGAAAAAACAATTGAAGAAAAGACTATTTGAGAGGAGAATAAGCCAACCAACTTCATCTCCTAAGGAATTCCCTATGCCGATACCTAAAAAGGAAAAAAGTTGCAAGGTCGCCACCTAGGGAGTTTAATAACCGAAGAAAGAAAGGAATAGAGATAAAGGAAAGGCTATTGAGAAGCCGAAAAGCCGAGATATCAAGTACTTTCGTTATTTGGGATATGGACATACGACACACGAATGCCTAAGCAAGAGAGTGTTGTACACAAATGCCTATGGCGAGATTTCATTCAAGGAAGAGGAATATGAGAAATTGGAGGAAATTCAAAAGAAAGAAGAAATTTTGAGTGAAGAAGGTGAAGAAGTTAGGTAAGTGTGTGCATTACTTGGTGTAGTAAGAAGATCTTTGAGTATGCAAGCGAAGGAGGATGAGCATTATTAATAGAGGGAGAATATCTTTTATACAAGATGCTTGATCAACCAAGTACCTTGCAACTTAATCATTGATAGTGGGAGTTGCACCAACGTTATAAGTTCTGGTGCGGTGGAGGAAATAAGCTTGGAAATAAGGAAGCATCTGCAACCCTACAAGTTGCAATGGCTAAATGAAATTGGAGAATTGAAGGTTAATAAACAAGCCTTGATTGCAATTGACATGGAAAAATATAAGGATGAGATTTTGTGCTATGTTGTTCCTCTGCAGGCAAGCTACCTACTTTTAGGGAGATCATGGCAATATGATAGGGGAGTAATGCATGACGGGAAGAAAAACACCTACACTATGTATAAGGAGGGAAAGAAATTCATTCTATTGCTTATGTCTCCAAGTGGGGTAAGCAAAGACCAAAAGATTATGAGAGAAAATGAGAAGAAAAAGAGTGTCTAAGAAAATGAGAAAAAAATTGATAGAGAGAACCGAGAAAGAAGAAAAGGAAAAGAGATAGTAAAAATAAGAGAGAATAGATAAGAAACGATAAATTTCTTTGCAAAATATAGAGAGGTGGTAGAAGCTATTAAAGCTAAGGAACCAGTGTATCTCTTAATTTGTAAAGGCATTTATGTAACTACTAATGAAACCACTCTTTCTTTACCTTGCGAAATTGCAGGTCTTGTTGAAGAATTCCAAGACGTATTTCCAAAGGAAATACCCGAAGGATTGCCACCTGTCTGAGGAATAGAACATTAGATTGATTTCATCCCGGGGGTTATCATTCCAAACAGACCAACTTATAGATGTAACCCTGAAGACGCTAAGGAGCTATAAAATTAAGTTGAGGAGTTGCTCAAGAAAGGCTATGTTCGAGAGAGTTTGAGTCTAAATGTGGTTCCAGTGTTGTTGGTGCCTAAGAAAGATGGATCATAGAGAATGTGTGTTGATTGCAGGGCTATTACCAACATAACGATAAAATATCAATACCCTATCCCTAGGCTTGATGATTTATTAGATGAATTGCATGGATCATGTGTATTTTCAAAAATTGATTTGAAATCTGGATATCATTAGATCAAGATTAGGGAAGGTGATGAATGGAAAATTGCATTAAAGACTAAACAGGGTTTATTTAAGTGGCTTGTGATGCCATTTGGGTTATCAAATACACCTAGTACTTTCATGAGGTTGATGCATTATGTGTTGCAAGAATATATTGAAAAATTTGTTGTGGTGTGTTTTGATGATATTTTGATTTATAACAAAACTTATGATGTTCATTTACATCATCTTAATTGTGTGCTTATTGCCCTTAGAAGAGAAAGGTTGTATACAAACTTTGAAAAATGTTCATTTTATTTGGAAAAGATAACTTTTCTTGGTTATGTTGTAAGTTCAAAGGGTATTGAAGTTGATGAAGAAAAGGCCAAGGCAATATAGGAGTGGCCAACACCTACATCTGTGACTGAGGTAAGAAGTTTTCATAGGTTAGCCAGTTTTTACAAGCATTTATTAGAAATTTCAGCACACTAGCTGCCCCGTTGACTGAAGTTATAAAAAAGAATGTAGGGTTTAGGTGGGGAGAAGAACAAGAAAAGGCTTTTATTACTTTGAAATCAAAATTGAGTGAAACCCCACTGTTATCCTTGCCTAATTTTGAGAAAGCTTTTGAAGTGGAATATGATGCTAGTGGAATAGGAATAGGCGTTGTGTTGACTCAGGATAAAAAATCTATTGCATTTTTTAGTAAGAAGCTATCAGGAGCACTCTTGAATTATTCCACTTATAACAAAAAAGTGTATGCATTAGTAAGGACCTTATACCATTGGCAACATTATTTGTTACCTAAGGAATTTATCATCTATATTGGTCATGAAACATTAAAGCATCTTAAAGGCCAACAAAAGTTGAACAAAAGGCATGCCAAATGGATGGAGTTCATTAATACATTTCCATACGTGATCAAATACAAGAAAGGTAAGGATAATGTAATAGTCGATGCATTATCTCGCAAGTATGTGCTTTTAAATTCCTTGGATGCAAAATTACTTGGTTTTGAACTTATTAAGGATTTATATATAAAGGATGATGAGTTGGGAGAGATTTATCATGCTGGTGAAAAATATTATTTCCAAAAATTTTGTAGGCATAATGGGTTTTTGTTTAAAGAGTGTAGACTATGCATACCAAAAGGAACATTAAGGGAATTGTTAGTAAAGGAAGCTCATGGAAGAGGTTTAATGGGACATTTTGGGAATTAAAAAACATTAAGTATCTTGCAAGAGCATTTTTATTGACAAAAAATGAGGGGAGATGTAGAGAGGCATTGTAATTCATGCATAACAAGTAGAAGGGCCAAATCTAAAATACTACCCCACGGTTTATATACTCCTTTACCCGTCCCTAATGCACCTTGGTTAGATATTTCAATGGATTTCATATTAGGATTTCCACGGATGAAGGGGGGAAAGGATTCCATCTTTGTAGTTGTTGATCGATTTTCTAAGATGGCTCATTTTATTTCTTGTGCAAAAACAAATGATGCTACTCACATTGCAGGTTTATTCTTCAAGGAAGTGGTACGATTGCACAGGTTACTACAGAGTATAGTATCGGACAAGGATACTAAATTTTTAAGTTATTTTTGGAGAATATTGTGGGCAAAAATTGAAACTAACTTGTTTTTTTCTATAGCTTGTCACCCACAAATGGATGGACAAACGGAGGTTGCCAACTGGACCCTCACGCAACTACTACGGACAATCATCAAAAGGAACTTAAAGAACTGGGAAGAATATCTTCCACATATAGAGTTTGCCTATAATAGAACTGTCCATTATACTACTACATACTCTCCTTTTCAAGTTGTTTATGGATTTAATCCATTAACCCCTTTAGATTTATCTCCTTTGTTTGTAGATGAATGATTGAGTCTTAAGAACAAAAAGAAGGCCGAAATGGAAAAATTAGTGCACGAGAAAGTTAAGACTCTAATCGAAAAATGGAATTAGGCCATTGCATGCGAGCGTAACTAAGGACGAAAGCAGGTGATCTTTGAACCAGGAGACTAGGTTTGGGTGCATTTTCACAAGGAGAGGTTTCCCACCCAATGCAAATCAAAGCTCGAATAGAGAGGAGATGGTCAGTTTCAAGTTCTTGAGCGATATGGAGACAATGCCTACAAGATTGATCTATCGGTGAGTATAATGTAAGTGCTGCTTTTAATGTAGTTGATCTTTCTCCTTATGATGTAGGTTATGATTTGAGGACGAATCCATTCCAAGAAGGGAAAAGTGATAGGAATCAACCCGGCCTTGGGGATCGAGCTCAAGAAAGGGGAGAGGACGAAATCGAAACAAAACTGAGCTTGCCTGGTCAGTTGACGAGAGTCCATGCCAAACAATTGAAACACAACCTTTAAGTTTATCTGTAAGCTCATTTCATGTGGGATAGCATATGGACATTGCAGAAAAAGGATCAAGAATGGACCATGCTGTTGGTGTACAAATGATATCTACTAAAAACCATTCGCACAAAAAAATGAAGCCCACCAGAGTAGGCCCAATGCCGCCCTGATGAGCCCAACCGGGTGCCTACTGAGGACTAGACTGACAATGGAGTTCCCAACTTTTTGACATGAAGTATTATGCCTCTAGAGAGGACCTGACACCGGCTGCGAATTGGTAAAGTCCTGTTTTGTTTCAGTTTTTTGTGACCCGAGTACTGTTCCTCCAGATTAGACCCGGCGCCGCCCCTAAGAGGCCTACCTGGCACTAGCCCTGTTCTGGAACCTGAACCCCTAACATTTTCAGCTATTTTGGGATCATTTTTTAATATTTTAAAATATTTAGTTTAGGTACAGAACACCTTTATATATTGCTATTGTATTGTAAGAACATGAACAACATATATCACATTTGAACATGAATGAAGTATTCATCTTGAAGGCTTGAAGCATAGAGAGATTCTTTGTTCAACTTCAATCTAAGACTGATCTAAGGGCTTAGTCCACCCTTGTGTAAGTGTCTATAAACTCTAAGGATAATTTAACTAGAAAATCAACAAGGGTTCTTCTTATATGTCATTTAGGGTTCTTGTTGTTTCTTTTTTAAATGCACATAATTCCCTATTCTTTTAGTTCTTGATTTTTTGCTAAGTCAAAGGTTCTAAGGTGTTGTTATGGTAGGCCTTATCTACTAAATTTAGGATTCTAAAAGTTAGTTCTCTTAGGGTTCTTTGTTTGTGGAAAAAGGTGTTACTTAGTTACTTTTTTTTTATCTCTTTATGTCTTTTTTCTTGATTATATTGTTTGTCTTGAAGTCCTACTTTGCTAAAGTTCAAACAAAAGCCACTTCTAGTTCTAAAAAGACTTCCTCCCTTAAGCTCCTATCACTATTCTCTTAGAATTTCTTCATTTATCAATAACAATTTTAAGATCTAACATCAAATCTTTTATGCAATTCAATAATATTGAGATTACTCTTTCGCACTTTTTCGAATATAATTATGCAACAAAAATAAAATATTTTACCCTTTAATAAACAAAACTAAGATATAAAGATGAAGAAGAAAAAAAAACTGATTCAGTTCTTGACGAATAGTAATTTTCTTGGCATCTCCTTAAAAAGGAAGAATAAATTTGAAAGTAGAAGTGAATTACCAAAAAAAAAAAATCTAAAAAGAGAAGTGAGAGACACGTAAGTCGCAATAGTCTTTTTATGTCATATATAGAAGTTACTTTGTAAGAATTAGAAGGATGTCACCACATAGTGAGAGTTGAGTGAATGAAAGTAATTATAAAACAAGTCATGTGGAAGTTCTGTGATGAACTTCCGTGAGCACTTAATAGTTTTAATTGATTGAAAAGCTATTTTTTTAGATGTTTAAAAAGTTCGAGGGCTAAAATCACACATTTTAAAATTCGATGGTGGAAATCAAAATTTATGAAAGTTCAAAGGTGGCAACATATTTTGCCCATAAATCTATATTCTAGCAATTATAAACTAAACTTTGATTACCCAAGTTCTTGACAATTAACCGCATTTTCAAGCAAGTTAAGAGATAACATATATGAAATTAATTAAATTGAAGCAATTACCAACCCCCTTTTCAAGTAAGTTAACAATAAGAATCAAACAATCAATTCTGTAGCAAAAATAAGTAATCAAATCCTAAGACAAATACTTAATTGATCAAAAGGCTAAATTAATTCAAGAAATCATGAATCCAAAATAATATCAAATTACAATGAAAATATTAATCACATCATTATTCTAGAAAAAGAAAACAAAGGTAAAAGAAAGAACTCATAGACAAGCCCTCCTTCTTCTCCTTAAAGACCTTCTTGAATAATGCCTCTTCATTGATGAATCTCCTCATTTTTGATTGATTAGCAGCTTTAATCCTTAGATTCATATGTTTTTCTTGCTTAAATAGTCTTCTAAGATGCCAAAATTCATTCTTTAAGAGTTCTAAGCTGAGTACAAGTTAGAAAATATCAAACATTTAGGAAATTCCAATTCCGCCCAAAACAGGAAAAATCACCGCTTTGGAGCAGAGTGGAGCCGGAGCCGGTGCCGGCAGTGCAGGGCATAGCTGGTGCATGGCCAGGACAATTGGCCCCAACTATGCACTGGTGCCCAACGTGCTCTGTTTTAGGCATCTCCTTCTATCTTTTCCAACACTTGTAAAGGCTTTTAGATTCTCACTGTTGGAAGGCAAAAATGTCTGTCCTAAGTTTGGCTGTTCTGGTTGGGGGAAAGTACTTTGCCAAAAATTTCTTAGCTAGCCCATTCCATGTGGTAATGGATCTTACTGGTAAAGATTTTAATCATGATTTAGCTCTATCACTCAAGGAAAAAAGAAAAGCCTCAAGTTTATAGCATCATCTGAAACACCATTTATCTTAAAGGTGTCACAAATTTTCAAGAAACTAGCAAGGTAGGCATTAGGGTTTTCATCCAGTAACCCATCAAATTGTACCATATTCTGGAACATTTGGATAATATTGGGTTTGATCTTAAAATTGTTTGCCTCCACCCGAGGTCTAGTGATGCTCAAGTCTTTACTTGAAATCGCTGGTTTAACAAAGTCATCCATAATCCTCCTACCATTATCTCTACCATTGTTACCATTGTTATTTTAGTTAACATCCATCTCTCTAGTTAAACTGGTTTGCGTATCTTTTTGCCTGAGTGCCCTCCGAATCCGTGTCAAAGTTCTTTCAATCTTAGGATTAAAATCCATTGGTTCTCCTAGGTTATTGGGTCATATACTAACGGCTAAAAATACAAAAAACATAAAATAATGAGATTACAGAATTGAAACATAATTAAGTACAAAGTTCCACATGAACTAAGTTAGTTAGTTAAGGTACATTTATACATACAATAAGATATGGAACTTAGTTAACAAAGAATATATATACATATTTACATATAGACATATATACATATAAACCTGGTTAAATCAATGAAATCCCAACTTTCATTATATTGTTCTTCGGCAACGGTGCCAAAAACTTGATACATAAGATTTGTGTGTATAAAAGTATTCAAATTTAAATCCATCACTAACTAAGTTTTAATTAAAATATTAATCTCCAAATTATATATATGAGCAAGTATATTCATCGCATGCATAGTATAGGGAATTAACGAGTATTGATCCTCAAGGAACAACTACCATTAGTTACTGTTCATTCATTGTTTAACCAACCTAATAAAGTGATAAGAGAATAAAAAAAATAAAAATATATATATATACAACTCACGAATGAAAGCATATGCAATTTAGACAAATATCATTGACGTCATGACAATAAATCACTTAGCAAATATCACAATTAATTATTATCTTGGTATCATGAAGGATTTAAAATAGACCCACTTCGTTTACAATCCATGGAATCACTACCTTCTAGTTAAATTAGTGAACATATTTTGTCTTAATCAATTTACCCAAAACATGTATTAAAATTAATCTTCATATAAACCCCTATATTCTAGGTGAATTAAAGCATGAAATTAGTCAAGAGGAATCACCTTTCAAAAGCTCTGAAAATAGGCTCTTTAATTTTTATCAATATTCAAAGTTGTTCTTGATTTCTTTTTGAATCAAAGGTCTTTGGTTGTGATTTGGAGGACTTGATTCTCATTTCTAGTGTTCTAAGGTCTCTATTTCATCTTAGGGTCCTAGTATTTGAATTGGGTATGTTATTTCTTCACTAAACTCATTGTTTTGAGTTCTTAATTGGGTCTTGCATTTTGCCCTAAATTGAGCCGCAAAATTCATTAGAAAACCACCACCAAGATCATATCAAATAGTTTGGTATCAGAGAGAGAAAATCTTTGATTCTTATCAAGGCTTGGTTCTTCAAGACAAAGGCTTCAAAGTTTTAAGAAAAATAGAGCAAACTCGTTACTAAGGAAGGTGCTTCAAAAAGGATTTCAAAACTTTGATTTTTCTTGATTTTCTTGTTAAGAAATTGATCTTGTATGTTAGGTTGATGTTTGAGTAGCTATTTGAATCTTTAAATTGCATAAATCTTGCGGTTTTTTGGGTTTATTTACCGCAAATTTGTTGATCTAAAAAAGAATCATGTAATGCATTTTCATGCTAAATTTGTGAACTATAAAACTCATGTTTTTTACTTCTGCTTGTTAAGTAATTATTCCTTGATGTTAGTATAATCATTGGGGATTAATTTTTCTTGTGATTCTTGAGTTCTTGGGTTGCTACAAGTGTAAAAATTTTGAAAACCCTTGAGTTACAAGGTTGCTCCTCAAGTGTTTGATATTTTGCTTGAGTGAACATTTCACTTGAAATTGTTGCTAAAATTTTTGCAAACACTTTCTATAGTTGATTATCTATCATTTCAAATATTTTTGGGACATTGTTTGTCCATTTGAGATCATCTTAGTTGATAAATTCTTACTCTTGTTCTTGAGTGATATGTTCCTTGAACTTCTAGTGTTTTATTACAATTCTTGTTAGATCTTGTCCATTCGCCTATTCCTTAGTCATTGAAGTTGTTGAGCTCTCTTGAATTCATTAACTCTTGACATAAACTCCTTGAGGCTCATTATTGTCGATGATCAAATATCCATCTAAGTCTAGTTGATTGTCCTTAGAGGATTAGTAAACTTGTCAAGTTTGGACTAGCTCCTAAGCAATTGGGGAGATTTTGAGACTTAGAATATTTTTGGTAGAGAAACCAAATTCTCTCTAAAGGAGAATGTGTAAGGAGTGACTCCTATTTCAAGACCAAATCAAAGGGTTTAGTCTCACATTTAATTCAATGTCTCTAAACTTCAAAGGGATAATCTAAATATCTTTCTCTATTCTTGGGTGCTAGTATTTCTCTAGTGTTCTTGATAGGTTGAGTTTTTAGGTGCCTTCATATCCCATCCTTTTGTTCTAATCTCTTGATAGATTAGGATATTTAGGTATTTTGAAGTAGGCTAGATTCACCAAATCTCATAGGATTAATTACATTTACATTTAGTTCATTGTGTGTGTGAATTTGGTAGGGAGTTAGGTGACCTACTCTAGGTTCTTGTTTTCAAAATCAAGAGGCTTCCACGTTTACCGTATCAATTAACCTCATTTTCAAGCAAGTTAGGAGATAATAAATATAAAATTAAATAATTTAAAACCATTATCAACCTCTTTTTCAAGAAAGTTAACAATAAGAATTAAACAATCAATTTCGTAGTTAAAATAAGTAATCAAATCCCAAGAAAAATAATTAATTAACTGAAAGGCTAAATTAACTCAACAAATCATGAATCCTAAATAATGTTAAATTACAATGAAAACATTAATCACATCATTATTCTAAAAAAAGAAACTAAAGGTATCCACTCAAGCTAAGACAGTGTCAGATGAGAAAAAGAGAGAAGTGTAGAGAGAGAAGCTCTCAAATTCCCTTGAGTTCACTTCTCGTTCTTGATCTCCATGGCTAATCTTCATGTTGCAATGAATGTTAACATATCCCTTGCTCGTTAGTTACCCTCCATTTCTTCTTACATGGTTTTGTTCACTGTCTAACTACACTGTATGTGCTTGTATTCTGTAATGCTATTTCTCTAGCCTACTTGATTATGAACACTGGACAGTCTAATGTGTCTTAGTTCATTTGTCTCTTGGTTATGCTAATGCCATATGCACTATGGGTCATGCTTGATCGTAGTTGGGTTGGTGTTTCTTCTATTCTTCTATCCTTTTTCTTTTTTCCAAGTTTTACTCCCTTTCTCTCCTATAAGTGCCTGGTATCCCTACCAATAATATCCTCCTGTAGTGCTGTTATATGTTAATCAGTTAGCTAGAAGCTTGTTGGCTGATTGTAGGGAGCTGATCCATTACGTCTAGATCTTTTAATATACCATCAAAAAAGACTATTTGATCTTCATAAACCACTGCTTTCGTGTGAATACCAGTTTGTCAGTCCCTCCTTGCTATCTTCTTAGGAGCTGTAATCTGCCTAGGTGTTATACTAAATTTCAAATTCAACTGACCCACCTCCCTCTCGTCCTATAACCTTTCTCCCCCACAACTTCTTTCCATGTCAGTCAGGTAGTTAGTTTACCTAACCCTGGATATCATTATCTTATTCTAATAGCTTGTCTTCTTCCATTTATCCGTTTGGCTATATTCATCTCTGTCTTGGTGTTGAGGGGCTAGACCTAATGGTCCAAACTAGACGCCGGAAAAAAGATCTCAAACGGGGGGTTGTACCAGTTTTACCTCGAGCAGGCTTGGCAGACATGTCCATCTCCATTAAGCTTCCCAATCTGAAACCCCTACTTTTCCCCAACTTTATGAATCAAATTCATCCATTCCTACTGCCCCACTATCATCTGTCCCTCCAGTCAGTGTGAACCTTATCCACCCACCAGAAACGTCTAAACAAACATGCCTAGCGCCTGTCCAAATGGAGAACATTAACCCCGAAGCACCTGAATCCTCTGCCCCCCATGGACCCTCATTAGGGGACAACTCAAACAACCATTCGAATCCTTTGTCCCCTTCCAAGCCTTTGGACTCTAATCATATTTCTCGTTCTTGGGCTAATATCGTGAAAGGCAATCGTGTCCAGCAGAATGGTATGAAGCTAAGCCATATGCCCAGCCCGAGAAATCTCATTGACATTGAAATATTAGACTTACTGGAAGCTGAGTACAAGCTAGGTTTCTGCCTGGTCGGGATGTTTGCAGGCAGGTTTCTTGGAATGAAAGTAGTTATGGACCTTACTAAGCATTAGGGTGTTCAATCTAAAGTGCATAATCATGCTTCTGGGCAGCTGATTTTTTGTTTCAAAACAGATGCTGATTAGTAACATGTGCTTCGTGGGGGACCTTATGCTGTCTTCAGTCGTTCTCTTAAAGAAGTGAGCATAATGCCGATATGGGTCACGTTTCTAGCCTTGCCTTTGGGTTGCTGGAACATGAGAGCTCTTAGTAAAATTGCCTCTGCTGTAGGCATTCCGGTGATGACTGATATGCTTACTGCTACATTTAATCGTGTTTCATATGCTAGAGTACTAGTTGAAGTGGATGTATCCAAGCTTCTAGTGAATGTGGTGCCTATTCGATTGCCATAAGGTAAGATCAGACAGTAGCCGGTCCGTTTTGAATTTAAGCCATCCTATTGTACTTTCTGTTGTAAATTTGGGCATGTCATGGAGGTATGCAAGGGGGACAAAATGAAAAGAATGGAACAGATACTGGCCCCCAAGACGGATGGAATTAACATAGGGCAAAAGGGAAAGAAAAACAAATGGATAAGGCCATTGTCTGCACCTGCTGGATAGAACAACAACCTGCGCTCACCCTCACCTGGTTTGAATAGGAACTTACATAATAATAAGGGGAAACAACCTGCCACAAGGTTGGAGCAGGACAAAAGCCACATCATACACAGCACACTGCCTGTGCCTAAGTGCAATGAGCAGGACATGGACAAGGATGCTACAAACGACATTCAAGGACTAAGAGGAGCTACTGAACAAGATACACCCTCTTCATCTGCCGGACCAAGTTACCAGTTCAGGAATAGAAGAGGTCGGTCCAGAGTACGACGTGGGGGACACCAATATAGGCATTCAAAATCACACTTTAATGTACATTTTGAAAACAATATTTCTGGCTCTCCTACTAGGACTGAGGATGTGTTAACAATCCCCCAAAAGACATGGGGAATGCCGATAAGGCAACAGTTCAAGCAACAAAATTCATTTGTTCGGTATGGAAGAAATATGCACAATGCAGTGTTGATTTGATTAGTGCCCAACGGGCACTAATTAGTCCTCAATGAGAGTAGCATCCTGGAATATTCAAGGATTTAACAAGACCCTCAAGTAGTACGGGGTTCAGAAGTTTTCTTCTAAACATCGTATTGACGTTATTGGTCTTTTGGAAACAAAACTGAATGTTGCTGGGCTGGAAAATATTCTGCAAACAAAATTCTCTAACTGGTCAGCTATTCATAACTTTGTGGAATCAGATAGTGGAAGAATTGTCATCTTGTGGAAAGGAGCAAGGGTGGATGTCCTATTATTTCATTGTACACCTCAGGCTATGACTGTGCGAATCACTTGTAAGATTACTCATGCTACATATTTCTTCACTTTTGTTTATGCTTACAATTCTATTGTGGCTCGTAGAAATTTATGGGAAGATATTCAATTCTTATCTTCAAAGCTGTCGAAGGCATGGATCCTTATGGGAGATTTTAATTCTTATTTACACGTGGATGATAAACTTGGAGGTTCATTGCCTTCAACATATGATATTAGGGATTTTGCATCATTATGTGCTGATACTGGCTTGGAGGACCTACCTTATGTTGGCCCATGGTTCACTTGGACAAACTCTAGGGTGTGGTCTAAACTAGATAGAGTTATAGGAAATGATGCTTGGTTTCAATGCTCTACCCAGGCTTCAGTGGAGTTTTTCCCCATTAGCTGCATTTCTGATCATAGCCCTGCTATTTGGTCAGTGGTTGATAATACTGTGGGATCAGTACGACCGTTCAAGTTCCTTAATATTTGGTCTGACCATGATTCATTCCAAAACATTGTGAAAGGGGTCTGGGATCAGCAACATAGGGGGTTCCACCAGTTCACTCTCTGTCGTCGGTTGAAAATGCTAAAGCGTGACTTGTGACAGCATAACAACTTGGAGTTCTCTCACCTGTCGGATCATGTGGAATATGCGAACTAGGCTGTACTCAATGCCCAACAACTTTTACTGGCCAACCCTGAGGATTAGAATCTTATTGCATGATTCAAGGAGTGTAAAAGATAGGCATGGCGTATTGCAGAGGTAGAAATAAAGTTCTACTAGTAACTTGCTAAAGAAAGGTATGTAGCACATACTGATAGGAATACTCGTTACTTCTTCAACATTGTCAAAAGGAATAAAAAGAGGGGCTTCATTGCTTCGATTCGCAAGGAAGATGGTAGCATGACCCTTAGCCCAAGGGATCTTGCTGATGAATTTGTGAATTATTACCGTGTTCTTCTTGGGACTAAGATGGACTGCCAAGGAATCAATATGGACTATGTTAGGGCTGGCCCTTTGGTACCTCATGACCTGAAGGTGGACTTGGTTAGGGATGTTACTATCCAAGATATCAAATCAGCCCTATGGGACATTGGTGATTGCAATGCCCCCGGCCTTGATAGATACTCAGCCTTATTTTTCAAGAAAGCTTGGGATATGGTAGGAGAAAGTCTTTTTTATGCTGTTTCAGAATTCTTCACATCTGCCGAAATTCTTAAGCAGATTAACCATTCTATTATTACCCTGGTTCCGAAAACTGATCATGCTGAGAGGGTGTGTGACTACCGTCCCATTTCTTTTTATAACGTGGTGTACAAGATTATCTCCAAGATTCTGGCCAACAAACTTAAACTGGTTGTACCTATCCTTGTGGACACATCACAATCGGCATTCATACAAGACAGACTCATGACTGATAATATCTTGATGGTTCAGGAACTTATGCGAATGTATAGTAGAACAAGAGTTTCTCCTCGATGTATAATTAAAATGGACCTAAGGAAGGCTTATGACTCAGTTAATTGGGATTTCTTAATGGATCTTCTTACGGAGCTTGGGTTCCCTCCTCTTTTTGTTAATTGGATCGAGCAATGTGTCACCACTACATCGTACTTTGTAGCTATCAATGGGACTATCCATGGATTCTTTACTGGAGCAAAAGGTCTACGCCAAGGGGATATGATATCACCCCTGCTATTTGTCATTTGCTTAGAATATTTCTCACGGATTGTCAAAGTGCACACACTTGGAGGTATTTTCAATTATCATCCCAAGTGTAAGGGGCTTAGGATTACTCAACTTGCTTTTGCGGGTAACCTTATGTTGTTTGCTAAGGGTGATTGTTCCTCTTTCCGCATTCTTCTTGACTGCTTGGAAGAATTTAAAAGGTGCTCGGGTCTTGAAATCAATAAGGATAAGTCCAATATTTATCTTGTTGGGGTCCATTTGAATGATCAGGAGAATATTCTGGAAACTACCGGCATACCTATTGGGGAATTCCCATTCCACTACCTAGGGCTACCAATCATGAATGGTAAAATTTGGCTTACTTTTTACAAACCATTGCTTAACCGCATTGGTTCATACATTAGCCGATGGTGCACTCGTTCTCTCTCTTATGCTGGGCGCCTCCAACTGATCTAATCTGTTCTCCAAGGGGTTAAGTGTTTTTGGTTATCTATCCTCCCTATGCCAACGGCTATCATTTGTCAGTTGGATAGGATGGCTAGGGATTTTTTGTGGGACTCAAAGAACTCCCTGATTGTCTTGAAGAGTATCTGTCTCCCGAAAAATGAGGGTGGTCTTGGTTTGCGGGACTTGCACACTTGGAATGGAGCGCTACTGTCTAAAATCATTTGGGACATCCAATCAGAGAAACATTCTTTGTGGGTCAAATGGATGACACACTATTATTTGAAAGGCAGATCTGTTTAGGAGATCGACATTCACAAGGATCACTCACCCTTATTTCGTAGACTGCTAGAAATTAGAGATATGATACTGGAGCATGAACGGGATATTAATTGTGCGGTTGATCTGCTTCATTCTTGGGCCATGTGCACTAATGCTTTCACCTGTCGTGCTTATGACTATCTAAGATCAACTGCACAAACGGTGTATTAGGCCAATACAATATGGAAACAGGGACTGACACCCAAACACTCTTTCATTCTTTGGTTGTGTGCTAAGGGTGGGCTTAAGACCAAGGATACACTTGTGTTCAGGCTTGATGCCTTGTCTTGTCCTTTGTGTAAAGTACATCCGGAAACATCTAATCATCTATTTTTCAAATGCTCAATTTCATCTACTATTTGGACGGAAGTTAAAAGGTGGCTTGGTTTACCAAATAATTTGGATTCGGCCAAAGCCTGTCTTAGGTGGTTTAGGCGCACCAACTGTGGTACTTCGTGGTTTGCTAAGGCTAAGTCTACTGCTTTGGCATTCATTTTCTACTACATCTATCTGGTATGCTCGAAATAAGGCCATTTTTTAGAATGAAGTATGTCAACCATTGGAAATTATAAAGAAGATTAAAACACATGTGTACACTATTATTTTTACTTTATACCCTAATGTTGTGCCTACCTTTTCGGACTGTATTGAGAACCACTAGCTTGTAGTCTCCTTGATTATAAACTAGTAATCCATGTATATTATTTTTAATTAATATTAATATATTTACATTTCCATTAAAAAAAAAAAAGAAACTAAAGGTAAAAGAAAGAACTCACAGACAAGCCCTCATTCTTCTTCTTGAAGACCTTCTTGAATAATACCTCTTGATTGATGAATCTCCTCCATTTTTGATTGATTTGCAACTTTGATTCTTGGATTCATATATTTAAATAGGTTCCCAATATGCCAAAATTCGTTTTGTAAGAGTTATAGGAAAAATTGCCGTCTTGGAGTAGAGTGGAGCTAGCACCGACTGTGCTGGGCATGGCCAGCGCCAACCTTGCACTAGTGCCCAACGTGCTCTATTTTTTTCCTCCTATTTTCCTTGTTCCAGTATTAGGTCGGCGCCGGCTATACTCCTCATGGTTGGCGCCAGTTGGGCATTGTTTGACGATGGTTTTTTCATCATTTTCTCCCATTTTCTACAATAAAACACCAAAATACCTTTCCAAGGGTAAAATTCAAATATGAACGAATATGACTAGTTATTTTACAAAATGTATCACAAAATATTTTCAAATAACTAGGAAATTATTGATGAATTTAGCCCCTATCAATTGGGCATGCCATAGACTAAGTTTTGAGAAATAAGTTAATCTTGTCTATATCTTTGAAAATATTGTGAAGCTTGATTCTTTGAGAATATATGAGAACTTTGTGATGAAATATAGAGAGGGGAATATTGGCCTATCTCTAGTTTCGTGGCAATTTCTATTTATTCTTTTACTTTGTATGTTGTATTATGCAAATTTCAATTATTTATTGTATTTTTCAATAAAAAAGAAAGTAGGAGCAAGAGGTAAGATGCTCAATACACCTGCCAAAGTAAGGAGAAAAAAGGCTTTAGGAATGAAAAATGCATATCCTATGATGACAAACAACGTGTGATAAAAAAAAAGAAGAGAATAAAAGTAAGAAGAAGAAAAAGAAAGAAAAGCAAAATTGCAAGGGATGCAAAAAGAGCATTCAAGTTAAAATCACTATAAATGCTTTCCCTTGTAGAAAAAAAATAATGGAAAATGAAAGGCTTCTATTTTGCTATTCCAAATTGAAATGTATTGTTGTATTATTGTATCAAAGGGTAATGTATAATTGTATTGTAATGTAACACTTGTAATATTTGTAATAGTGTTAAGCCACGAGACATGAGAGAGTTGGTTGATCCTATCTCATATATATCACTTTGTTTAAATTCTTGATTGAAGAAGTAGAGTGAATCACATTTATTTGGTATAAATTTATTTAAATTCACTTTGATGTTCTTGGTCGTGTTAATATATAGGTATACATGGGATTAATTTGAATAGATTGATGTTGAGATGAATTCTAAGGTGGAGGAAAAAACAATCTCCCTACCATTTTGATCTTATTGCACATATGCTGAGATGTTCTTGATTATTCACCTAGAATTCTATGTGTAAAATTTTTCATTTTGCTTATAAGTGAGTTATTCTTTGTCCTTACAAATAACTGTATTGTACTTGATTTGTACACTAGTTAATTTGTAACTAAATGTATTTTGCATGATTTGTACATTAGTTAATTCTTTTTTTTTTTTGTGAATAATTGTGGTTTGCTTCAGGATAAGCAACAATTTGAGTATGGGGTAAATGACGAGTGCTCACCATGTACACTTTTTCTATAGTTTTTATACATTAATTGTGATAAATTTTTGCTTAAATCACTAATTACTACACCCTTTTTATTTTATTTTTGTTAGGAATTCAAAAATACAAAATGAAGATGAATAAAAATGAAAAGGAAGAAAATAAAGCAAAAATAGAAGAATTGCACAAGAGAAATACTAGCCAAAGGAAGTGGAACTTCCCTAGGCCATCTAGAGCACTAATCTGGACACCAAGAAGCAAAAGAATAGTGGCTCAAGGAAGATAAGCTTCCCTAGGCCGCCTAGGAAGAAAGCATAGGGCAATTTCTTTTGTAACTTGGCAGCCCATAGAAGTTAATCTCCCTAGGCCCCTAGAACATTAAATTTTGCCCAAGTTCAAAGAACCTGGAAGCCTAGGGAAGTAACTTCCCTAGGCCTCCTTTTTTTAAGAGAACTTGGCATCCTAGGGAAGTTCATTTCCTTGGGTCACCCATAAGCAACAAAAACGTGCTTTTCTTCTTATTTTGGAAGGTGTACAAGATTTTTACAATATAAACCCCTTTATACACTTCAAAACATTATTCTTGATTTGGGTTTTCTCTCAACAACCCTAAGAAGAAATTTTTTCATAAGAAGAAGAGAAAGAGCTTGGGATTTAAGGAAGAAGAAGAGAGGGTGCAAAAAAGATGTCAAGAAGAAGAGAAGAATGAGCTTGTCTATGTGTTTTTTTTGCTTCTCTTGTATTTCTTACTTTGTCAATATTGTGCTAAGATTTGATTTTTAATTGTAATGAAAGATTGTACTCTATTTTTATGCTTTGGGTTGATATATTTTCCGTAGATCTATTGATTTCTCTTTATGGTATTTGGTTATTTGTATTTATTGTGATATTTTCATTGAGTTGGGTTATAATTGATTTTTTTTTCAATTATTTGTTCTACCTTAATGATTTCGAGATATAAGGTTAAGGCTAGAACTCCCACTTAACTAACTTAATGTTTGCCATATTCAGTTAACCTAAGAGGAAGGTTCTGGATTAGGGCTAATAACCAATTGGTTCTTGAAATTTCCTAGAGATATGGATTTGGTGGCTTCCTGATGATTTAGGATTGTGAGTGATATTAATGTCTTCTTAGGGTTGGTTGAATTGGTAGAGATACCGGTTAATCGACTTAGGGATTAGGGATCTCAGAACTTGAGAGAGAATGGGATTAATTTTTTACTCACATCGGTGCCTAGAATTGAGATTTGTGGATTCTTTGTTGGTTGTTTAGGAGATGATTTTTTTTTTTTTTTTTTTAGGAATGTGTAGTATTTATGGATTGGTGGCTGGTGTCATGAAAATCTTTTGAGTTTCTTTTCAATAAGCTACTAAGTCCTTGATTCTTCACTTTTCCTTGTCATTCATTGAGTTTGAGTTTGTAGTGTGTTGTATACTAGTTCTAGTACTAAGTATATTGGTGTTTTGTTGTGTATATAGGATAAGTATTGATGTTGGTGTAGCATATATATATATAGTATATATGTATGTATGTACGTATGTATATTGATTTATTATATGCTTAGTTAAAATATTGGGTTAATACTTTGTTTTGTGGCTTTGTTGTATTGGTATTAGTATAATTCTTGGTACTAATATATATTTGGGTATTATTTATATTAGTTAATTGTATGGTTTGTCAATAATATTTGTGTATATATATTAGTATAAGATAGTTTATTTGTTATTAGTATTGGTTCTAATGCATGTTTGTAACAACTCCTTATATCATTTTTATTTGTATTTGTTTTTGAATTATTTCTTTGTATTTTTGTTGTTGCTGTCTCTTTAGCCTTGGTATGTTGTTTTATTATTTTATTTATTTTTGTTTTGTAGGAACAGGAATAAACCTATGCTTGCTAGTACATCCAAACCGACACCGGATATTTTATTTTACTTTTATTTTGTTCTATTTTCTTATGATTCATTTTGTTATTTTTTGTTCGAATTTTTACTTGTGTTTTATTTTTGTTTTTGTAGTTATTCATCATTTTTTAGGTAATGGAAGAATTTCTTTCTTCAACCAATTTTTGCATCAACCTTGTTTCGGGAAAATAAGCTTCAAGATACCCGAGGAGTATTACTTACCATTTCCTTCATATTTTGTTATTTTATATCAGGTAAATATATTTATATAATATATTTTGGACAATGAGGACAGTGTCTCATTTAAGTGTAAGGGAGAGGTTGAGTAATTTTTCCTTTGGAAGTTTTTATTGATTATTTTGGTAATTTTCTTATTTTTTTTAGGCCAAAATTTTTATTTTTGCATTTGGGCTAAATTTTTTTCAAAATTTTTCACATTATTAGGTTAGTTTTCAAGACTTATTGGTATATATGTTAATATGTGTTAGTTTGGTACAACTATTATTTATATTTTTATTCGGGAATTCTACTTAAGATTTTTCTATGAAAGTTGTTTTTAAGTACACTTATATATTGGCATGATATAGGCTAAGTTTTGAGAAGTAAGTTAATCTTGTTTATGCCTTTAAAAATATTGTGAAGCTTGATTCTTTGAGAATACATAAGAATTTTTTGATGAAATATAGAGTGTGGAGCATTAGCTTATCTCTAGTTTTGTGGCAATTTCCATTTATTCATTTACTTTGTGTGTTGTATTATGCATATCTTCAATATTTATTATATTTTTCAATAAAAAAGTAAATAGGAGCAAGTGGTAGGATGCTCAATACAACTACTGAAGTGACGAGAAAAAAGGCTCTAGGAATGAAAATGCATGTCTTATAACAAAAAACAACATGTGATGAAAAAAAAGAGAATAAAAGTAAGAAAAAGAAAAGCAAAAAACAAAAATGCAAGAGAAGCAAAAAGAGCATTCAAGTTAAAATCACTATAAATCTGTTCCTTTGTAGAAAGAAAAAATGATAGAAAATAAGAGGCTTCTATTTTTGGAATTTTATTTTAGAAT
The DNA here is from genome assembly GCA_026120185.1 of Voacanga thouarsii. Classification (NCBI taxonomy): domain Eukaryota; kingdom Viridiplantae; phylum Streptophyta; class Magnoliopsida; order Gentianales; family Apocynaceae; genus Voacanga; species Voacanga thouarsii. Next base: position 1,992,027 of record JANUWF010002383.1, on the reverse strand, counting down.
TTTCTATGAAAGTTATTTTTACGTACACTTATATATTGGACATGACATAAGCTAAATTCCAAGAAGTAAATTAATCTTGTTTATCTTTTGAAAATGTTGTGAAGCTTGATTCTTTGAGAATAAATGAAAACTTTGTGATGAAATATAGAGTATGGAGCGTTGGTTTATCTCTAATTTTGTGACAATTTCCTTTCATTCATTATTTACTTTGTATGTTGTATTATACAAATCTTCAATTATTTATTCTATTTTTCACTAAAAAAGCAAATAGGAACAAGAGGCAACTCCTATCGAAGTGAGGAGAAAAAAGGTTCTAAGAATGCAAAATGCTTGTCATAGAACGAAAAATGATGTTGTTAGTGTTATGCCCTAGAGGCAATCACTTGTACGTTGTATATGACACATTTTATTTTAATAAAAGACATTATTTATCTTACGATTTTTTTTGTCTACTTTTAAGTAATATAACTGTTAGATAAAGTCCCTAGTACAACACTGTGTTAAAGAAATTATGATAAAGATCATGATATGAGATTCCTACTACACTATATAGTGTTAGTACATAAATAGTCCCTAGCCGTAGTATTAATGAGACAAGACATCATTAATACATTAAGACTAGCATGTGTTAGACTTCCTAATTTGATCAGGTGGTGGTTTTCATATCCATGAGTATTGAGATACTCAAAGTTAACACGTAGATATTTGTTAATGGAACAAGTACATTAGATGACCTAGCTATGAGATAATCACATGGATAACTATTTAGTATCAGTGATATAATCTCAATATAGCAAACGTGCAAGTATCCTTAGACTTGAGATCTCCAAAGTACTTTGTTTGCTGAGCAGTGTGCTTTGATTCCAATCTCTGGAGCCGGATCGAGGGCCGCCTATGGGATGGATATTGGGCACATTGTGAGGTAAACGAAAGTAGTTGAGATGGTTAATAAAGGATTCACCACTCCTAATAGTAGGGGTGAATATCTCACGGCCACTTGTAGGAATTACTACTCGAGAAGTCCTTATCCAAAGCGACTGTGTATTGGAAACGGTTCCAATTGATACACATCTAGAGTAGTGGGTTCCTGGTACAAATACTATTATATTGAGGCCAGAATTAATATATATTCTGGAGGAAGTTGGCACTAATTCCGTACTCCAAACCGAATGGGATATTGTACGGTGAAAGGAGTTAATTGTACTGTAGTTTGTTATTGAAAAGTTCATGTCAAGCCACTTGATTTCCTGGACTCTTGTGTGGTCATGATGTGTTGCTAGATACCGCTCATGATCTGGGAATATGGGTTTATTAATTGATGAATTAATAAACCACTTTTGATTTGAATTAATATGATTAATCCTAATTAATTATAGATTATTAATCTCAAAGATGTTTGGATTAATTCATATTCGTTACCAATTGACTGGGAAACCTAATAAGTCACACACAATAGAGGATTATATACTTAAGATGTTATTTGATAACATAGTGGAGTTAATTGCGAGAAAGAGAAGTTGTTGTAGCCAAATTATAATTAGTTATAATTTATGGTCCAAGTTGTAATTGTGAGAAATTGATGTTTCCAATTACAATTAGAAAATTCTAATTGTTTTAGAATCCTGAGATGGAGTAGTTTTAGTAAGTTTTTCGTGATATGTGTGAGATACACAAAACCTTAGCTTGAGGGGGATTAACTGAAACAACTCTCCAAAAAACCCTACAGGATACACGATCTCCTCCTCTTCTCTTTCTCTCTCTCGTTGATCTTGAAGAACCCTAGCCACCATTGTTGTTTTTTGCTAGCACAGAAAATCTTGGTGCTTGAGTGTGATCCTCTGTGTGGATTTCTATTAGAGATAATCACACACTGTGATTATAGTGGTTGGACATTCAACTCTCGTAGTGTTTGATCAAGAGGATTGCTGGATTGCGCCTCAGACTTGAAGAAGAAAAATTTTGTTTTTCAGACGCTCAAAGTAAGGTAAAGCTGTTACCTTTGTTCTCTTTATGTCTTGTTTTCCACACATATGCGGATCCTGGGTTGGTATCTCGTTCTTATATTTTCCGTTGTGCCATATATGATATGCGTGAGATACCCAACAGACATGTGATGAAAAAGAAGAGAATAAAAGTAAGAAAAGCAAAAAGAAAGAAAAGCAAAAATGCAAAAATGCAAGGGAAGCAAAAAGAGCATTCAAGTTAAAATCACTATAAATGTATTCCCTTGTAGAAAGAAAAAATGATAGAAAACGAGAGGCTCTTATTTTGCTATTCCAAATCAAAATGTATTGTTGTATCAAAGTGTAATGTATTGTTGTAATGTAATATAACACATGTAATATTTGTACTTGGGTTAAGCCACGTGACATGAGTGAGTCGGATGTTCCTATCTTATATAAATCACTTTGTTTGAATTCTTGACTGGAGGAGTATAGTGAATCATATTTATTTAGAACAAACTTTTTAAATTTCACTTTGATGCTCTTGGTTGTTTCTAGCTTAATATATGAGTATACGTGGAATTAACTTGAATAAATTGGTGTTAGGATGAATTCTAAGATGGGGAATAAGTAATCTCTCTACCATTTTGACCTTATTGCATATATGCTAAGTTGTTCTTGATTATTTACCTCGAACGATACATGTAAAATTTTTCATTTTGCTTGTAAGTTAGGTATTCTTTGTCCTTGTGACTAAATGTATTTTACTTGATTTGTACACTAGTTAATTTGTGATTAAATGCACTTTTCTTGATTTATACATTAGTTAATTCTTTGTTTTTATGAATAATTAGGGTTTGCTTGGGGACAAACAAAGGTTTAAGTATGGGGATAAGTGATGAATACTCATCATATACACTTTTTCTATAGTTTTTGTGCTTTAGTTGTGACAAATTCTTACTTAAATCACTACTTACCACATGTAATACCCCGTATTAAATCACCTTTATTATGTGAGAGAAGTCATGCATGTCATAACATTTTAAGTTGAATTTTATGATTTGAACTACTTTTTTTTTTTTTAATGAATATATGAGTTCCATGAGTTTGTTATTTCATGAATTTATTTATTCTGATATAGAGGTGTTACTTGAGTTGGTTGAGCTTTTGTTTTATTGAGGAAAATTTATTAGAAGGAAAGATGAAGTAAGTGAGTGAGAGTTAAGGGAATTTGTTGGAGGAATATTTAAAAAATAGTGGTTGTGGTATAGTGGATAAGGCTTGGTGTTTATTTCTTGGTGGACTTGAATTCACATCCCAACTCTTGCAAATCCTTTTCTTTCTTTTTCTTAATTTATTTTCTTTTCCCTAATTTTCCTATGCTTTGGCCGAAATTCTCCTTGGAGTAGCCGCCATCTTGGAGTCCAACTCCTAAAATCTAGGAGTGTGAATTATCTTTGGTTTATTTGATAAAGGAATTGAAAACAAATTAAAATCTTATTCTTAATATCTTATCATAATCTTTAAGAGAATTTTAAATATTAAAAATCTAGATTTTTAAAAGCCATTATCTAAGTAACTTATTAGGAAATAAAATACATAAAAATATATATCTTGTTTTTTAATATGGTGGCCGCCACTTTTAAAGGAGATAAGTCTCTATATTTTAATTTTCAAAGGAAAATAAAAGGATAATTCTGGCCTTTAATATTCAGCCTTTATCTCTTGGATTTATGGATTTTCGAAATTAAGGGGAGGGATAGAGGAAATTTCAGCTTTACCTTCAAGAAAACCAGAATTTTATCCTATGAAAATAATTATCTTTTAGTTATTCAAGTTTACTCAAAATAATTCAGGGAGTTAATTAAATTATTTCTTGATCAAATAACTTATCTTCTTCACTTTATTTTTCGGGAAAATTCTTTAGCTTGGCCGCCGCCTTAAGAGCTAATTAAGCTCAACTCAAACTCTTCAAAACCTAGGATAAGTTATCCAACATAACCTTAACCAATTAGAACTTTTGTTTGGCCAAAAATACCAGAATTTTTCTCTTCCTTTCCTCCAGATTTTTGGCCACAATACACTCACACATGCATGAAATTTCCAGCTTCAATTCACTCTCAAACTCTCTCTTGTTGTTGAGCAAAAACGCAACGTGCACAAACCTCTCTTTTCTTCTCTCAATCTCGCCACAACAAGGACCGAAACCAGCCTCTATTCTTCTATTTTTTTTCACTCTAATTTTCGGCCACTCTAACACCAAAAGACAGCCATCAACATATCCAAAACATTAGCCAATTTCGGCTAATAAGAAAAGACCCAAAGCTGCCCAACCTTGTTCTTGTGTTCAAAAGTCTATAGCAAAGTAAAACTCCTTCAAACAACCAAACACCTAAACCCAACCTGTTCTTTTCATCAAACCAGCATAAACTTCACACCCTAAACCTCTCAAACTCCCAAAAATAAGCGGCCTTCTACTCATTCAAAGTTTTGGCCAGCACCCACCAAGATTAAACCAAAAATAAAATTAACATTCATGGTAAGTAATCTCCAATCCTTCTATCAAACTTCCTTCATTCATTCTTTCCTTTTCCCTCCTAAATCACGTCTAGAGGGACTTGTTAGTGTTGTGCCCCAGAGGCAATCACTTGTACATTGTATATAACATATTTTATTTTAATAAAAAACATTATTTATCATACAGTTTCTTTTGTTTACTTTTAAATAATATAACTGTTCGATAAAGTCCCTACTACAACACTATGTTAAGGAAATCATGATAGAAATCATGATATGAGATTCCTACTACACTGTATAGTGTTAGTACTTAAATGGTCCCTAGTCATAGTATTAATGAGACAGGACATCATTAATACATTAAGACTAACATGTGTTAGACTTCCTGATTTGATTAGGCGGTGGTTCTCATATCCGTGAGTATTGAGATACTTAAAGTTAACACATGGATGCTTGTTAATGGAACAAGTTTATTGGATGACCTAGCTATGAGATAATCACATGGATAACTATTTAGTGCCAGTGATATAATCTTAGTATAGCAAATGTGAAAGCATCCTTAGACTTGAGATCTCCAAGATACTTTGTTTCCTGAGCATTGTACTTTGATTCCAATCTCTGGAGCTTGATCGAGGGCCGCCTATAGGATAAATATTGGATACATTGTGAGGTAAACGAAAGTAGTTGAGAGGGTCAATAAAGGATTCACTACTTCTAACAGTAGGGGCGAATATCTCACGACCACTTATAGGAATTACTACTCTAAAGTCCTTGGCCAAGGCAATTATGTATTGAAAATAGTTTCAATTGATACACATCTAGAGTAGTGGGTTCCTGGTACAAGTACTATTGTATTTGGGCTAGAATTAATATATATTCTGGAGGGAGTTGGCACTAATTCCGTACTCCAAACCGAATAAGATATTGTATGGTGAAAGAAGTTAATTGCACTATAGTTTGTTATTGAAGGGTTCATGTCAAGCCACTTGACTTCCTACACTCTTGGGTGGTCATGATGTATTGCTAGATACCGCTCATGATCTGGAAATATGTATTTATTAATTGATGAATTAATAAACCAATTCTGGTTAGAATTAATAGGATTAATTCTAATTAATTATGGATTATTAATCTCAAAGACGTTTGGATTAATTCATGTTCTCTACCAATTGACTGGGAAACCTAATAGGTCACGCACAATAGAGGATTATATACTCAAGATGTTATTTGATAATATATTGGGGTTAATTGCGAAAAAGAGAAGTTGTTGTGGCTAAATTATAATTAGTTATAATTAATGGTCCAAATTATAATTGTTAGAATTTGATGTTTCCAATTACAATTAGGGAGTTCTAACTGTTTTAGAAATTTGAGATTGGAGTCCACTTTGAGCAGGATTTTTCGTGTGATATAGGGATAACACATGAAACCCTAGCTAAGGTGTGAGACACGACTCCAACCCTAGCAACACTTGACATTCTCTTTTCTCTCTTTCTCTCAATTGTTCTTGAGAAGCCCTAGCCGCCATCTTGTTTCTGCTAGCACAGGAAATTTTGGTGCTTGAGTATTCCTCTGTGTGGATTACTATTTGAGATAATCACACACTATGATTATAGTGGTTAGTCATTCAACTCTCATGGAGTTTGATCAAGAGGATTGCTAGATCGCGCCTCGGCTTGAAGAAGAAATTTTTGTTCTTCGGATGATCAAAGAAAGGTAAAAGCTATTACCTTTGTTATCTTTATGTCTTGTTTTCTACACATATGCGTATCCTGGAATGGTATCTCATTTTATTCTTCCGTTGCGCCATATAGGATATGAGCCTGAGATACCTAACAGGACCAATTTCTCCTTTTTCTTGGTAAATCTCGATCAAGAGGATCTAGGCGAACCAACTACTTCTCCTTCTCAATTGAACTCAAGTTGTTCACCAAAGGGTTGTCTTACTTCTCAAGTCTATTTCGCTAAAAGGTATTTAAGACTCTTTCATGTTTGGTTTAAATAGATTTGATCCTGAAAAACCTTAGACGGGAGGGGGGTGAATAAGGTTTTTGGCAAACTAAAAATTTTTAAATCGTCTGATGTACAGAATAATGACGATCATCAAATTTCTTAGATCAACTTTATGGTAACAAAGAAAGCTATCCAAAAACACTCTGAGATATATCCAGATTCAGACTAAAGTAAGAAATACAATGCAATCAATGACGTATGCAAAGAAATGAGACACAGAATGTATAGTGGTTCGATCTACCAAGATCTACGTCCAGTACCTTAAGCTCACACTTAAGGATTTTCAATCGGATTTCATTTACTCAACTTAATGAAATCAAACTGCACCAAATACAAGAGAGGATCACTTCACTTGGTTTTCCATAAACCTCTCAAACAATTACCAAATCAAGGCTCACCCCATATGGGTTTTACACCATAACCTTATACTACAAAAGAGATTGAATGTTAATGGAACAGTAAAAGCTCACTTGTTTGAGCAGATGTTCACTAAGGTATAAAGCACAAACACTTTTACCTTTTAGACACAAAATGAATTCACTTTGAAGCACTTAATAAAAAGAGATTTTTGTATGTTATTGAGCAATAGTGTTTCTTAGAAGAATGCCACAAAAATCTTATGTCTTATCATGTTTAGAGGCTATATATAGAGCTAAAAAGTGAAGTACCAACAGTTATAAAACGGCTATAATTTTTCTGTTAAATTTACTCGTGTTTTAGACTCCAATTTTGGACAACGATGCATCTAAAAGGTAAGTCCAAAATGGCACTTTTCAGGTAGAAACAATTCAATATTGTTTATAGGATTTTGGACGAATCTTTTGGATACAAAATCATCCAAACTACTCAATCCAAAATACTGAGATTTTCAAAACTTTGAAATCTTTTTTTTTTTTTTTTGTATGCTTCAAGGTAGAAATCAATTGAAAAGAGATATAGGAATTAATAAGAAATACCTTAATAACACTTCTTAGTCTAAAGTTCTTCTATAAGGACTTCTTGGTATACAACCTCATAAACTTTGAACTTCATTTGATCTCCCATACTTGAATTCCGTTGCTCAAGAGTTGCTTAACAATCATATTTGAATGCCTTAAAAGAATTGAGGTCAAACATGTCCTATCACATATAGATACACAAGTTAATTCATATCGATGTTTGTTATAAGTCAAAATATAGGAGAAAGCCCTTAGGGTTAACAATCTCTCCCTTTTTAAGTGATGACAAACTTGATAGAAATAAGATATAAAGAACAATGATGTGTATAGTATGAACATGTCAAACCGAGAGAGATAAGAATATTTTTTATTGAAATACAATCTCTCATAATCAGACTCAAAGAGTGCTTATGAGATTTAAGATATATATAAAGAATAAGCATGGCTCAATAAGCCTATAGCCTAACCTATCTCCATATTCTTATGATTATTCCAAAAGGAAATAATGAGTCTATAAATTTTATAAAGGAGATATTCCAGGCAAGTTAAACGATGAGATGCTCCTTTTTAATATTAGCATATTTCAAAATGAGAGGAAAAACTAAAATCAATTTTGTACGTCTAAAACGAATGTCCAAAACATTTGTGAATGTATGTATAAAACCCTTATGGATACGAGTTTTAGATGTCAAAAAGGTGTATGTCCAAAACATTATGAATCTTTGAAAAAGGATTTTTGGATCAAGGAAATATAAGTCCAAAACTCCCCCTAACATAATGCATGGAATAATGGAATTTTTAGAATCTCAAAGAGTTTTAAACATAAAAAAAAACATTCATTCTGATTGAAAAAAAAAATTATCACAGAATCATATCAACATCTTATCATTCTAGTCTCAAAGATACCTTAAATATAAAGAAAGTACTTTTGATTAAAAAAAAAATCATGATATCAAACTGATGTTTAATTTTAGATAACAACAAACTAAAATTAAATATTATCAGCACAAAGTTTCCCTCAAGTAAATTTGCAGAATTGTATGCAAAAATTTAGCCAAAAATTATCCTATTATTCCAAAAGTAGTTTCCAGTAATCATATTCAGTTAAGCAACCATTTCCAGTTGGTTTCATATTTGCAGCAAATTCATATTTTCAGTCATAACTAATTATTTCAGTAACTAACCCAAATTCATATTTCCCAATCATTCATATTAGTTCATATCAGTCTAATCTGTAAGGGTGGACACTGGTTCATCTATTTTTGTTATCTTTTCTACTGCTATCAATCTATTTCCAAGACTTTAAAGCTCAAAACTGAGATTATTCAATTTCATAGCCAGTGAGTTGATAGCATCCAAAATACTTACAGATAGTCCCATGCCCTTTTCTTTTCCCTTAGCAGAGGATTCTGCTTGAGGATCTTCTTCAAGCTTTCTTTTTGTTTTAATAGCAGGAGCATACTTTCCTTCTACTTTAATTTTCATCAATTTTTCTTTTTCTTTACCCTCAGTGCCTCTAAACAGCTTCCATTCATTGCCCACTCTGACATAACCCATTCTCTCAAAAGAATCAAAGCTATAAATATTCATTTTTGTCGGATCACAGGGAACTGAATTTAAAGATATATTAAAATATTTGAACCCCTTGGTTAATATATTTCCAAAAGGCAAAGCTTTGCTAGAGGAATTTCTCGATTGCAGCATTAACTTAGCAGCTGAAAACCCAAAATTAATTTACCTTCCCTCTGCCAAAGCCAACATGATTACCATCTGTAAAATGCTTATGGAGGTCTTATGACCGTAGCTTGGAGCCACCATAGTAGCAACCATATGGTACAAGATCCTTCCAACTCCATTCAATCATTTTGTACTTCTGTTACCAGAGTTCCCAAAACTCTTTCCTCCAGTAAAGATTTCCTCAAAATTTTTTAATTAAAAAATGTCATTTCCTTATAAAAATTTATTTAACTCAAAATATTGAATTCCTCCATCCTTTACATCACAGATCCTATTTAGCAAACAATTATCAAACTCAATATCTTTTCCTTTAACTCTTGACACATACCATCGAATCATAAAACTTCCCCCAGTTTCTTCAAGACGACCTTTTCTTAAATTGGCATAAAATTCGCAAACAAGTAGAGTATATAATTTTTCATCAATAGAAAGTAAAATACCCTATCCAATGTGTTCAAACATATCCAATACATTTGAGAGACTTAGAAAGTCCAAAGGATTAGCACGATATCTAGAAATAACTGTTCTGTTTCTTGAAAGCCAGTCATTGTAATAAGATTCACATTTAGAGTTAATGAAATACCTCCTTTCCAAAACTCGTTCCGGTGAAGACTTTGATGGGTCTTAGTATGATGTCGAGAAGTCTGGTTCAGGGGAGACTTCTTTTCCTTTCTCTTTGCTTAAAGTTGAACCCTTCTTCTTCATCTTCGGAGACATTTTGTGCACCTTCTTGGGTTTTGGTGTAGATGATTTCGTTTTTGCCATTTGTAAGATTAGGGTTTTTGGAATGACGGTTTTCTTTGAAGAAGGAGAACACCGAGAGTTTTGGAGGATGTCAATTACAAAGATTTGGAGAAAAATAAAGTACTTTGAATGTCTAGAGAAATGTGATATAAAATGCATTGAAAAGATAAATTTATCACAGAAATTTAGAGAAACACGTAAACCAACTTTTTGAAATTCAAAAATTGGAATATGGAAGCAGTTATAAAAAAAAAATATGGAGTATAAAAAAAATATTTGGGATTTTGACCTAACCCAAAATAATCATCCAAATGAAACATTTTTAGAAATGCATTTTGGATGAGGGATTTGGACTTAAATACTGCGTCCAAACAGTTGTTGGTGTGTTTTGGATATAATCATTGTGTCCAAAAACTTCATCTTCACTAATCCTGCAAAATAAAGAAGACTTATGCCACTAGGCTAGTTATGAGATTTTTGTAATTCCCAATCCTCTTCTCATATTGTTGAATCATTTTTCAGCTAGAGGTTTAGTGAAGATATTGCAAGTTGTTCATCAGTTGAAATATGTTCAACACACATATCACCTTTGAGAACATGATCTCGGATGAAATGATGTTTAACTTCTATATGCTTTGTCCTAGAATGTTGAACAGGATTTTTTGTTGATAGCATTTGTATTGTCACATAATATAGGTACGCAATTAAAGTTAAGACCAAAATCAAGCAATGTATTCTTCATCCACAAAATTTGTGCACAACAACGCCGGCTGCAATGTATTCAGCCTCAGTTGTGGATAAGGATAACAAGCCTACTTTTTGCTGTGCTATGACACAAGAGAATGTCCAAGAAATTGACAATGCCCACTAGAGCTTTTTCTTTCAATTTTACAACCTGCATAATCTGCATTAGTGTATCCTATAAGATCAAATGTGTTAGTGTAAGGATACCATAAGTCATAATCATATGTGCCAATTAGATATTGAAGTATGCATTTTACTATACATAGATGTGATTCCTTTGGACAAGATTGAAAGCGAGCACAAAGATATACTGAAAATATAATGTTAGGTCAATTAATAGTAAGATGGAGTAAGCTTCCAATCATACCTCTATACTTATGTTCATATTCTTTCTTACCATTTTCATCTTGGTCAAGTTTTATAGAAGTACTTATAGGTGTGCAGATTTCTTTTGCTTCATTCATTTCAAACCTTTTGAGCAACTCCTTGGTATATTTATCTTGATTTTTGAAGATTCCATCCTTAGTTTGTTTAATTTGCAGCCCGAGGAAGAAGTTTAGTTCTCCTATCATACTCATTTCGAATCCTTGCTGCATTGCCTTAGCATACATTTTGCACAAAGAGTTATTAGTAACACAAAAAATGATATCATCAACATAGATTTGAACAATTAATAGATCATGAGAATTATCAAATTTGATGAACAAAGTGGTATTGATCAAGCCTCTTGAAAAACTTTTTGCAATCAAGAAACCACTAAGCGTTTCACATAAAGAGCTTTAGAAAGTTTGAAAATGTGATTTGGAAAGTGCTCATGAATAAAACCAGGAGGTTGTTCAACATATACTTCCTTCTTAATAAAACCATTTAGGAATGCACTCTTAACATCCATTTGATAGAGCATGAAATTTTTGAAGGGTGCAAAAACAAGAAGCATTCTTGTAGACTCTAGTCTAGCAACGAGAGCAAATGTCTCATCATAATCAATACCCTCTTCTTGATTAAATCTTTAGATGACTAATCTAGCTTTATTTCTAATCAGAGCTCCATTTTCATCAAGTTTATTTCTAAATACCCATTTGGTACCAATAACCTGACGATCAAGAGGTCTAGGGATAAGTTTCCATACTTGATTTCTTTCAAATTGGTTTAATTCTTCTTACATAGCAATAATCTAAAATTCTTCATTCAGTTCTATATCAATACAATTAGGTTTTATATTTGAGAAAAGAGCAAAGTTATCTATGAAATACCATCTAGTTTTAACTCCATAGTTTGGATCACTAATGATTTGTTCTTTGGGATGACCTATTTTGTATTTCCAATCTTTTGGCAATTGTTGATTCGTAGAATCTTCAGTTTGTTCTTTTTCTTGTTCATCTTGTTGCACTTCAATTTCTTCTTCTTTTGCATGAGTATCTAACGGTGGAGCTTTGAGTTGGTCTATTCTGACTTCCTTTGAACTTCCTACATCATCATCATCTTTCTTTGAAGCATAAATGTTAGATTCATCAAATACAATATGCACAAATTCTTCCACACAAAGAGTTCTTTTATTGTAGACTCTATATGCCTTTTTGTTGGAAGAGTATCCAAGAAATATGGCCTCATCGGATTTTCTATCAAATTTTCCAAGATTATCTCCTGTATTAAGGACAAAACATTTACAACCAAAAACTTTAAAATAAAAGATTGATGGAGTTTTGTCAAACATAAGTTCAAAAGGTGTTTTTCTCAAAGACGGTCTCAGCATAACTCAGTTTACTATATAGCAAGCTATATTAACAGCTTCAGTCCAAAAATATTTTGGAAGGGCGTTTTCATAAAGCATTGATCTAGCCATTTCTTGCAAAGTGCGATTTTTTCTCTCAACAACACCATTTTGGTAAGGAGTTTTGGCTGTTGAAAAATTGTGAAAGACTCCATTTTCATCACAGAAGTGTGTAAATTCATTGTTGCAAAATTCTTTACCATTATCACTTATAATAGAAATCAGTTTGCATCCAATAGAGTTTTAGACGCGTTTAATCAGTTTCAAAAATTCAGAAAAGGCTTCATCCTTTTGTCTAAGAAATAAAGTCCAATTAAATCTAGAGAAATCATCAACTAGTACATATGCATACTTTTTACCTCCAAGACTAACAGCCCTTATTGGTCCAAACAAATCCACATGAATTAATTCGGGAGGTTTTGAGGTTGAAATCATTTTCTTAGGTTTAAAGGAGGTTTTGATTTGTTTTCCAAATTGGCATGCATCACAAATTTGGCTTTTATCAAACTTCATTTTGGGTAGTCCCCTAACAAGCTTTTTTTAGGACAGTTTATTTAGTAAATCAAAAGATACATGACCTAATCTTCTATGCTAAAGATAACCATCATTGTTATGTACGGATAGGCATCTAATACCGTTAGCTATAAGGTCATTTAGATAGAATACATACACATTTCCAACATGCTTGGCAATAAAGATTGTTTCAAGATTTGAGCTGTCCATTATAGAACAAGAATCCTTTTCAAAGATGACTTTGCAGCCATTATCACATAGTTGACTAATGCTAAGCAAGCTATATTTCAAATCATCAATTAGTAACACTTGTTCTATAATAGTTGAGGAACTTTTACCAATATTACCAATGCCAAGAATCTTTCTTTTCTTCTTGTCTCCAAATGTAACAAATCCTTCCTTTTTTGTCTATATATCCTCTAATAAAGTTGCGTTTCCAGTCATGTGTCTTGAACAACCGTTGTCCAAGAACCACTTAGTGAAGCTCAAAGAATGTAACTATACATGAAAAGGAGAAATGATTTTTGGTACCCACACTTTCTTGAATCCATGAAGGTTAGTAACATTTCCTTTGATTTTCTAGAATGTTATTCCACCGGATTCCACTTTTCTTTTAATAAGACATCTCGATACTATATGTCCTGGTTTTTCACAATATGTGTAAGCTTTGTGTGTTGGGTAACATAAGGCAGATTTAACAAATTTAGGCTTGTGAATTTTGTTCTTATTCTCATGTCCATATCCTAAGCCATTTCAATTTTCAGCTTTAACAAATCTAGGCTTGTGAATTTTGTCCTTATTCTCATGTCTACATCCTAAGCCATTTCGATTTCCAACTTAATATTGAGTTCCAAGTAATTTTTCCAGATTGATTTTACCATTTGTGAATTTTTCAATACATGTGGTATGGTCATTGATTCTATTTTTCATGTCATCAAAAGTGCTAACCATACCTTCAAGAGTTTGAATTCCATTACACAAATTTCTATTTTCTAGAGATACATATTGTAAAGTAGTCATGATCACATCTTTTTCAATAATAGCACTCAAATGTGACGCAAGAGACATTTTGTTATCACTTAACAACATTTCGTTCTCATTTATCAAACAGTTAATTTTCAACTTCATTTCTTTTTTTTTTTTTTGGACAGTTTTTTTAGTTCATGAAACATATCAATTAATAGCTCATTCGGATCATCATGCTTTTTAGTCATAGATATAAGTGAATTAGACATAAAATTAGTTGTAGTAGAGTTTACATTGTTTTCCATGGCCATGAAGCATATGTTGACAGTTTCATTCTCAGAATCTTCATCTTCAGACTCAGTCCCATTTAAGTCCCAAGTCCCTATTAATCTTTCCTTTTCTTTGCCTCCACATCTTTCTTCTTTCTAAGCATTCTTCCTTCCTTACCTTTTGCAACTAGACAATCAGCAATTAAGTATTCAATGATTTTACATTCATAACATTGAGGTTTGAAAGTTGGGGTTTGTCCTTTCTTTCTCATGAACTTCTTTCCTCTTTTGTAGTTTTCTTTGTTGAACATTCTTCTGAATTTTTTTGCTATTATAGCCAAATCTTCATTGTCTATTTCCATACCCTCACTACTATCAGATTGACTAGTTTCTTCATCTTCTTTCTCAACTTTTAATGCTATTCCCTTTTTGCCTTTATCATAATTATTAGATTCTTGAAACCTTTTGAGTTTCATCTCATGTGTTAGAAGAGATCCGATTAGCTCTTCGGTTGGTAAGGATTTTAAATCCTTGGATTCTTCTACTGCAAGAGCTTTAGGCTGCTAGCTTTTAGAATGCATCCAAAATTTTTCGATTTTGTTCCCCAAGGGAATAAACCTTCCCATAGGCTTTAAGACCATTTGTGATATTTGTGAATTTGATGAACATATCAGTGATGCTTTCATTCGGCTTCATTGTGAATAATTCATCATCATGAATTTGAAGCCCCAAATTTGATTCTTTAACTTGGTTTAACCCCTTATGGGTGACTTCAAGTAATTTTCACATTTCCTGGGCTAAATTACAACCACTAACTCGATTGTATTCAGTCGCATCTAGTGCACGGCATAAAATATTCATAGCCTGAAAATTTAAAGTCATCTTATCGTTGTCTTCAACACTAAACTCGTCATTCTGTTTAGGTAATTTTTTGCCATCAACAACTTTTGACGGAATAAAAAAACCTTTTTCTATCAAATTCCATAACTCAAAGTTGATAGAACATACATAAATTTTCATTCTTTTTTTTTTAGAATGTGTAGTTGTTTCCATTGAACAAATGAGATCGATTTGTTAAAGATCTTTCAAGATATGGAAGAGATGATGAGCTTGCCATGAGGATCTTTTCTACAAGGTTATTAAATCAAGAATATGTAGACCAATCTCTGATACCAAATGAAAAAACCTTAGAGGGGAGAGGGGCAGTGAATAAGGTTTTTGGCAAATTAAAAATTTTCAAATCGTCTGATATACAAAATAATGATGATCATCAAGTTTCTTGGATCAACTTTATGGCAACAAAGAAAGCTATCCAAGAACACTTTGAGATATATCCAGATTCATACTAAAGTAAGAAATACAATGCAGTCAATAACGTATGCAAAGAAATGAGACACAGAATGTATAGTGGTTCGATCTACCAAGATCTATATCCACTACCTTAAGCTCACACTTAAATATTTTCTATCGAATTTCATTTACTCAACTTAATAAAATCAAATTGTACCAAATACAAAAGAAGATCACTATACTTGGTTTTCCATAAACCTCTCAAACAATTATCAAATCAAGGTTCACCCAACATGGGTTTTACACCATAACTCTTGTACTACAAAAGAGATTGAATATCAATGGAACAATAAAAGCTCACTTGTTTGAGCAGATGTTCACCAAGGTACAAAGCACAAACACTTTTACCTTTTAGACACAAAATGAATTCACTTTGAAGCAATTGATGAAAGGAGATTTTTGTATGCTATTGAGAAATAGTGTTTCATAGAAGAATGCCACAAAAATCTTATGCCTTATCATGTTTAGAGGCTATATATAGAGCCAAAAAGTGAAGTACCAATGATTATAATTTTTCTATTAAATTTACCCGTGTTTTGGACTCTAGTTTCGGATGACGATGCATCCAAAATGGCACTTTTCAGGCAGAAATAATTCAATACTGTTTGCAGAATTTTGGATGAATCTTTTGGATACAAAATCATCCAAACTACTCAATCCAAAATACTGAGATTTTCAAAACTTTGAAATCTTTTTTTTTTTTAGTATGCTTTAAGGTAGAAATCAATTGAATTAAAAGGTAAAAAGACATAGGAATTAATAAGCAATACCTTAATAACACTTCCTAGTCTAAAGTTCTTCCATAAGGACTTCTTGGTAGACAACCTCATAAACTTTGAACTTCATTTGATCTTCCATAAGTGAATTCCGTTGATCAAGAGTTGCTTAACAATCATATTTGAATGCCTTAGAAGAACTGAGGTCAAACATGTCCTATCATATATAGATTACACAAGTTAGTTCATATCGATATTTGTCATAAGTCAAAGCATAGGAGAATGCCCTTAGGGCTAACAGATCCTTATGGTATTAATATAAGAATTCTGAATAGAGTTTAGCAGAAAAAGCATGAATGGATTAGATTGTTAAATATGATGGTAGAGGAATTAGCCAAAGCATGTGTGAAAGGACATGGTTATATCTTGTCATGATAAATCTGGATCTACGCTATGCTGACTAAGATGGGACCTTTTGCTTTCAATTGGGCTTATTATGATGGTTTAGTGATGGTTGATTATAGGAGTTATCATATTATGGTTTGATTTGGATGAATGCATGTTTTATGATCAATAGCATGGTAAGAGGAAATTATGATTGTAATATGATGAGTTAATCAGTTTAGATGCCACGAAATGATAGTAGCTAGGCAATGTGTAGTTTGGTTTCTGATTGTGGAATCGCTGATTCCAGATTTGGAAGGAGTTGAAGTGAGGACAATTAGTTGATTTTTGGTTTAGCTGTTTGAATTATCTAAGTAAGACCCTACATAACTATTTTGATAAATGTTACATGCTTGCAAGCATTTTGTACAATGATATTTGAATTGATGTCAATATAATGATCGACAAGATGATAGAATCATTAGTTGAATATGATGAGTTGTACTGTGATGTCTTGATGCTTGGTCTAAGACCGTCAATATTTTACTTTCTAAATGAGTTTGTCAAAACTCAACTCTTTACACTAAAAATAACTTCTTTCTTTGTCACTAAACGTTTCAAAACCTTATTGTAAAAAGCCGCATTTTGCAAATACAAGTTAATCAATGAATTTAAAATAAGGAAAAATGATTTTATCTCTAAATGGTGAGCGTTGAGTACTCAATGGGAGTAGGTTAGTGGTACTAGTCTTGAAGAGTTAGAGTGAGTCTTCTGGTAGGAGGCCACCTCAAGAAGATGAACTCAATTTAGAGAGACGATAGTACTATTTAGTCAGGTCAGTCTGAGTTAGCATGTTGGTCTATATGAACTTTACTTATCTGGGTTGGACAACAGGTGTGTTGGGTGTAGAGATGGAGGAGTATCTCACCCTAGTGGGAGTATCCCCCACTGCTTATTATTGAAAGGTTACATTAGGACGCTACCATAGTGGTAACCATGATATGGATTATGATACTATTGTTTGAATCATTACTTATCCCTACGTAATGAATTTATGAATATGATGAGATGATGATTTATTGACAACTATTTTAGATTCGATAAGTAAGGCTCTTTTGAATAACTGTTATTGATGAAGTTGACTTGCAAACACGATTTTATGGTTTTGATAAACCTGCATGCATGAAACATTTATATATGACATTCGCACACATGGGATTTACTGAGATGCCAATCTCAGACCATTTTATATCATGATTTCTAAAGAGAGCTTTTACTGAACATGTTGAAGAAATAAGAGATGATCTTCAGTATATTTTATTTTGATTTGTATTATTTTCAAGTAACGATTGCTAGTTTCCAATTCTCAGACTTGTATAAGTTTTACCTTTGGTTGTCACAAGATTACTGCCTTATTTTATTTAGATGTTTTCCTTTTGTACCTCGTTATAAAGACCCTATGTTCCTTTAGATGGGACGACATCCCGCCCTATTTAGGTACGTAAGTAGTGGAGTGTTACAAGTGGTATCAGAGATTAGGTTTAGGCAATTAACTTTATTGAGTAGTACCTAAACCGTAAGATTTGAGATTTGGTTCTAACTTCTCTATGTTTCTTTTATAGGATGACAAGAAGATCTGAAGTTGTGACCCGAGACTGGCCATTTATGTGTGGTCCCGCGAATAATAGAGCATCTAGCCCCATTCCTGTACCAGATTCATTATCATCTGATTCGGAGACCAAACTTGAGGATGGATGGTTCTTGAGTGAAGATGAGGTAGATCATAAGCTACCTATGAAGGAAAACTTAGGGGTAGAGGAATAACCTGAAAATCCAACACCTGAGATGCCTGCACTTGAGGGGAATAAGGATTTGGTAGAGTATAAGGGTGATGATGAGGGGGGAGATAGGGGATGGAGGAGCAATTGATGATTATAGTAAGGATAAACTAGGAGGACTTAGGATTGATAAGGAGATAAGAGAGCTTGAGGGAGAGGGTGAGATGGAAGTGATTGAGGAGGAGGATAGAGTGAATACACCTGCCACCCCATCAATAGAAGAAGGAACTCCAACACTGCTAGGAAGTGAATCTTATGAGTCAGAATCTGGGAGGCCTAAAAGTGCACTGATGTTGGTAATGGAGAAAATTAGGGATGTAGAATTGAGAGTCAAGCTAAGGGGTAGAGATACTGGAGTGTTCATGTTAGGGCAGCCTAGGAAGAAACACATATCTTTTAGTTTCTCAGAGGGCTGTGTGATAGATCATCCCAACTCCAGTGCTGGATGGCCAGTGGAACCTTCTTCTGAGACTACCGAGGATTTCAGCGACTCTAGTGATGCTTAGACTTTTAGGACCTTGTGCTTATTCTTTATTTTTAATAAGAGATGTTCGTTTATTTATTTGATTCATAATTTATTCTTTATTTCAAATTTTGTTTAGCAAGAATAAAAAGGAGTACCTAATAGAATACTCCCTTATTTTGTACCAATTTGGAATTGGTTAATAAAAGTATGATTTTATTGATTTCTTTATCCTATTTGGAACATTATTTACAAAATTTATTTTCTGCCGCATTGTATGTTATTTCAAATCTATAAGTTGATCAATTGCATGTCATGAACTTTCCCCTAATAATGTTTGTATTTGGTGCAAATAGATGGCACCAAGATGTAGAACTATTGTGTGAGAAAGATTCATTCGGGAGAGTGAGTCATTAAGCCCCAAGTTTGAGTAGACGCGTCAGTTCACTCCAGAAGTGGAAGAGGAATTTGAGCAGGAATGGGAACTGACATCTAGAGGACCTTGAGAAGTGACCTTGGGGCAATCCTTTGACAAGATGGCTGCCATTCTTTAGAACTTTACCAAGAATGTGGAAAAGATGGATAGGAAAGTGCCTAGGGGTGAGGATGAGGTACTAGAAAAATTCCTGAAGTTCCAACCTCCAACGTTCTAGGGAGAAGTGGAGCAAGCTAAAAAGGCAGAGCTATGGATCGAGTAGATAGAGGACATCTTCGCAACCCTGTTCTACACCGAGAAGATGAGGGTGAAGTTAGCTGAATTCAGGCTAAGAGGACCTACCCAAGTATAGTGGCAACAAGTCTAGGAAGACAAGGAGAGAGAGAGGATAGCGATTGGACGTGGGAGAACTTTGTGGAGGCTTTTAGAGCAGAGTATATACTGCAATGGATTGTGGAGAAGAGGGAGGATGTGTTCCAGACCTTCAAGCGGGGGGGGGATAACTGTGGCTTAGTATGCTGCACAATTTACCTAATTGTCCAAGTACTGTGGCAATTTGTGAAAAGTATCAGGCAGGATCTAAGGAAGACACTAGCACCATCTTCACCGACGACATATACGGTTGTAGTAGACGTAACGACCCGAACAGAGAATGAGAATAGGAACCGGCCGATGAATCGGCTATTCCAACTAAGTCGACCACCGATGAGACCTTCGATTTACAAGCGACCCGTTGGTCCGATGCAATGGGGGAATAAGGGGTAGCAGCCCAGAACAGTACCGCTAGGTCTTATGTTAAGTGCACTGATATGTCAGAACTGTGGGAGGCGAGGTTATGTAGAAAGGGATTGGTCAAAGGGAGTAACAAGGAGATGCTTCAACTGTGGTGACCCAAACCACCTGAGAAACAATTGCCCTAAATCACTAAGGATGGGGCAAGGAGCTTCGACTCAACCAGCTGGGATAAATAAAGGACTACCCAATGGGACGATTGGAGGAGGAGGCTAAAAACCTCAAGTGAAAGCCAAGGTCTTCGCTCTGAACCAAGAAGAGGTTGGAGCTGATTCAGTGGTGGTTGAAGGTATGCTTTCTGTGTAAGGTCACTCTATTTCTATTTTGGTAGACCCTAGATCGACTCAATTATATGAGAACGATAAGTGTGCATGCTAATTGGGTTGGGATAAGGTAGAATTGCGTTATACTATATTAGTGAGTACATATTTAGGGAGGTAGAGAGATGCAAATAGGGTAGTGTAGAGGTGTGATATTGTGCTCAGGAAAGAGATTCTGAAGACGGACCTCGTAATCCTACCCATCGATGACTATGATCTGATTCTGGGCATGGATTGGTTAGCAAAACATGGAGCAAGAGTGGATTGCAAGGTCAAGACGGTGCAGTTCGTTATATTTGGATGTGATGTATTAGAGTATAGTCGAAAGAAGGTAAAAGAGTTGAAATTCCTAATAGCAGCAGTAAAGGCATGAAAAATACTGAAGAAGGGTTGTGTAGGGTACCTGGCTTACCAAATCAATAAGCCAAAGGATCAGTGTACCTTGAAAAGCACCGAGGCGGTGAAGGACTTAGCAGATATATTTTCGATTGAATTCACTTCTTTTCCACCTTCACGGGAAGTCAAGTTCACTATCATCTAATTCTTGGAGCTAAGCCAATATCGAAGACTCTTGATTGGATGACGCCCGCAGAATTAAAAGAATTGAGGGAGCAACTAGGGGAATTGGTTAAGCAAGGGTATATAAGAACTAGTACTTTGCCTTGAGGAGCCCCAGTGTTGTTCGTTAAGAAGAAGGATGGGATGCTGAGGTTGTGCATATATTATAGGAGATTGAAGAACCTCACGATCAAGAACAAGTACCCCTCCCCTTTAATTGATGAGTTGTTCGATCAGTTGCAAGGCTCTTATTACTTTTCCAAGTTGGATCTCTGGCAAGATTATTACCAAATGTGAATCAAGGTAGAAAATATTCCCAAAACAGCCTTCAACTCTAGTTATGGGCATTATAAGTTCGTGGTGATGCCGTTCGGAGTAACTAATGCACCTACTATTTTCATGGATCTTAGGCACAGAGTTTTTTAGCCATACATGGATAAGTTTGTAGTAGTACTCATAGATGATATTTTGATCTACTCTAAAAGTCTCGAGGAGTATGCGAAGCATCTGTAGTTGGTACTGGAGGAGTTAAGAGAGCATAAACTCTATGCCAAATTTAGCAGATGCGAGTTTTGGTTAGATTCAGTGGCCTTTCTTGGTCACATGATATCCTAAGATGGAATTAAGGTGGACCAACAAAATTCGAAGTTGTCTCAAATTGGAAACAACCAGAGAGCATAACTGGGATTAGGAGTTTCCTTGGATTAGTGGGATATTACCGTCGGTTTATCAAGAACTTCTCTACACTGGCTATGCCAATGACCTGATTGCTGAGGATGGACGTATTGTACGTCTAAAGTGATAAGTATAAGAAGAGTTTTCAAAAGCTTAAGAGGAGATTGATGACAGCACCGATGTTGAGCTTACCTGAAGAAAGTAAAACCTATTCCTTGTACACGGATGCCTTTAAGGAAGGTCTAGGGGTAGTGTTTATGCAAGACAAGAAAGTTATCGCCTATACATCGAGGAAGTTGAAGCTGCATGAGTTGAACTATCTAACGCATGGCTTAGAGTTGACTGCAATAGTGTTTACTTTGAAGAAATGGTGACACTACTTATATGGAGCAGAGTACAAAGTCTTCACGTACTATAAGTGTAACACCCCACTACCTATGCCCCATTAGGGCTGGGGATGTCGCCCCGTCCACAGAACAAGGGGTCTTTATAACGAGAACACACAAAATAAAATAAAATAAATGCTTCAAAATTAAACTTATTACAACCCAACAATACATGAACAAATTCAAAAATAAATGTCTGCTACTGTCTCTCAAAAGAAATACATAGGAAAAATAACAAGAGTCTTCAAAACATAGGCAATAATCTAGCTAATGACCTTCACAGCAGGATCGACCTGAAACATGGTATAAAAGGTGGTGAGATAAAAATTTTAGTAAGCCCGTGTATGCTTTAAGTGTTTCAGGTAAAACAATTCGTGTATACAAGTTATAAAAGTTTCATAAGAGAAAGTGCTGACAAGCATTAAATAAATGTCATAAATGAAGAGTGTTGTTTTGCTTTCCAAAACATATATGTGCACAATAAATACAACCACTCCAAAGAGGCAGCCATGGCATCACACGTTGGGCACCATGACAATATAACGATCAGAATGCCACACATTAAGCATACTGACATAAGGTAGGTGTACGGCCTATCAGGTGAGATTCTTCTCCATCTCTACACCCAAACTTACTGGTTGTCCACTCTGAAAACACACAGTCCACTTTGACTGATCTTGCTAGCTCGGACCGGTATGACCTACTGGATTAGCATCCAATTCGGGAAGGACTCACCCTTCAGAGGTGGCCACCTACTGAGAGACTTACCCTAACCATTCAAAGACTAGCCCTAGTAGTCTACCCTTATTGAGTACTCAACGTTGTTTATCCCACTTAGGAGAAAAACGTCATACAATGATTTACTTGAACATAACAATTAAGGTTTCTAAAATTCTTGTCAAAGTTTAGGTTTTAGAAAAAGTTTGGCGTTTTTTGTGTAAAACTGCTTGTTTCAGCTCAAATAGTTTGCTTGACTGAAATAAAAAGAAAACTATCCTTAATTACCTTTACAGAACAAATGTTCATACATATTGAGTTTGGCTTGCCACAGTAACTTTGGTCTTCAAATGAATCCATGCTGGAGCTTACCTGATCCTCTACTCTTCTGGGATTCAAAGATCTTCCAATGTCAACCTAACCCCTCTTGGGGTAGACACAAGGCATAAGATAATATGCATACCATATCTGCCTTACATAAATAATTTCTCTATGTACAAGTAATGGTTAGCACTGTGTATAATATAGCATCAAATATTTACACAAAAGAATTTGTAATATTTACAAATATATATATAGCCAAATCAACAAGACTCAAGGTTTTCATGATGTTGCCAAGTCCCTAGCAATGGCGCCAAAAACTCGATGGGTGGTTTTTCGTGTGTTAGAAATAGTTTAGTAAACGCCACAAAAAAATAAATTTTTAATTAAAATGCCAAACCCTAAAACCACATAACTGAGTAAGTATATCCATTGTATTGTATAGGGAATAGCAAGTATCAACTCCACAGAAACCTAGCAATTACCACTACTTTGCTCTAATCTCATTATTTAGCTAAAATAAATATTTGAATTATAAATAATTACACTACACTAGGAAACCTATTGTGTACATAAGGAAGAGTCACGAGTTCATCAAAGAATTAGAAAAAGAGAAAGGCCTTACAACAACAACAACAACAACAAAAAATCCCCAATTAAACAGCTCAAAGATGAGTATCACTTCAATCCATAAATCTCAACTCTAGGCACCGGTGTGAATCAAAAATTAATCACTCTCTCTTGAGATATGAGATCCCTAATCCTTAAGTCAATCAACTAGTATCTCTACCTAATCAATCAACCCTAATGAGGTTTTAAACACTACTCATAATCTCAAATCATTCAGAAGTCACAAAATCCCTATTTCTAGGCAATTCATGAACCTATTGATTATTAGCCCTAATCCAACCTCCCCCTTAGGTTAATAGAATATGACAAACATTAAGTTAGCCAAGTGAATCCCATTTGTTGAAATCATTAAGGTAGAACAAATAATTGAAGAAAATCAATTATCACCCAACTCAACCAAAATAATACAATAAACACAAATAACCAAATACCATAAAGAGAAATCAATAGATCTAAGGAAAATACATCAACCCAAAGCATAAAATAGGGTATAACCCTTCATTACAATTAAAAATTAAATCTTAGCACAATATTAACAAAGTAAGAAGTACAAGAGAGGGAAAAAAACAATCCATAGACAAGCCCCTTTTTCTCTTCTTCTTGAGATTTGCTTTGCAACCTCTCTTCTTCTTCCTCAAATCCCAAACCTCCTCTTCTTCTTGTTAAAAACTTACTTCCTTGGGTTTTTGAGAGAAAACCCAAATCAAGAACATATTTCAAGTGTATAAAGGGGTTTATATAAGTAAAATCTTGCACATCTTCCAAAATAAACAAAAAAAAGCATGTTTCTAACGCTTGTGGGCGGCCGAGGGAAGTGAACTTCCCTGGGCCACCAAGTTCTCTAGAAAGAAGATGGCCTAGGAAAGAACTTCCCTAGGCTGCCAAGTTCCTAGAACCTGGGTGAAATTTGATGTTCTAGGAGGCCTAGGGAGATCTAACTTCCCTAGCCGCAAATTCACAAGAAAGGAATACAAATGGAATGCTTTAGGGGGCCTAGGGAAATCTAACCTCCATGGGCCACCAAGTTACAAAAGAAATTACCCTATTCTTTCTTCTTAGGTAGCCTAAGGAAGTTTATCTTCCCTGGACTGCCATTCTTCTACTTCTTGGCATCTAAATTAGTGTTCTAGGCGGCTTAAGGAAGTTCCACTTCACTTGGTCACCATTTCTCTCATGCAATTCTTCCATTTTTGCTTTATTTTCATCTTTATTTATTTTCATTTGGTATTTTTGAATTCCTAGCAAAAACAATATAAAAAGGATGGAGCAAGTAGTGATTTAATCAAGAATTTATTACAATTAAAGCACAAAAACTATTAAAAAAAGGTGTATACAGTGAGCACTCATCACCAAGTACGATCTTCCCTCTGAAATTGTTTATTACGAATTACTGAAATATCATAAACATAATGTGAAGGAACAAATGTTATGCCTAATAAAACAAGAACTTTGTTCTTAACGCAACAATCATATAAATATTTAAACAAATCAAAATTCCATTCATATAATTTATATTCCAAAATTTCACAAATTAAAATAGCATTATGTCATTATTCAAGAATTTACATAAGTCAAGGATGTTATAATATTTACTGAGTTCTTAAAAAAATAAATTATATTTATTAGAAATTATAGAGTTAGCTTAAAATTTTAGAATTAATTAATATTAAGTTTAATACCATATAATTAATTTTGTGTAATGCGTATGATTTATGAAATTGACCATTTCCAGGCACTAGGCCACCTCAAAATTTTCTATTTCATCTAACTTGTCCATATCCCAATACCAGAGTAAAACATAAAATTAATAAATCAGGATAAAAATAAGCAATCCACAATAGACTAATTAATTAAAGCCGCATAAGACAAAATCAACAACATATAACACTAGAAAGGAAAAAATTAAAAAAAAAATCTCCAATAATAAAATATCTTTGTAAACATAAACAATCTCCAATAATCATAAACAATCTCTAATATTCGTAAACAGATTTTTGTGAGCATTAAATATCTTTCCAATAATCAATGTGTTCCATTTCATGAATTCTCTGCATTTTCTGAAACATAGACTTCACTAGGAATTAACATACCAAGAGCACTCTGATCTTGCCATAGAAATATCAATCAAGGCAGTATAAAATTAGTTTTTCACCTTAGAATAATTGTTGAAGAGAAAATAAAAAAAGGATATGAGCAAGAGCTCACCTAAACAAGTAGAGCAGGCAGTGGTGGCACGGTGGAGAGACAATGGGAAGATGGGCTCTGCAACGAGTATATTCGGCCAGTGACAACGGTATTGGTGATGCAGCAACAGTGACTATGGCAGTGATGGTGACAACGATTATGTGAAGAGGGAGAAAAAAAGAAGAAAGGGTAGGAAAGAATTGAAAATGGGGAGCTGTCGATTGAAGAAGAAGACAATTGTCTATCTATATGTCTTTTTTTAGCGACCGATTTAAATTTGGGTCCCTAATAATTTCGGTCGCTAATTGCCAAATAAAAAAATAGATATTATTTTTTAATATCGGTCGCTTATCGACCGAATTGTGACTACAATAACAATCAATCACAAATTAGTGAGCGGTTTGTGACGGATACAAAATTAATTTATAAATTAAAATTGAAAAAATATTCCGTCACAAAAAATGGTCATTATTCTGTTGCAATTAATTCCACAAAAAAATGACCGCGAAAGTTTTCATCTAACTTACAACTGATTAGCAACTTTGAACACATAACAGTCACCAATTGGTCACTATTAGCGACAAAATTATCATTGGTCACTAATAACTATCGCTAATAGTGACTAGATTCACTTCAGTCGCTATTACGAATACCATCACTATTGCGGCATATTCTTGTAGTGTCATTAGTGTTTGCTCATTTAGAACTAGAAAAGTTTAATTAATTGTTTAATTAATTCAAAATTCCTTAATATTTACTTGGAATACTCAAAAAGTTGTTGGGTTTGTGCACATATATCTTGCCCATAATCTCTGTGTGAATTTTTATTAGCTTTTCATATTTGCCAAAATTGCAATATAAGCTAATAACTAATAACAAAGAGGGGAAACTTTTCTATTGGTTGTAATAGTCTATAAAAAACAATGTTGTATTGAACTAACAAATTTTGATCCCAAAAAGAATTACTTAAAAATCCAAATAAAAAATTTCTTATTCAAACTAGAAATCTCAAGAAATCAATCTATTTTTTCTATGCGTTGGAGAAGTAGATGAATTAAACTCTAAACCTCCCACCTAATAATAGGAAGTGATTTTTATCAATTAAGCTACTATCTGTCTTAAAGAAATCAAATCAATTATGAACAAAGTGCATTATTTCTAAGCCATCCAAATGATAATAGGGAAATTGTTTGAAGAGTTCAAAAGCACATTTGTGCTTTAAATGCTGTTTCTCGAACTGGGATGCCATGTCCTAAATTTTTATAAATATATTAGATTTCAATTGTAATTTCTAATAATGTACTAGGTTGATGTCCCGTGCATTACACGGGTTATTATGTTATTAAGATTTGTATTAATATGAAATATTTATTATTAATTAATTTAATTAGTTAAGATTTTAAAATAAATTTAAATAGTATTCAAAGAATCACACATTTCAATGTATTAATATTACACACACACACACACACACACACAGTATTCAAAGAATCACACATTTCAATGTATTAATTTAAATAGTATTCAAAGAATCACACATTTTAATGTATTAATATTAAATACATATATATATTATTATTAATTTAATTAATTAAGATTTTAAATGAATTTAAATATAATTTTTATTTTTTAAAAAATCATTTAGCCACATGTCGCCTTATGATGCTTCCATGTGTCGTAATGATATGCTTCATCTTTAGCTTATATATATATACATATATATATATATATATATATATATATAATTTTTAAAATAGACATTAAATATTAAATAAATTTATAATTTTTATTTAGAAAATTTTATTTATTTAATCTCTAATCTTATACTTCTTGACCGTTTTGATCTTCAACCTTACGTATTAACTCAAACTTTTTTGGTCATTTTAACTAGAAACGCGAACAAATCTGGCACCTCGTGTCAACAAGACTTGTTTTTGACAATTTTTGGCAGGTAGAATTGAAACTACACCCCTTGCATTTTTGTTTTCAATTTGTTTTCGATTCCCATTCTGAGCCTTCTGCCAGGTGCTGCAAATACGAAGACACTGGTAGTGATAGCCACCACTATTGAAATCACCACCACCCGTAGATAAATTAATTGAAAGGCCCTGTTGGATTTACAAAACGACAGAAAATGGCACAAAACAAAATTTAACCGGCACCCGATTGCATGAAAGTAGTCATTTCATTGAATTGAAAGTGAGTACAAAATATATACAACAAGTATTGGTGAGAAGGAACACCAATGTTCACAACCAACTTAGTTTGCTTCTACCCGATCTCGTTTATGTACACCCCCTATAATAGACGTGGTAAACTTTTTCCAAGTTCCAAGAGTAGATACCGTTTTTTCGAGGAGGTGAGAAAAGTTTGTCCATTTTCTCTAGACCTAAGTACAAAGAATCTAACTATGAAAATTTACATGCATGGCCTTCAAGGCCTTAGGAAATTTACAAAAATACAACAAAAGCCTATCTACATATTTACACAAGAAAACGGAGGGGACGACGATTCTGGTGCTGGGTGGGTGCACGGCGCGGGCCGGCTCTGGGCATGCGGGCGCGTGGCACTGTCGTGCGCTGGTGGCGAGCTTGCGGCACGGTCTCGGCACGGTCTGGCGCGCGGCACGCTCTCGGAGCTGTCTGGTGCTAGGCTTACAGACGCTCGGCACGGTCTGGCACGAGGTGCACGAGCATCGTGCACAACGGACTGGTCCAATCTTTATGTTGTCTTGCACCCTCCGTCTTGGGCCTTTGGCTAGTGAGGCTCGGGTGTCCTTAAACAAGTCTAGGACATCCTTAACAAGGTCCCAGACGTTCCTAGGCATACTCGGCCTAACCATAGGAGGTGGCCAAGTACGCTTAAGAGCGTTCAGTCCCTTCGGTTTCCTAAACACGTCCAAAGACACACGAGCGCTCTGGTGGTGTGTCGGGCACTTAGATTGGGTATGGGCAAGGACTTGCCCACGCAAGTGAACTGTCACAAGTTGGCCTGTGATAGATCCCGTGTCTCGCACATGCGAGGACCAACCACCATTCCCACAAATCCCGGTGCATTCCTAACCCATTCCAATTCCAAAATCCCAGCGGATTCTAATCTAAACAATAAACTTCTTTTAGGTTTCAACTCATTAGAAACCCGGAAAAGGTACGTCTAAAGGTCGATTTGGGGGTTCACTTTCTTGGAAATTTTCTTCACTATCGAGCAGAAAAGACTTCGAATTCAAGAACCCACAACCTATCCCACTATTTGAGAAACCGCACTAAACCTAGTTCTAAAAACCAAATGGACCTCAAAACTCACTAAAAGCATATACAACATGCCTACAAACATCAAAATCTGCACCGACTTCTGCTGACTCAGCGACATGAACATCTCTAACTTTGCTTTCTTCATATCTTGAAAAACTGAATCTTTATGTGTTTAATAAGAAGAAAACAGAGCCATTTTGCGGTTTTAATGGCTTGGGATTATCAATGGCTTAAAAACATAGATTCTTGAAGAAACAAAAGATGAACTGAAGAAGATAGTTCTGTGGACAAACTTGAAGAAACAATATGAAAACTTCAACCATCAGACCAACAATGAAAAAAAGATTAAATAGAGAGGTGGAAGAAGGGTCAGGAATGCACTGAGATTTGTGGGAATGGTGGAGCTTTGTCCTCGCGTGTGTGGGACACAAGGTTGCAGTGGGCCACGCGTCTTGTTAATGCAAGCTGCCCTCTCCGGGTGGATCCCAAAATTTGGTACCCAATTTAAAATGTCCATTTCAAAAGCTTTCTAATTTGGTCAAAAATCAAAAATATAGTTCCAATTTGACCCTTTTAAAAATTATCAACTGTAAGTCTCATGATATGAAGTATCGGATTTGTCAATTTTTTAGTCAGAATATCCAAAAAAAATCTTAGTTAAATACATAAAAGATGAAAAAAAATTTAAAAAAAAATTGCTTGGACCAAACCAGTCAAGAAGTTTAAGATCAAAGATTAAATAGGTGAATTTTTCTTTTATTTTTCTTTTTTATTATTTTTATTTTCTATATTATAAAAATTTGCATTTTTTTAACAAAACAAATTATTTTAGTATTAAATTTTAATATTTTTCCACTATGGAAATTTATTTTTCTTATCATTCAATTGTTCCTAATATCATTACAAGGAAAAGGCAAATTAGCGGCCACAAGTTTAGTTGTTAAATATTATTCAGCGATCGAATATAAGTAACCACTATTTTGGTGATTACTAAATTTTTAGCAAGCACGAAATATTCACGGTCAGTAATTAGTGACCGACTATCCGTCACTAATTTAGTTGCAAACAAATAAAAAAAATGGAAAAATACTAGACAAAAATGATCGCTAATTAGCATATAATGCTACAGTGGTCGCTGATTTCGGTAGCTAATTAGCGACCGATAGTGACTCTATCACCAAAGAGATTTCGTTGACCAATTGCAAATTAGCAGCCGAATTTATCCTGTTGGTTGCCAATTTGTTTACATCAGATATTAGTGACCGAAATAGTTGGTCGCTAATTTCTCTCTTTCTTTTTTTAGAAAACAACTTGCCCTACCAAATTTCAGATGGTATCATGTTTTTCACAACTAAAAATATATAATATTAATGAAATTATATAACAATTTCAAGGAGTTGTAGTGAAATGAAATTATATAAATATTATACATAAATCTAAAGTACGAAAATTGACTACAACGTAATTCAAATGTATCTATAACAAAAAAAATTAAAAAAATGAGCTATTTGGCTAAGAGCATGCATCATCACTAGAATCATCTCATATGTCACCATCATGACCATTTAGTAGAGCTACTGCTGCTAGTGGTGCTGGTATTGGTTGTGCTAGTAGTAGTGGAAATCTAACATGCTGAGCCACATCTTCTATGAATGTATGCAAATGAGCTATATACTAGTTTTTCTCTTGTAATTTCTAATCCACCCTATATAACTTTTTCTGTATCTCCACTTGATTTTGCACACTCAAAGACTTACCATGGTGATATCTATTTCGAGTGTACTTTGGACTAATGTAGAAAGACTCAACACCTAACCTATAGACCTGACCCTTCATAAAGCCTCCAATAGCTTACACAAGTAAAAGCCTCACATCTTGCACTACCCCTCCACTTGTAAAGCTCTATTGTAAAGCTTGTGACAGCAATTTGTTAAATCTATCCCAAATTTTATGTGTGTGTGTGTGTGTGTGTGTGTGTGTGTGTGTGTGTGTGTGTGTTAGGGGGAGGGGAGGGGTGTTAAAACAATTGCATATAAAAGATTAATATGAATATATTAAATTTATATTTGGAATGTACCTAGGTGTGCTGGGCTCCAGGGTCTACGAATTGGCCTTGTTTAGGCCCATGATGTTGGTGCTCATAACACCCGCCTACAAACTTTAGAGTGAAAAAACTCATTTCCCAACTCATGGCACTGTATGTAAATACAAAGCTTAATAGAAATCATATAGTGAAATTTAATATATCGATGTAGATAAATGTATGAGTTGAAAAGTCATTTTACTATCCTAGTATCATGCTACGGAAACGATCGAGCCTCCGGTATGGTATGACTGGCCTAATCCATCATAAGAACTAGCTCGATTCTCCCTAGCATGTCTAGACCTCTCTAGAATACCTTTGGACCTCCAATACTGCATAAGCTAGTTGTAGACTGGCTTAGACATCCAAGCTGGCCTCTTCCCACTCCTTTGGTATTAAAAAAAGTGATATGCCAGCCGCTTGGCACGCCTAGACTCCTATGTCCGACCGAATATATCCATTGTGTTGTGAATCCGATCTGAAGTGTCTCTAAGATATTTATCATAAAAAATCAAGTTTAATGTGAATAAATGCACTATATGTATGTATGTATGTATGTATGTATGTATGTATGTATGTATGTGTGTGTATATACATTAAAATAAAAATGTAAATGATTTGTTATATTTAATTACTTACACAAAACTCTACAAACCATATATCCAACACATCAGGTGGGACATCACAAATGGAGTAATATGGTCTAGAAAGTCACTCCCTAAATACAAAGGCAATGACACGAGCACATGTTGACTTGTGCGTGAAACTATAGTATATAATTTGAATTTATTGTAATATGAAATATATAAATATTAAGATACAAAAACGTTATCTTATTTAAAAAGTACTCTAATGTCACCATATGGAGCAATGTATAATCTATTATTTGATAAATCATCTCGAACAGTAGAAACAGATAATGATGGTATAAGTGAGCGTAGTATAGATAGTGGTCCAAAAACCAAAGATGGCACTATAGACAATGGTGGTATAGATACCAAGGTTGGTTGATCCCTACCAAAAGCTCCATTGGCACCCTTCCATGCACCAGATTCATCTACCAATGGATCCACACCTTCAAACACCTCAAGTATAGTGATGGCAACTATTTCATCCACATCTGGTTGGAAAGTGTTGTCAACTATTAGAGCATCCACAACATGACACGCCTTAGATTTACACACTACCCATCAATCACTCTTTGGTCTTTTACAACACGGGTAGGGAGTATAGTACACTTAATTAGCCTGGAGGCCAAAATAAAATTATCGAAACTTGAATACCTCTTCTTACAGATTGACTTCAATAAGCTTGTACTAAGGATGCACCTTAACCCCTAGATTAGGCATTAGATCAAACCATTCACATAGGAATAAATCAGTACTTTGATTTGGAGATCTAGGAAATTGTACTTCAGCAATTTCTTCCAACACACAATAATATTCACCTTCCATGACACTAATGTCACTTTCTTTCTCGAATACTCCACTATTAACTATCTTCTTTCCCTCATAATGCTCGTCAATATGAAATCGATAACCATTTACTATGTATCCATTGAATGAATGAATACGTCTTGAGGGTCTCCATGAAAGATTTTTCAAGAACTGATTATCCACACCATTCCAAGGATCATGAACCAATCAAAATATTTTCTATCGGGATTTTTTTTCTATATATCTAATATTACCATACTCATTAATAGGGATGCTCCTGCATATATCAAAAAAATTATGTTTATGTGTGTTTAGACAACTCGTCCCCTTTTTTTTAACATTTAGTTTTGGGTCCAATTTGTATACTAAAAAAATTACCATATATAACATAAAATTTCTCTGCTGGCTCCTTTTAGCTGAGCTTCCCGGTTTGTTATTATATCTCGAGAAGTAGAATAATTAGAATCCATATCCCACAATGAACATAAAATAGAAAAATGAACGCACTGAAATATTCATACAGAATACTAATATTTTCACTAAAGTCTTGATTTGATTAAGTTGATAAAAAGAAATGTATGAAGAATCTATTCTATTCTATATAGAAATTCATAGAAATAGAAAATAGGAATATAAAATCAAAAGTAAGTAAAGTGAAATCGAATTTATTATTTCAATAAAAATGAAATTAAAATTCAAAAATTAATTAAAATAAATTTTTGGTGAGTACAACATTGTTATTGTACAGTAAATATACTTAAATGTTGATGGGATTAATAACACTTACATGATCCTTAAACCAATCAGCAAACTCTAAGGTAATTCTTTTATCAATGTCTACACTACTTATACCAGTACCAGCCACCAAAGCATGCAAGTAGTGCTCGAATTTTTTGTAAGCAAATATTTATCAAGACTTATACATTTTCTGATTTTGAGCATAATCAAAAGTTATATTGAATTATACTTACTCAATATACGATTCAACCTTGTGGCAATTACGTAGTATGTAATTTGTGGCAACTCTCAATCCTTAATCTAACAAATCTTTATCTTGCCATATTTTCTTCCAGCAAGCATGCATATTGACAACACCTCCTCTTATGAGTTATTTGAAGCACCATCATTATTATGGGTTGGGACTCTAATCCTTGTTTGGATATAAGAGTTAAAATATTACAGAATTTAGATGCCTCTTCATCAAGATAAGCATTGCAAATCGAGCCTTCAATTCTAGCCTTATTTCTCACTTTCTTCTTCAGTTATGTAAATACCTAAAAAAGAGACATCATAACCATATCTATAATTTGTTGGTACATGCTGAATACAATCTAACTAATGAAATATATGTGATAGAAACAAACCTCTCAAAGCGATACATCTATCTATATTATACTAAACTGCCGACTCTAGCCTAGTAAGGCAAATGTACTAATAAATGTTCCATAACGTTAAAAAAGGCTGGTAGGAAATGTGTTCCAACTTGTAGACCAACAGAATAATATCTTTCTCTAGATCAGGCATATATGGCACTGATAACTTTGGGAGCAAAATCTCTGTAAAAGATTCTTAGTTTAGTCAAAACATTCCACACCTTTGATGGGAGAAACTCTCACAATGCTATGGGTATTAACCACTCTATAAATACATGACAATCAAAACTTTTCACTCCGGACATCTTAACTTGTTTCAGATCTACACACCGGCTCAAATTTGAAACATAACTATTAGGAAGTCTAAGTTCCCTTATCCATTCTATCATAAGCCTTATTTGCTCTTTTGTCAATGTATAATAGGCTTTTAGTTTTGCTTCCTTCTTTGATTGACAGGATTAATGAATAATTTCAGTCGATTACAATATATACGTACATCATGTCTTGCCTTTATCCTTCGTCTTGCCATTTACATCCATCACTGTATTAAACATATTATCAAATATATTTTTCTTATTATACATCACATCCATATTATGTCAAATCAGATTTGTTTTCCAATATAGCAGATCCCAAAAAATGCTTCATTTTGCCTAGTTATGATATCCAACTCCACTATCTACCCTTCTAAGTTTGGACACAATTTTTGTGATTTTGTGAAGAAATCACATTGCATTCTACATGTGATCCTTAGTTAGGCGTGGAGGAGAAAATGATTGTTCAACACCTCTGTCTATTCTAAAAGACCTAAAATCCCTTCAAAAATGATGCTCAGGCAGTAGGAACAATCAATGGCAGTCGAACCGTAATCGTTTGCCTCCAAAAGATAACTGGAAGGACTTTGTACGTTCCATGTAATATCGCCATGCCAGAATCCCTGATGCACTCCACCTACTTAGCATCCCGAACACAAGGAAATCACTAATAGTCTACTGGAATGCAACCCTTAATTGAAATTTTTGTTTCCTAGAAATATCCTACGTGCAGACACTTTTCATCCACAATGTCAAAAGTTTATCTATAGATGGCTGCAAGTTGACATCTAACTTTTGTTTTGGATTCCTTGGACCAAGAATTATAACCATCAAGAATGTTACAATATTTTTCATGCACATCTATGGTGGTAGATTATATAGCGTAACTATGACCAACCAACAAGAATATTGCTTCTTTGACAATCTAAATGGCGAGAAACCATCTATACCAAATCCAAGTCTAACATTTCGTGGCTTTGCTACAAAATCAAGATATACTTGAATGAAATGTTGTCATGCATCACCATCCGATGGATGATTCACTACCCTATTATCAGATTGACTCTTTGTATGCCATCTCATGTGCTTGACTATTGTATTGGATGCATAAAGCCTTTGCAACCTTAGAGTGAGTGGAAGATAGTATATCTTCTTCAAAGCAATTTCCTTCTATTATTTATTCTTCCCTATTTTCTTTTTACGAGTATATCAAGCATGACCATAGAACATACATTCTTTACCTCCACTATCCTCTTTCCAATAGAGAATGCAACTATTAACACATACATCTATCTTTTGTGCAGGTAATAGTATAGCAATTGCTTTCTTTATTCTATAAAAATCACCAGGCATTTTGTTACCTGTTGGCATAACCTCTTTCATTAGTTATCCTACTTCGTTAAAATATTTTTCTGACATGTTATTTTCAAACTTGATATTTGACAATCTAGCTACAACAGACAACTCTGAGTGATTTGTAAATCTATACCACAAAGAACTATTTGCATCCGTCAATAGATCATAAAATCCTGGTTATCAGGATTAGGTAGTTCCTCAATATTTGGCGGGTTCGAATTTGAGGAAAAATTTAGTGCCTATTACATCTAAAACCATATCATGAAAGGGATTATTAGACCCTGAACTCTTACCCATCCTCCCGATACAAAATGTTGGTGTCATATGTATATATAGAATAAACAATTCACCATGACAAGTCTAATTATAATAACCTTTCACAAATCCTTTACTATATAAATGAACCCTCAACAATCTGAAACTTGAAACTGCTTGTTCTTACATTTAGAATAGGGACATCTAATTTGATTAATACCCGGCAATTCTGTATGTGTATGGCGCCTATGCAATTACAAAATGTTCAACACTATTAACAGATTCTTCAAAAAGTTCCCATATCCCCAAAATATACGTTCTATACATCCAAGTATATCTTCCATCTAAAATTTTTTATTGCAAATTACTAAAATATCATAAACATAATGCAGAAGAAGCTACCCTAATAAACCAAGGATTTTGTTCTTATCATAACAATCACATAAATATTTAAACAAATAAATTTTTTTTATATGATTCATATTCCAAAATTTCACAAATTAAAATAGCATTTTGTCATTATTCAAGAATTTATATAAGTCAAGAATGTTCTAATATTTACTGAGTTATTAAAAAAATAAATTATATTTATTAAAAATTATAGAGTTAGATTAAAAATTAAAAATTAATTAATATTAAGTTTAATAGCATATGATTAATTTTGCGTAATGCATATGATTAATGAAATTTTTGATAGAAATTAAGTTTGTTTAGATTTGTCATTATTATTAGAACTATTAATTAACAAAGTAGTTTCCTTACTATAGTACACACACACACACATATAAAATAGTATAAATATATATATATATATATATATATATGTATAATTTTAAATTAGTTTTGTTATGTTTTTTATATATTTTTTTCGTAGCTTACTAAACCTTATAATGAAGTTTGATATAGTTTAATATTCTTTCAATTTAGATTTCAATATACTATTTTTAGGAATTAAATTTAGGACAAATATTGATTGTAAATAATACAATTTTAATTTTAGTTACTTTTGCATAAAATATTTATTTAACTCAGTATGTTTGATACTATACAATATTAATTATTTAATTACTTTTAAGCACAGATTTTTGTAAGAATTAATTAAAAGTATATTGAAATCATATTATAAAATTTAAGTGAAATGTAAATTATTGAAGGTTGAACTCTGAATCTGTTAAATATTTATCTAATTATTATTTATTTATTTTAATTTAAATTGTAATAAAATAAATAAATTTAAATTAATTCAATATTAATATTTATACTTTAGATTTCAAAATTCAATATTAGAATTTAATTTTCTGAATTTAGCACTTATTTAAATTTTAGTGTTCAGATTTCAATTTTATTAAATATACCTTAAAATTCCTATGGAAATGTTGCCTTTTCATCCATATTCAAATATTGAATCTCTACAAAAATTAATTTAGATTGAATAATTATTACATATTTTTCATCTATATTTTTACTTAGATTGAAAAAATTTTGACAGTCTCTCTTATAAATTGACCATTTTCAAGCATTAGGCCACCTTAAAATTTTCCATTTCGTACAAATTGTCCATATCCTAAACCAACGTAAAGCACAAAATTTAAAAATTGTGAGAAAAATCAACAATCCACAATAGACTAATTAAAGCCATCATAAGACAAAATCAACATCATAAAACACTGGAAGAAGAAAATGAACAACTAATTCATCACTATCAACATTCATGAATATTCATAAACAATCTTCAAGCATTAACTATCTTTCTAATAATCAAATTCTAGTAAAATTATCTCCCACCACCATTAATTTCATCATAAAAATAAAGCAAAAAAATAATAATAATCGCGTAGCTCCATTGAGCCTTAAAAAAAATTGTAGCTCAATTTACCTTTCCCTCCACCCCCCCCCCCCCCTCAAAAAAAATTTCAAGCTTCTCAATCTCAAAGGCACAAGATAGACACTGAAATACCAAGACAATTTGAGATAGGAAGAGACAAAAATTAAAGGCCATACAATAGTTTAAAGCAAATTAGAATTTCAACAGGGGAAAAAAAAAAAGGAGAAAGAAGACTCATAGGAGCTTTCAACAGACGGTGGCAGTACGGTGGAGAGGTAGAAAGGAGATCTCCATGGCAGGGAGATCTGGGTGATGGCGATAGTGATGCCGCAACAACGAGAAGAAAAAGGAAGAAAGAGAAAGAATGTGAGAAAGTCAAAGAAAGAAGAAGTCTATTTGGATAAGTCGTTTTTAGCAACCGATTTAAATTTCAATTAATTACCGAACGATTAGCGATAGCAAATTAAAAAAAATAGATATTATTTTTTAAATAGCAATCATTAGATATTATTTTTTAAATAGCGATCGTTAATTTAGCAACTGATTAGTGATCAATAAAACATTAGCGACCGAATTGCCACTTCGTCAACAATTAGTCACAAATTAGCCACTAGTTTGCAGAAGTTTCAATAGACCTATGAGTTAAGATAGTTTATATCCATTAAATATAGGATGTTAGTTTTGAAATTTTAAAAGGAAAATATATGTACTTTTAAAAAGTATATTAATGCTTGAATATCCCGAAATAAAAAAATATAAACATTTAAATTTATGGTTAGGTTTAATGCAGTTCTAGGGCTCTTAATTCTAAGATTTGGCATGGAGTTTATAGGATTTTATTTTAGAGATAGTTGGTTATTCTAATTCTGATGGAGTACATGGAATCTGAGTTTGTAGGTGTAGTGGAATTGAGCTGATAAGGGCAAATCTATGTTTGTGTGACTTTCTGGTAAGGGATTCTGGCTTTTCTATATTTTTTTTCTATTATTATGGGTTGATTTCTAAATAAAATCTCTACTGTCTTGAAAAGTCATGAAAAGCTGTGTCTATATACAAAATTTGGATTACGTAATGCAATTAGCTGCTTTCAATGATAATTTCACTACAATGTACTATATGGTAATCTAAAATTCATGGAATTTCTGTTATGATTCTGAGCTCTATTTCATGTTCTGTCTAATGTTTGGGTGTGGTGATAATGGGGACTTCCCAACTAATTCTATGTACTGGCCCTTGTCTAGGGGGATAAATACCTAGTCAACTAATTCCATGTGTTGACCCTTCTCCTAATAGGATATAGTAGTTAGGGGAGTAATATCAGTTAGCCAAAGTCTTACCTCAACCATGATTCAATCTATTTGTGATGTCTTAGAAATGTCTATGCTGTCAAGTTTATCTATGATGTTTCAAAAATGTTTATGTTGTCAAGCTTTGGTTATTTTGGGAAAATTTAGGATTAAAAGTATGATTCAGATTCTAGCATTTTGAGTGTGTTGATCAATTTCTTGTGTGTGAGAAATGTGTAATGATTTTTAAGGAGTTGGGTGTGCATGGTTGCATGTCGTTCCGTTTGGAGTGACTTGTGTTTGGCAAAGCTGGGTGGAAATCTATGTTGTTCTATTCTATTTTTGTTGTTTTTGGCACTACTTTCGGTTCTTCCTACAGAAAATTATGTTGCTCTTTTTGGTATTGTTTATTCTCAACCCGACATAAACCAACACTGGTTCATAGCCCCTACAAGCTCTGATAACTCTCAGTAACTCGAATCTCAACTTTCTGAAACAAATTGGTGTCGGTACCCCACCCCTACAAGCATAGCAGGTTACTTCCACTAGGTTGTCCTATTTGTTTCTTATTTGAATCGGCACCAGTCCTGTTACCTTTTAGGCATCAGCTCCCCTTTAAACATAAATCCTTTCATTTTAACTACTACTACTACTACTACTACTACTACTACTACTACTAATAATAATAATAATAATAATAATAATAATAATAATAATAATAATAATAATAATAATAATAATAATAATAATAATAATAATAATAATAATAATAATAATAAACCCCTAATGATTCGTTATGCCGATCTTCTTTGTGAGTTACCTGTGATGATTCTTTGTACCTAGATCGCAACTAACTCCCCAATAGAGACAAACTATGAATTTTCTTAGTGTTTCAAAGATGTGCTCAATCCTAGGTAAGTTATTCTTTTCTTGCTGAGTTAGTGGGTTCACCTTCTTATTAACATTTTATAGGATCTGAGTTTTAGTGGGATGAACTATATGAGTGGTTTGATGAGGATCTGGAGTGATGCTTGGAGTACACTTGTATTGCTCAGTTTTTATTACTTTCTTTGGTGGCTAAGAGTTTGTTAAGTACTATTGAGTTTAGTTTTGAGAAGCTTTATTCGAACATGTTTTGCTTTGTATTTAGAAGACTATGTATTTGACTTATCAATTGATGTCATATTCGTTTCATAGATTTGAGTTATGTATTTAAGTTTCAATGAATATGAGTTTATATAAGCAGGTTATTTAAGAGTCAGAGTAGCACAACAGAAGTATGGTGGATTTAGTTTGACATATTCAGTCGATATTCCAGTTTGGGGTGCTACCATGTCATCTTTGGATTCATATGACATTTAATGGTATCAAAGAAAATAGTTATAATTGTCTGGGTAGACATTAAGTGTTGATGTGCAAGTTTGAAATATCTATAAGTTCGAGCTTTTAGATTATTATAAGACTATTTGAGTAATAATAGAACATGGTAAGAATACCCGCTAACATCGTTGGATTGTATTTTTTATTCTGTGGTTGTCGTTCTTTAATATTTTGTCTTTTTGTCATTAGTTTCATGCATGTTAATTTTTGAATAGTATGATATACCATTAGGATATGTGTTCTTTATGTCGATTATTAATACTACTATTAAGTGTGAGAGCATAGTATCAAAAAGATTTGATTCTAGATTCTTTCAACTCGAGGCTATTTTAAAGATTTGTAGAGTTATTCAAAGAAGTTGAAAGTTTGAGAAACCTATAGGTTAAGAGGATTATAGATTTCT
Source organism: Voacanga thouarsii (assembly GCA_026120185.1). NCBI lineage: Eukaryota > Viridiplantae > Streptophyta > Magnoliopsida > Gentianales > Apocynaceae > Voacanga > Voacanga thouarsii. Next base: position 1,951,140 of record JANUWF010002383.1, on the reverse strand, counting down.
TCTGGGTATACTTTAAATTCGAATTTCCCTAGGAAAATTTGATGTCTTGTATTTGTCTTTTCTGGTCAACTAGTTGTTTTATAACTTATTAAAGGATAGGTAGTAGAAAAATGAGCAGGTATGAATTGCTTGAGATGATAAGGTCATTAAATAGAGCCACGTGTTGTTTATCGTTCAAGATACTGTGTGTTTTATGACTTATTAAAGGATAGGTAGTAGAAAAATGTGCAGGTATGAATTGCTTGAGATGATAAGGTCATTAAATAGAGCCACGTGTTGTGCATAATAATTTATGCACAAGGAGAATGGAGCAAAGCTAGGGAGTTGACTTTCAAGATACTATGTGAAGTGGTAGGACAATAGAAATGGATATTATAGATTTGTTTTATAGCCACTTAGGAATATACTAATCTTATAGTTGAACTAAGGATATCACTAGCTGATTTTGTTTGTGCAATCTTGTGTATACATAAAGGAAGGAAAAGGGATTAGCCAATAAAAGATTGATAGGGCATACATTCTATCTAATTTTAGGTACTGTATTTCTTTGGACAGCTTAGCGGTGAAATATATAAAATATATAAGATGAGCAATAGATGTGGATGATAATACATTGATGTGAGTTGTTTGTTTCCTACGTATTAACCTCAAGCCTGCATTTATTTTATAAGGCAGGAAATTGTTGTGTTGTATATTAGAGTTTTTATTGAGAGATTATAATGCAGTTTAGTGGAGAATGGTATTAAATTATATTTCGTGTCAATAGTGATAGTTATTAGTCATATGACTTCTAGAATGGCATTAAAATTATAGTGATGGGGGAAGATAATTAGGCAGAAGTAGCTTGTATGATTAAAGGAGGATGATCTCATCAAATACAATATGAATGTTCATGAGAAAATTTATTTTATTATTTTGTACAAGGAAATTGGTCAATATGGATGTGTTAAGATTTTTTCTACCAAAGGATATTAAACTTGAGATAGGTGGGACCATATGATTTATTGAAGAGGATTAGTAATTTGGTATACTAGCCAGCCTTACCATCTAGAATATTTTGTTTGTTCCTTGTATTGCAATTGTGGAAATATGTGTTTGTTTTGAGAGAGGTTCTAGAGATATCATCATTGCTAGCTCAGGATGATTTGACTCATGAGTTAATTTTAATAGAGAGTGTGGAGAGGGAGATTCAAGTTCTAAGGTGCAACTCGCTACTAGAAGTGATACTACAATGGTCTAAACATTCTGAGGTGAAAAAAGTTAGGAATTAAAAGATTATATAAGTCAGAAGTACCCATTTACTATTCGAGTATCGAAGTACATAAGTTCGAGAATGAAACTTTTTGTAAGGGAAGTGGAATGTGAGCCCCCGATCTTTTTCCATTGGACCTTTCTAATTTGGAGTGTTTATTTTATTTAGTTATTTTATGGCTTATAAGGTTTGTGGGAGTCTAAATAGCATTGGTTTACTATTAGGGGATTAATTTTTGGTTTTCTTTATTTGGGGGCTTTATAGCAATTATGTCACTTAAGGAGTTTATTCTCATCATTTCTAAATAGAAGATTACATTGTGATAGAAACTGCTTTGGAAAAAGGAGAAGCGTGATGGAGAGAAGAGCTAGAGAAAAGGGCTTTGGATTTAGGTGAGTTCGCTTTAATCCCTCTCTAATTAGGCTTAATGTGGTTCTAGGGATTTTAATTCTAAGATTAAATCTGGAGTTTATAGGATTCTATTTTAAGGATAGCTAGGTTCTTCTAATTCTAATTCTAATAGAGTTCATGAAATCCGAGTTTGTAGGTGTAGTGGAATTGAGGTGATAAGGGTAAATCTATAGTTGTGTGAATTTTTTGGTAAGGGATTCTAACTTTTCTATTTTTATTCTGTTATTTTGGGTTGATTTCTAAACAAAATCTCTATTATCTTGAAAAGTCATGAAAAATAATGAGTACTCATCATATACATATTTTCTATGTAAATTATAATCTTGTTGTTGTAAAATTTAGCTTAAATGACTACTCATCCCACATTTTTACAATGTTTTGTATAGAAGTCATGTAATAAAGGCTTGATGAAGAATAAGGATGCAAAGAGCTAAAAAAAGAGTTTTGAGAAGCATGGATGGCGGCTTATCTATCACATCCCACAGCGCCGTAGTAACATCTGAATTTCAGAATCAACGTATTGGGAACCAACAACACCGTGCATATCATAGTGCAGGAGTATAGTACATAATAAAGGTCATACTTCATGACATCGTTTCAGAACTGATTTCACTAAAAGAACACAAACACGTCGCCGTGCAGATTATCTTCGATGACACTATACAAGGCTCGCAAAATAGATCTACGGTTCTGTTCAAGCACGATTTTTAGGGCATCCTTGGCCTTATAAATATATCTCTGTGAGATAATAAGTAGTAGCCAACCAAGAGGAAAAACACCCACACATTTGAGAGAGGAGATTGGAGATATTGGAGTGTTGATTCAATGGAAGATGGAAGGTTGAAGATGAAGGTCGCTTGTCTATGAGCATTCTTTATCACTTTCTTTTGTTTTTCTCTTATCAATTTGTGTTTATTGTTTTAATTATTGTTGAAGGGATGAACCCTAAGTTATTCTTGTGTTAAATCTACTCTTGATTTGTTTATTTCCAATTTCTATTAAATGATTACTTGGTTTTATTGTGTTGGATTCATTGTTTAGGTTACTCTCTTCTAATGAATTCGAGAGATGGGGTTAGGAGTTAGGTTCCAATCAATTGGGTTCAATGTTTATTTTCCCTTGATGAACTTGAGAAAGGATTTGGGGAATAAAACTTAGTAATCATTAGGAATTTGATGTCACCTAGAGATAAAGGATATTGGGTTCTTCTGGACTTTTGGAAGTATTGCACTTAATGCTTCTTAGGTTCAATTGGAGAGGTAGAGATACCCTTTAATTCACCTAAGAATAGGAAATCTATAACTCGAGATAAAGTGAGTTTTCCATTCATGACCTATCCAGTGTTAGAATTGAGAATTTAGCTATCATGGATTTGGTTTGGTACTTGGTTAATTTTAGGGGATTCTTGACAAGTTCATCTCAGATACTCTATTTCTCATTCTGGATTTTCTCATGGCTAATCTTGTATGAGGTGATGTTGATTCTCTAGGTTTGTTTATTGTAGATAGTATATTCCTTTAATTTGATTAGGATAAATAATAGAAGAAGAGTTAGTAGTTGTATCTTTATTCCTTACCCAAGGGAAAATGATACTTGCCCTTATACGCTTTATTACGTGATGGGTATACTTACCCAATTGTGTAGTTTAAAGTTTTTTGGCATTTTAATTTAAAACTTGATTTTTTTGTGGATACGTTGTTAATATTTTCTATATATACAAACGCCGTGTATCAAGGTTTTGGTACCATTGCCGAGGAATAAGGACAATATCATGAAAGTTTGGATTTTATTGATTTAGCTATGTATATATATACTTGTGAATACTACTAATTGTTTTTATGTAAATATTTGTTTCTCTATTTATCCATAATACTAACTATACTTGTATATAAATTTCTTTTCCTTTTAATATATTGTTTGTATAGTGTTTTAATTCTTTATTTTTTGTTATTGCAATAAATAAATTATATTGTGTTCTAGTGTGTTGTATTATTGTGTTTGTTGAATTATTCTCGAGGAAACCTTGTTGTATAATTTTTATTTTGAGGTTTTGATTGTTGTTGTAATGGTGTTAGAGTTTTGAGGATTTGATTGTTGTTTAAATGATGAAAGTGTTGTTATTGTGAACTATTCTGGATTGAGCAGAATTTGTTATGGAATTTTTTAGTTAATTAGCTAGAAAAGTAGTTGTTGTAGTATAACACCACACTACCTACGTACCTAGATAGGGTAGGATGTCACCCCGTCCAGAGGACCAGTGGTCTTTATAACGAGGTGCAAATAATAAATAAAAAAAAACCTAACTAATTAAAATAACAAAATACTCTTATTACATCCAAGGGAAAATACTGATAAAAATCCGAGAGATCAAAACTAGCAACCATCTCATGAAAGAAATATAAGTTAAAAATAAAATAAACAAATAGAGATCATCACTTATTCCTTCAATCTACTCAATATAAGTACTCCTGAAATCATGATATAAAATGTGTGAGATTGATATCTCAGTAAGTCCCGTGTGTGCAAGTGTCAATTGTAACCATTTCGTGTATACAGGTTTATCCAAATTACAAAATTGTGTTTGCAAGTCAATTCCATCAATAGCAATTATACAAAGGAGCCTTGCTCAATGAATCCAAAATAGTTCATAATAAATCATCATTTCATCATATTCATAATTCATTAAGTAGGGGTTAGCAAATAATTCAAAAATATAGTAACACAATCCATATCATGGTTACTACCATGATAGCTTCCCAATGTATTCTTTCAACAATGGACAGTGGGGGATCCACCCACTAAGTGAGAAACTCCTCCATCTCTACACCTAATATTCCAGTTGTCCAATCTGGATAAACAGTGTCTACATGGACCAATATGCTAGCTCGGATGGCCTGACTATGTAGTATTGTCGCCTCTCTAAATTGACTTTATCTTCTGAAGGTGGCCTCCTATCAGAAGACTCACTCTTACTCTTCAAAACTAGTACTACTAGCCTACCCCCGTTGAGTACTCAACGTTCCCAATTTAGGAGCAGAATCATTTTTTCCTTTTTCGAAAGTCTTTGATTAGCTTAATTGCAAAATGTGATTTTCATAATAGCATTTCTAAATCGTTTAGTGATAATGTAAGAAATCGTTTTTGAGTTTGAATAGTTAAGATTTGATAAACTCATTTAGAAAGTAAAACATCCATGTTTCCAACCCAAGTATTAAAACACAATGTAATTCATCATGTTTTGCCAACATTTCAATCCTCTTGTCAAAACATCATATTGACATCAATTTTAAATAACATTGTAAAAATTACTTGCAAACAAGTAACATTTATCAAAATAGTTATGTAGGGACTTACTTAGATGAATCAACAGCTAGACCCAATTCAATTGATGGCCTTTACTTCCACTCATTCCTTATCTAGAGTAAATAATTCTATAATTAGGGTCCAATCATTCCATCTACTATTTCATGCAACATAAATTCTCATGATCTCGCTAGTCACCTAGTTAATCTATGGTGTCACAACAGTAAGGTATGGATCACGGGTTATTTAACGCATAAACATTTGTTCTTAACCTATTGATGAGACTGAGAATCTCATCATATTTAGGTTATTATGTTATGAATTCCAAATGGAGAATGGCTTACCTTTAGCCAGTGAGTAGTCCACTCACTTCATGACATAAGCGTATTTCAAATACGTAGGACATGACCTGTAGTAGTGGTTTCTAAAAGTACTATATGATAGAAACCTAGACTACTACCGCTACAGCGTGGACTAGTACTTTACGACTTGAGTATGAGTTAGTGGTCTGACGAAGTTGGAAGCATATGCTTTGATATGCTATAGTTGAGATTCTATAGTAGAACCAATATACTTGTGTATTGGGTATATGTAATTAGTTAGTTAAGATAGACTTGTACAAGATAGTTTCTGCAATATATTGCCCCTTGTGGTTGTCCGAATGGTCTAAAATGTCCAGGGCCCTGGGAAACATGACTTGGATGTTTGCTTTAAGGTAGCTCCCTTAGAAAGCGGAAACACTCCAGGAAGTCGTGGATCATCCGACTAGAAGCCCAAGGATGGTAGATGTCTTTTAGAGGGGTGTTAGTACACTTCTTCCTCTCTAAATGTACGGTGATGTATAGAGCGGTATTTTAGTCATTTCACCCGTAGGTCGGAGACTTTGCTAATGCAACATTGTCCTTGGGGTCAATATTTCCTTATGGTGATATTAAGAAATATTTAAAATGTAAAATACAACTATTTATATAGCAGGGGTATTTTGGTCATTTTAGCAGCCAAGGCGATGTGTCTTTTTGGTCCTCGGAATAGCCCGTAAGTCCTAATTAATTTTGGGTTGAGGAATTGGTCTCAGTTCAAGATGATTTTATTTTATTTTATTTTATTCAGGATGTCTAATTTATATTAGACTGGAATACAATAAATAAATAAATAAAATAAAATTAGGAGTTGAGAGAAATTAATTTTTTGGTTTATTTGGTTAATTAATTATTCAGGGCCTAGGTCTTTTGAATAATTAGGAAATTAACCTGGGCTTAAACCAAGGGAAAATAATTAATGCTTAATTATTTGTTGGGTTATTTATTTAAGCCCAAGATATAAATAATTAAAGATTAATTATTTTAGTTCATTTGGGCTCATTAATTATTTATTAGATTATTTCTATAAGTCCAAGAAATAAATAATTAATGTTTATTATTTTGGGCCTTTTGGATCTAAGAAAAATAATAAAATTATTTCGGCCCAGTAGCTTGGACCATAGGGTTTTTTTCTAGATACGGTTCAGATGAGTTTAGGGTTTAGCCAAACTTATTCTCAAGATAACATCTGGATGTTTGAAATTTGATATCCCAGGGATATGTTTATCAGATAATTAGAGACCTAGTTTTGGGTGACCAATAAATAAGTCTCTGGTAAAAGAAAAAACCCCTAATCTCCCTAACAACTATAGAGGCTCTCATGCAGCTCTCTCTCTCTCACGTCTCCTCACCCTCTTTTTTCCTTCTTGGAGCTTTGCTAACCAATAGCAAGAGAACCAAGGAGACTTGAGACCGTTCTTCTTCACTATTGTGTTCACCAACTAGAAGTTAGGCAGTGGCATATTCTGAGAGTTGAAAAGCTTGGCGTTCATGCAAACAAGGCGAAGTAGGAGGCTAGCGGGTTATCAATCGGAAGCTTCTTCAAGTGGGTAAGGCGAAGTGGTTCCTGTCGTTCAATCCACCCCTACTCAACCTAGTAGGTTTAAAGCGCGCAAATGTATGATCTTTATGCTTTCGTGCGGCCTTTAAGGCTTGTGTTTTTTTTCCCTATTTTTCCCCATTGAAGCATGCTCCCCTATTTCTCTGCCCCTCAATGTGGTATTAGAGACAATGGTTCTTTGATCAACTTAGGGAGTATGTTAGTTAATAAAAATAGAGAAGATGATTGTTTGGTAATTATACCTGTGATCCTTCGCTATTTTAGTATGGGATAGGATGATTATGAGCTTCACCGTTGAAGCATAGGGCTCTCTGTAAAAATTTTTGGCTTTGATGTTTGATTGTGTAAACCCAATTTAAATAGGTATAGGCGGTTGTGTTTTTGTTTTGGATGAGTTTTTGTAAGTAAAAATGTCCAAAAAAGCCAAAGAAAAAAGTAGCAGATGAGGCGCAAATATATTGGATTTACTTACAGTAGCAGTAGCAGATGAAGCGCAAAAAAGCCAAAGAAAAAAGGTTCTGCAACTTCTGCGCAGAAAAGAGAAAAAAACGAAGAAGAAATACTATTCCTAAGCCGCAGCCTGAGCCGCGCCGCGCCGTCATTTCTGTGAGAGGAGCCAGTCGCTGTTGAGCCGAGCCGCTAGGAGAATTGCGAGCCAATTATGCCGATTGCATGAAATTGCAATTGCAAATTGCAATCGTGCGTGGGTCGAGCGGCAGGTATTCGGGCGAGCTCGCGGGTCGTGTGCTAAGAGGAGCTGGGCGCGGGTTGTGGATCAGCTCCGTGGGTCGCGCAGCACGCGATCTGGTGCGGCTGGTGCACCGGGGGGTGCGGTGGACCACAGATCAAAAGGCTCTGATCCGGTGCGGCAGGTGTACATGGACCAGCAGATTGTTTTTTGCAATTTTCTTTGTTTTTTTTCCATTTTGGGTCCCATACCAGGCGAAGTTAATAATTTTGCAATATTTTATATTCTTGGAATATATTTGCATGAAAAATATTAGTAAGGGATTTGAGGATTAAACAAGATAATTAATTAATTAATTAATGTATTTAATTCTATTATTTGGGCATTTAGGTTTAAAAATAGAAAGCATGAAAACGTTTACTGTTTTCAAACATGCTATTTTTTTGTGTGCCTATGTGTGCCTTTTCTCAAAGACCAAAGTCTTTGGAAACATTTTTTTGACAAGAAAAACATTTTTCTTCAAAAATTAAATGGTTATTTTAATTTGTACAAAAATTAATCATTGAATGTTTTCTCAAAGGATTTAATTCTTGACATAGAAAATATATTGGATTTAGATATTTTTATAAATTAAAATGGAGAGCCATTTTGTTTTATTTTGCACTAGAAAATTTTTTTTGTCAAATAAACTTGAGACTAAAGTCTCTAGAAAGTTTTAATTGGAAAATTTTTAAAATCATTAAGTTTTAACTTAAATAAAATTAGTCCATGGAAAAATCTCTCAAAGGATATAAACCTTGACATAGAGATTTTAGTGGACTTAGATATTTTATTTTTGAGTTAAGGAAAAATTTAATGGAAATTTTAAAAGGATATTTTTCTAAAAAACCTTTCTTTTAAAAGACTAAGTGGGAGAGGGGTTCCAACGGCCCCATGGCTTCCATCACAGTTCTCATTAGAGATCATGGGTCCCCTCGCGTCACCTTGGGAGTGAACCCGTATAAGATGGGGATACCACAAGGATCTAGATCTAATGGAAGGATATAATTAATAACCCGGGACACGTACTATGATCGGCCAGCCCACATTAGAGGTTATAGTGCAAGGTATGTCCATAGGAAATGAGAGAAAACGGCCATCCCACGATAGAGTTATCCTCGAGATCATTACCTAGAAGGGAAATTAATTTATGGTGGTTATTACACTTAGTTTAGGATACTATTAATCTTCCTAAGAAGCTATGTCAGTTTTCCTAAGAGCCAAAATGTTTTCAGTGCACAAATTTTATTTTGTTTTCACAAACTAAATTCTTTCTTTTATTTTTTAATTTTCAGAAATGGTGGGAGGTTCTTTTAGTCCATTGGCCGTTATTCTCAGGGAGAATAAGTTAATGGGTCCAAACTATGTGGACTGGAAAAGGAACCTAGACATAATACTCATAGCTGAAAAGTATAAGTATGTCCTTTACAACACCTGCCCTGTTATCGGGGAAGGTTCCACCACCGAAAAGTGAGAGGCTGAGAAGGCGTGGAAGAAGGCTGACGAAATGGCACGTTGCTATATGTTAGCTTTCATGTCTAATGTGCTCCAGTCAAAACACGAGCACATGGCTTCTACATATGACATTAGTCAATCATTGGCTACTACGTTCGCAGACAAGAGCCGGCCCATAAGGCAGGAGGCTCTTCGAACAAGAATAAACACTAAGATGGCTGACGGAGCATTAGTCCAAGAGCATATGCTCAATATGATTGCTTCTTTCGAGGAGGTAGAAATATTAGGGGCTGTCATTGACCCCAAGAGCCAAGTGGACATGGTTCTCGAATCTCTACCGGGTTCCTTCACTCAGTTCAAATTGAACTAGAACATGAACAAATTGAACATGAGTTTGACTGAACTGATGAAGGAGCTCCAGATGGCGGAGAAGGTCATGAAGCCGTAGTCAAAGGCCATGATTGCTAAGGCTTCTTCCTCAAGAATTGGGCCTAAGCCCAAAAAGTTTAAGAGGAAGAAGGGGAATGCAGCAGCCCAACCCAAGACTCAGCCCAAGGACAAACCAAAGGGTAAGTGCTTCAAATGTGGAAAGAAGGGACACTGGAAAAAGGAGTGTCCAGATCTTTAAGCCAAGAAAAACCCTATAGGTAAGTTTTCTATCTAGAGTCTATATCAATGGTAGGATCAACTTCCACTTGGATTGTTGATTCAGGAGCCACTGATCATATCTGTAACTCCTTGCAGGGGTTTAGAAAGATTAGAAGACTTAAGAAGGGCGAACATGGGCTACGAGTGGGTAATGGAGCACAAGTCTAGGCCCTTACAGTGGGAGGGCTGGATCTTACTTTTTATTGTAATAAAATAGTGGTTTTAAAAGATATTTTATATGTACCTGGATTTCATCAGAATTTGATTTCAGTTGCAAAACTTATAAATCAAGGATATTCTGTATCTTTCCATTCTGATATTTCTATCAATAGAGATGGAAAAATTTTATGTACTGGGCACATGTATGGAAATCTGTTCTTTTTAAACCCTATTAATAACCAATCAAATAACACTCAGTCTGAACCTTTAACTAAGAAGAGAAAGACCAATATCAATGATTCATACCTTTGGCATCTAAGATTGGGTCATATTAACTCAACCAGGATTCAGAGGCTAATCCATGATGGGCCTTCAGGCTCATTGAGATTGGAAAGTTGGCCTCAGTGTGAATCCTGCCTGATGGGAAAGATGACCAAAAGGTCATTAACACCAAAGGTGGATAGAGCCAAGGAGGTGTTGAGTCTTGTTCACATTGATGTGTGTGATCCATTGTCTACACCAGCTAGAGGAGGTTTTGAGTACTTCATCACTTTCATGGATGATTGTACAATGTATGGTTACATTTACCTGATGAGATGCAAGTTTGACTCTTTTGACAAGTTCAAGGAGTTTAAGGCTGAAGTGGAGCGTCGGACAAGTAAATTAATCAAAACCTTACGATCGGATCGTGGTGGAGAGTACCTCCTAGGTGAATTCAATGACTACATGGTACATCATGGGATAGTATCCCAGCTTTCTGTGCCGGGAACACCCCAGTAGAACGGAGTAGCTGAGAGAAGGAATATGACGTTGATAGAAATGGTTCGAAGCATGATGTCTCATGCTACTCTTGCAGTGTCCTTTTGGGGATATGCCTTGGAGACAGCGGCATATATTCTGAACTTGGTGCCTTCCAAGTCAGTACCTAGGACTCCCTATGAGATGTGGACTGGGCGTAAGCCAAGTCTGAATCATCTCAGAATTTGGGGTTGTCCAACTTATGTACTGATCAAGGGAGATAAGTTGGAACCGAGATCAGAATTAGGCTATTTTGTTAGGTGTCTAAAAGGGACAAAATGAGGTTACTTTTATCATCCTAAAGAGCAAAAGGTACTAGTCAGTACCAATGCTAGATACTTGGAAGATGATCAAAGTACTTCTACTAAAGGTTCAACATGGTTGAAACTTGAGGAGAAGTTATCTACGGAATCAACTTCTTCTGACCCGATTGTGGAATAAGAAGAAGCACAGCCTCAAGAGCCTATGCAAATGGAGTCTCGTCATAGTGGGAGAGTGTCTAGGGTTCTGGATAAATGGACTGGAGAAGCCTTTGAGTTGGTCTCCGACCATCAGAAACAAGACCCCACTAGATACGAGGAGGCTATTGCTGATGCCGATGCAAATCTATGGCATGAAGCAATGAAAGCTGAGATTGAGTCTATATACCTCAATCAGGTTTGGGATCTTGTAGCTTCACCTGAAGGGATAAAACCCATTGGGTACAAGTAGGTGTACAAGAGAAAGAGGGGAGCGGATGGGAAAGTAGAAACCTTCAAAGCTAGGCTTGTGGTGAAAGGGTATACTCAGAAAGAGAGAATCGACTATGAAGAAACCTTTTTCCCGGTAGCCATGCCTAAATCCATTCGCATCATCATTGCCATCGCATGTCACTATGACTACGAGATATAGTAAATGGATGTCAAGACGGCATTTTTAAATGGCCATCTTAGCGAAGACATCTATATATCTCAACTGGAAAGCTTCATTGTTGAAGGCCAGGAACATATGCAAGCTTAAGAAGTTCATTTATGGACTTAAGCAGGCATCAAGAGTATGGAACATTTGTTTTGATGAGACTGTAAAGTCTTATGGTTTTATTCAAAACGAAGATGAACCATGTGTGTACAGGAAACTTGAAGGCATTAATGTGGTTTTTCTTGTCCTGTATGTGGATGACATTCTACTCATTGGAAATGATTTAGGGACATTGTCGTCTACAAAGGTTTGGCTGTCTAGTCAATTCACTATGAAGGACTTGGGAGAAGCCAGCTACATTCTCGAGATTAGGCTACTTAAAAATAGGAAGCAAAGAATGTTAGGGTTATCCCAAGTGATATACATTGACAAGATGCTAGGCAAGTACACTATAGACTCATGCAAGAGAGCTCTAATCCCTTGCAAACATGGGTTGTCGTTTTCTTCAAAGGACTGTCCTAAGTCTTAAGAAGAAAATGACAGAATGAGTAGGATTCCCTATGTTTCGGCTGTGGGAAGTCTCCTGTACGTCATGCTGTGTACTAGGCCGGATATCTGCTTTGTCGTGGGCTTAGTTAGCAGATATTAATCAAACATTAGGGAGGTTCATTGGCAAGCTGTAAAGCATATTCTCAAGTACCTCAAGGGGACAAGAGATTATATGCTGGTTTACAGGGCTGATGATTTGGTTCCTACAGGATACACAGACTCAGACTTCCAGGCGGATAAGGATGAGAGAAAATCCACTAGTAGATATGTCTTTACCTTGTCTGGAGGAGCAATTTCATGGAGGAGTATCAAGCAATCTTGTATTACTGACTCAATCATGGAAGCTGAGTATGTGGCAGTTTCGGAGGCATCCAAGGAAGTAGTCTGGCTCTGGAAGTTCCTTACAGAACTTGGAGTCGTATCACATATGAATAGGCCGATTGTGATGTATTGTGACAACACTGGAGTAGTATCGCAATCTAAGGAATCTCAGAACCATAAGAAGGGGAAATACATCGAGAGAAAATACCACCTGATCCGGGATTTCATCCAGAGACGGGAAGTCGTGGTGGAACATATTGCCTCAGAAAATAATCTAGCAGATCCATTCACTAAGCTTTTTGCTGAGAGAGTCTTCAAGAGACACTTAGACGCCATAGAGGTAGGCACCTATGGACTTACCTAGTCTTAGAGTGCAAGTGGGAGATTGTTGGATTGTATGCCCTCTTAGACTAGGTTTCTGATGTAAAATCGAATATTTTAATGAAAGAATTTATTTTCAAAAATTAGTTGTGAATTTACTTTTTGTTTGTGCACAATTTTCGTTTGGAGCAGACCCATTGTATTTAAATAAGTGATCTATGTGAATGGTGGTCTTTCACAGTAAGGTCTGGATCACGGGTTATTTAACACATAAATATTTGTTCTTAACCTATTGATGAGACTAGGAATCTCATCATGTTTAGGTTATTATGTTATAAATTCCAAATGGGGAATGGCTTACCTTTAGCCAGTGAGTAGTCCACTCACTTCATGATATAAGCGTATTTCGAATACGTAGGACAGGACCTGTAGGAGTGGTTTCTAAAAGTGCTATATGATAGAAACCTAGACTACTACCGCTACAGCGTGGACTAGTACTCTACGACTTGAGTATGAGTTGGTGGTCTGACGAAATTGGAAGCATATGCTTTGATATGCTATAGTTGAGGTTCTATAGTAGAACCAATATACTTGTGTATTGGGTATATGTAACTAGTTAGTTAAGATAGACTTGTATAAGATAGTTTCTGCACTATATTACCCCTTTGTGGTTGTCCGAATGGTCTAAAATGTCCAGGGCCCTGGGAAACATGACTTGGATGTTTGCTTTAAGGTAGCTCCCTTGGAAAGCAGAAACATTCCAGGAAGTCATGGATCATCTGACTAGAAGCCTAAGGATGGTAGATGTCTTTTAGAAGGGGGTGTTAGTACACTTCTTCCTCTCTAAATGTACGGTGATGTGTAGAGGGGTATTTTAGTCATTTCACCTGTAGGTCGGAGACTTTACTAATGCAACATTGTCCTTGGGGTCAATATTTCCTTATGGTAATATTAGGAAATATTTAAAATGCAAAATACAGCTATTTATATAGCAGGGGTATTTTGGTCATTTTAGCAGTCAAGGCGATGTGTCTTTTTGGTCCTTGGAATAGCCCGTAAGTCCTAATTAATTTTCGGTTGAGGCATTGGTCTCAATTCAAGAGGATTTTATTTTACTTTATTTTATTTAGGATGTCTAATTTATTATTAGACTGGAATAAAATAAATAAATAAATAAATAAAATTAGGAGTTGAGAGAAATTAATTTTTTGGTTTATTTGGTTAATTAATTATTCAGGGCCTAGGTCCAGTTTGAATAATTAGGAAATTAACCTGGGCTTAAATCAAGGGGAAATAATTAATGCTTAATTATTTATTGGGTTATTTATTTAAGCCCAATATATACATAATTAAAGATTAATTATTTTGGTTCATTTGGGTTCATTAATTATTTATTGGGTTATTTCTATAAGTCCAAGAAATAAATAATTAATATTTATTATTTTGGGCCTTTTGAGTCCAAGAAAAATAATAAAATTATTTCGGCCTAATAGCTTGGACCGTAGGGTTTTTTTTCCAGATACGGTTCAGATGAGTTTAGGATTTAGCCAAACTTATTCTCAGGATAACATCCGAATGTTTGAAATTTGATATCTCGGAGATATGTTTATCAGATAATTAGAGACCTTGTTTTGGCTGACTAATAAACAAGCCTCTGGTAAAAGAAAAAAACCCTAATCTCCCTAACAACTAGAGGCTCTCACGCAGCTCTCTCTCTCTCTCACGTCTCCTCACCCTCTGTTTTCCTCCTTAGAGCATTACTAACCAATAGCAAGAGAACCAAGGAGACTTGAGACCATTCTTCTTCACTATTGTGTTCACCGACTAGAAGTTGGGCAGTGGCATATTCTGAGAGTTGAAAAGCTTGGCGTTCATGCAAATAAGGCGAAGTAGGAGGCTAGTGGGTTATCAACCGGAAGCTTCTTCAAGTGGGCAAGGTAAAGTGGTTCCTGTTGTTCAATACACTCCTACTCAACCTAGTAGGTTTAAAGCGCGCAAATGTATGATCTTTACGCTTCCGTGCGGCCTTTAAGGCTTGTATTTTTTTTCCCTGTTTTTCCCCATTGAAGCATGCTCCCCTGTTTCTCTGCCCCTCATCTAGATGATTTAATTCATTAGATCACATATACAACTTCCTTTTGCAATTCTATTGGTCATATCCATGCCTTTATCCAAATCAATTCACCATATGACAACTCTTATATTCAACTACTATAAAATCATCATAAACAGCCCCATAAACATTAAAAGATCTCATATTTGCCAACCTAGAATAGATCTAAATTCATCATGATAAGATACATCAATGTCCTATCTCATACATGCTTTGTCTATGGCTTATATCAATATATTCATCATACTAGTTCATTCATGCTTCTATGCTCGACTTCTAAAGCATTCATAAGTCCATACACTAAAGATTAATGCCTTTTAAATCAGTAAAGTTAATCCTTAAATACCTCTTTGATAGCACAACAAGAGCAAATGTGGCGCCTTTGGTGCTAGAAGGAGTTTACTTTGGAAAGAAGAGTTGAGTGGTGGCTCTTGGTTTCCTTGATTTGAAAATCATGAGATGATAGGGGTAAATAAGTTCCCTTTGGTTCGAAATTTAGGAGAAAAGAAGAAGAAGAATTGAATAAAAGTTGAAGGGTTTTGAAGAGTTGCTTACCTTGCTCTTAGGATTCGATTTTGGTAGAGCTTGGTGTTGTTTTGTCCAAGTTATTGGAGGGGGTTGGTAGCTGGAATTTCTGGGTAGTAGAGGATTTTAGGGTATGATTGAGGGCTGGTTTGATGGAGGGAATAGGTTAGGGTTGGTGTTTTAGTGTTTAGGAGAAATGGATCTTGCTTGAGACTCTTGATCACAAGAGGGAAAAATGACAGCTTTTGGTCTCTATCTTGGGATGGCCGACTTGATCAGGTTTTGGAGGGTTCTTAGGCTATTAGGGTGCCGAAAATAAGAAAGGGAAAAGAGATTAAAGAAGCTGATTTTCTGCCTTCCTCTTGGACGAAATTGGGAGGAGGAAAGAATAGGGTTTTGTATGTAGCTTTTGCCTAAGACAAGAGGGAAATTGAGAGTAATGAAAAGCTGGAATTTTCGTGAGAGTGGGTGTGTGAATAGTGGCCAAAAATTAGGTGGGAAGAAGAGGAAATTTCTGTTTTTGATTAGTTTAAAAGAACCTTGATTGATTAGGATTACTTAGGGAAGTTCTCCCCCCCCCCCTCTCCCCCTTTTATTTAGGGAACTTGAAAGGAAATAAAAACTCATCAAGGTGGCAGCTAGGGTTAGTTTTATTCCAGAAAATTCAGTTAATAAAAATGGGATGTTGATCCAAGAATTAATTTAGGTAATGCCCTAATTTATTTTAGGCAAAAACAATTAATTGAGGAATAATTATATTAGGTGATAAAATCTAGATTCTTGGAATAAAGCTAAAATTTCCTTTCTTTAAACACTAGCTTTCGAAAATGCCATAAATCTTGGAAGAATATTTATTTCCTTTAAAGCTTTGGACAAGATCTCTTTATTTCCAAATAAACTCTTTTAGAGGGAACAACTTTGGGAAACTTTACTTCTTTTGAAAGTAGTAGCTATAATATGGTCTCCAAAAGAAATGTTCCTATAATCTTCTTTTCATAATGAAACCCTTGAGTAAGATCCTTGGAAAATTCTTGATGATAAAATAATTAAACTTCCTAAAAGTTTGAAATAAAATATTAATTAGAGAATATTAGGAATTTAATTTATATTAAATTCTTTTTAATAAAACCCAAAATAAAAAAAAACCATATTTTAGGAAATTGGAAAATAAGAAGGTAGCAGTCCCTAGGATTTTCGGCTAAGGGAAGGGAAAATAAGGGGAAAAAAAGTTTAATCAAAGGTGAGAAGGAAAGGGTTTGCAAGAGTTGGGATTCGAACTCAAGTTACCAAAGAAAACACATCAAGCTCTAACCACTATTCCATAATAATTCTTGTATAAATATTCCTCCACCAAATTTCCTTAACTCCCACTCATTTACTCCATTTTCCTTTCTAATAAATTCTAGTCAATAAAACAAAAGCTCAACTAATTCAACCAACACAATTATATCAAAGTAAATAAATTCATGAGACAACCAACTCATAGATCACATATACCCATAAAAATGGTTTAAGTTATCAAATGCCACATAAAATGTTATGCCATGCATGACTTCCCCTATATAATAAAGGTGGTTTTAGACAGGGTATTGCATGTAGTGTTATACATTTTTTAGGATTTTGGTTGATTGTTGTTGTTGTGGAGTTTCTCTTTCAATCTTGTGTTGGTATTTTTGGTGATGTTGTACTACATTTATTGGTGGAAGATTAAATATTGATTGTAGTAGTGGTGAATAAATTCAGTTGGTTGGATTGTATAGTGGTATTTTGTTTTGTGGAATATTGTTGTGAAACTGGAGATTTTGTTAAGTTTTTGTAATCATTTGTATAATAGTTTTTTTTGGTAATAAAGCTACTTTTTAGTTGTTTGGGAGACCTTTTGGTAATATTTAGAGTTGTAGTACTAATTGATTGGTGGTCATAGTTGCTATGAAATCTTTTGAATTTCTTCCTAATAAGTCCACTAAACTTGTAATCATTTTCTTCCCTTATAATGCCTAAGAAGCGAGGTGGTTAACATCTCTAGTTTGTTCATGTATTTGAGATAAGTTGTCCCCCTATTGTTTGTCATTGGATTTGTTATTTTGTACATTATAAGTAGTGATACTAATGAAGGTTGTTGTCTGTTGATTTAATTAGGTATGGTCACTAGTTGTATCCTTGTTATGTATAGTTGCTTCTGTATTGGTTTTCCTTGTATATTTGGTCTTTTTGTTGTTTGTATTCCTTTTATGGTTATTTCTTTGGCTATTATATATTGTTGTAGTTATTTTATTTTGCAAGAACAGGGCTATCATCCGAAATGGCGCTGGGTCAATCTAGATGACTAGAACTATGGAGATACTAAGAATAAATGATGTTGTATATATCATATTCAATGTATTTAACAACTTCTTGAACATAGAAGCCTCTTGGATATATTTTGGATAATGAGCTTCAAGATACCTATGGAGTATTACTTTCCCTTTTCTCCGTATTTTGTTATTTTGTATCATGTAAATGTATATATATTTCGGACAATAAGGATATCATCTCATTTAAGTGTGAGGAAGGAGTTGAGTAATACTTCTTTACAATTTTGTATTAATTATTTTGGGTATTTTCTTAAATTTTTGTTTGAAATCCTTATGTTTGTGTTTGGGCCGATTTTTTTTTTCGGATTTTTTTTTTTCACATTTTGGGGCTAATTTTCAAGACCTTTTGGTATTTGTGTGGATATGTGTTAGTTTGGTGAAATTATTATTTATCTTTTTGCTTGGAAATTCTACATAAGACTTATTTAGGAGAGTTAAATTTATGTACATTTATATATTTCGCATGACATAAGTTAAGTTTTGAGAAGTAAGTTAACCTTGCTTATGACTTTGAAAATATTGTAAAACTTGATTCTTTGAGAATAGATGAGAACTTTGTGATGAAATATAAAGTGTGGATTGTTGGCTTATCTCTAATTTCGTGGCAATCCCTATTTATTCATTTATTTATTTTGCATGTCATATTATATACATCTTCAATTATATACTTGTAATCCAATGTAAAAGTAAATAGGAGTAAGAGATAGGTTGTTCAATGTACCTATTGAAGTGAGGAGAAAAAAATGCTCTAGGAAGCAAAAGCATATCCTATGACGAAAAACAACGTGTGAAAAATTAAAAAAAAAGTTAAAATAAAGAAAAAATGAAAAAAATGCAAATGATGTATAAAGAGCATTCAAGCCAAAATTATTATAAATTTATTTCTTTGAAAAAAAATAATGAAAAAAGGGAGAGGCTCCAACTTTGCTATTCCAAGTTGAAATGTATTATTCTAATGTTGTATCAAAGTGTAATGTATTGTTGTAATGTGATGTTTGTACTTTTTGTAAGCCACGAGATTAGAGTTTGTCGGTCAACCCTATCTTATATAAATCACAATGTTTATACTCTTAACCTAATGAGTGGAGTGAATCACATTAATTTGGTATAAACTTATTTCATTTGACTTGGATAGTCTTGGTTGTGTCATATTTAACATATGGGTATACAAAAGATGATTGACTTGGATGGATAAGTGTTGGGTTGAATTCTAAGATAATAGAGGAATAATATCTCTACCATATTGACTTTATTTGCATATATGCTGACTTGTTCTTGTTAATTTTCCCAATATGCTATGCTTAAAGTCATTCATGTTGCAAGTAAAACTATTTTAATTATTTACAAATAATTGTATTTTGCTTGTACACTATTTTTTCATTTGAGAATAATTTTGTTTTGCTTAAGGACAAGTAAAAGCTTAACTGTGGGGGACTGATGAGTGTTCATCATGTACATATTTTTTATGTAAATTAAAATCTAATTGTTGTAAAATTTAGCTTAAATGACTACTCATCCCACATTTTTATATTGTTTTGTGTAGGAGACATGTAATAAAGATTTGATGAAGAATAAGGATGAAAAGAGCTGAAAAAGATTTTTGAAAAGCACAGATAGTGGCATGTCTATCATATCCCATTGTGCCGTGGCAGCATCTGAATTTCAAAATCAATGTATTGGGAACCGACTGCATCGTGCATATCATAGTGGACCCCAGTGTGCAGGATTACAGTACATAATAAAGGTCACAATTCATGATGTTGTTTGAGAGCTGACTTCACTAAAGGAACACATACAAGTCGCCATGCAGATCATCTCTGACGGTATTGTGCAAGTTCTCAAAATAGATCTGCGGTTCTGTCGATTTTTAAGGCATCCTTGGCCCTATAAATATATCTCTATGAGACAATAAATAGTAGCCAAACAAGAGGAAAAACACCCACACATGTACATACCCACACATACATATATATTATACATACACACACATGTATAATATATTAATATATACATATACATACACACACATATATTATATAATATATATATATAGATATAAATATATATATAATATATAATTTACATATACATATTAAAACTTGAAACACTATATTTGTTTATAAATTTACTTACTTATTTTTAATATTATTATTGTTATAAATTTATAAATATTAAGTGAAATAAAATTAATTTATTCATTGATAATAAAAAAAAATTATATTATATTTTTTAAAAATTTATTTAGAATAATAGATTTTTAATTTTTTAGGCCAAAATGATAAAAATTAATTTTTTTATAAAAATTTCTAAAAAAATTGCACATAAAAAATAAAAAAAAAGAATATTAATGATCTCATCTTATAAACATCACAAATGAAAACGATATATAAAATTTTTGAAATGGTCTATAATAAAAAAAAGAGATTGGTTTTCATCGACTAAATTTCAATCGACCATATCGATTGAAATATTATCGATCCAAAAATAGTAATATTAAATTTAAATATAATTTTAGCATTTAGTTATAAATCTTAATTTTTTATTATTAAGGAAAAATTAGAATTGATTATATTATTTCTAATCTTTTACTCATTAAGGAAAATTAGAATCCCTTATCTTTCTTTTAAAAGTTGTGTGTGTGTGTGTGTGTGTGTGTATGAGTTATGACTATATATATAATATATTTAGTTTTAGTTTAGATTCTTCAATTCGATATGGTTCGGGATGATTTTTGTACGATTTAAAATAGTTCTCAGTATGGATATTATGAAAAAGAATCAGTTTCAAGAAAAGTCAAAATTCAATGATTTTTTTTTTATTTCAATTCTTTTCGATCGATTATTCAAATTTGAACGATTATTTTGTAGTCCCATGAGCAGCCCTATTTGTAATGTTTAGCTATTAAATTTATTGTTATGTCTGTTTAGTAGTGGTTATGTCCTTTCTTTTGTCATGGCTAGATTGGTTATTGTTGTAGCTTTGTCTTTGTTGGATTCTCCTTCCTTGCATAGGTTTTTAGATCATCAATTAGAGTCAAAGGAATTCTACTTTTTCTAAA
Organism: Voacanga thouarsii; assembly: GCA_026120185.1. Classification (NCBI taxonomy): domain Eukaryota; kingdom Viridiplantae; phylum Streptophyta; class Magnoliopsida; order Gentianales; family Apocynaceae; genus Voacanga; species Voacanga thouarsii. Next base: position 1,930,329 of record JANUWF010002383.1, on the reverse strand, counting down.
GTTCGATGTTGATATGAGTAGTGTAAAACCCCACCTAAGACTACCCTAGAAATAGAGCAAAATGTTGCATTCCATGTCATATTGCATGAATAAATTCTTTATGGGTGAAATTGTGCATTTTTGAAATTGCTATAGGTGGTTTTTGTGAATTATTTATGCTAGATGTGTGTTGGGGGCAATTAGGAAATTTTGCTTAGGGATGAGAGAAGAAGAGACCTGGGTCTTAGAAGAAAGAGAATTATGATGGGAAAATAAGAATAAGAATTAATATGGTTAAGTGGTTAGAACTTCGTGGTTAATTCCTAAGGTCTTGAGTTCAAATCCTATCAATTATCTATTATTTTTTCTTATCCTAACTAATGTTGAATTTTATTTCTTACATTCCATGAAATTAGGAATGATGTCTTAGGGAAGAAACAATGGTAATATTCTAACCATGTGACCTTATCCTAAAAGAAAATCTAGAAGAGTTTTAATCTCTACTATTTTAGCAACCAATGTCCTAGCATGTTTGAATTTGAAATATTCATATTTCTTGAATTCTTTTAAATTTCCTTATATAATAGTTTAGATTATCTTGGGTTCGAATTTTTAAAAGAAAAATCCCAACTCTTGGGGAATTAGTTGGCTGAAATATAGAAGTGATACTAGTGTATTTGTTTTCCAAATTAAATCACCATGCGTTCTTCTCTAAAGAATTTCATTTTGCCTATTCTTATTTTGGTGCAAAGCTGGAATTTTCTCAGCTCTTCCTCTTGGATAAACTTCTGAAAATATGTAGCAAAATTACCTTCTCTTTCCTTGCTATCAATAGCTATTTCATGTGTGTAGCAAGCTGAAAAATCCCTAGGAAATTCGGAGCTATCATAGCTTCAACAAACCAGAAATTTTTCCAGCAAACCACAAAGTAATTTAGCCATAGGAGTTGAGCATTCAACCCATGCATAAGTTCATCTAAAGCCCTCCTCTTTTCTTTCAAGATGATGGCTGGAAACCATCATTAATGGACATTGAAACGCTCCTATTTTACAGCTGCAAATCCATTCAAAATAATTCAAATTCTTGCTAACAAACCACCTAGATCATATCACTTCTTCTAGCTAGGTAACCAAATTTTTTTTCCAGCGTTTCCAACATTCAACTAGCTAGCATTTCTCTTCATTTTCTTCTTCAATTCTCCTTCATTTCTTCACCATATTTTTGGCCATACTAGGGACCTAGCTGAACATCCTTTCTTCTTCACCAACCTTGGCCAACAAAACTCCATTAAAGCACCTCAAAACTCTCCTAGTTTCTCTTGATTCAAAATACTTTGAATTTGAAAGTTAAAACTCACCTTTTGCTCCATCAAACACTCACCTATCTAGCAACCAATCCTATCAAACCAAACCAAAAATTCTGCACTCATTTGCAGAAGGATTTTTGGTCACACCAACCAAGAACACTCTCCCACTTTATTTAGCTTTCTCTCCTGTTTTCTCAAGAGTACCAAGAACACACACTACCCACCTTCAACCATTTAGTCATTTCTAAACATCCCAAACCACTCTAAAACCTTCAAATCAACTAGAGATCATCATATTCTTTCCTTTGGTACACTTTGTAATACCAAAACATCCAAAGTGCACTCTTCATTCGGATCAAACAAGTATTTTTTTTTTAGCAAGTCAAGAAGAACACTATAAGGTAAACCAAGTCCAAACTTCCTCTTTCTTTCTTGTTTCTTTACTTCTATTTCTTCTTATTCTCTTTTCAATCTCTCTCTCTTGGCCGAATTCATTGGGGGCCAACTTGGACTTCTTCAAACCTTGGTCTCCCAAATGACTCATCAAGGCATTCAAGGCTTCAATTGTCAAAGTGACATCTTCAATTTAGATCGATTATCAAACAAGTATTTTGTTATAAACTCTCTCATTTATTTTTGAATTCAAGATTATTAGGATGATGGCTTATTGATATGATGATGGATGATCTAGTGGTATTGGGAAAAATAAATGTATGTTTATATGATATGGATGATTTTATGATGTATAGATTGAGATGTGTATTAGGACTATTCTCTGAAGAAGATTTGGATTTTGATTTTAACATGAGGTTATGATACGTTGTTAGTATATTTGTGAATTGGGTTTATATGACACTAGTACGAGATGATATGGTGGATAGGGAAATTGTTGCTATTATGATTTTCGTAAAGCTTTAATATTGTTGATCTTGCCATCGATTACCATGCAAACATTTATATAGATAATGATACTACTCTTGTCATGAAAATTGTTATTGTCACTCTACTTGTATGATTTCTATTTTATTTATTAATAGCAAAATTATTACTACCTTTAAATACTAATGGTAATATTATTGCTACTTTTGATACTTAAATCGCTATAATTACTTTTATCATTAACGTTACTACTAATATTGTTATTTTTAATAATATTATTATTGATAATATTTTAAGTATTATTATTGGTATTGCTATTTTTAAGTATCACCGATATTATTAATATTACTATTATTATTATTATTATTACTAAACATTTTTTAGAGAAATATTAATAAAATTAATAATATTATTATCGCTATTAACCATAATATTTTTATTTTTAAAATGATATTATTATTAATATTAGTATAATAAATATTATTACTATTATTTTTATTAAGCATTATTATTTTTATTTAAAATAATAATAATAAATATAAATATATACATAATACTATCATCATTACTATTTATGTTATTATTTTCATTATCCTTATGAGAATATTATTATTTTATATTTTTACAATATTACTATTTTTGGTTATACTCGAGTAATGCTTATGTCACTTACTTATGTTACTATAGTATCAAATTATTTTTATTAACCTCGAGATTATTTTATTAATTAAATTTAGAATTCATAAACCATTAACATCATATTTGAGTGTTGCTATTGATTATGTCTATATAAAGTTGGGAGTTATTTGTACCTATGTAATTTTGTTGCTTAGTTGTGCACCAATGGTGACATATACCCTGTGTTTGCCCCAAACAGGGTTAGGTTGCCTTGAGCAAGGCTTGGAGGATTATTTTGCCAAGTGGAATCAAGAGTTCAAAGTAAGTCCTCACATAAAGATGTTTGTGAACAAAGGCACTTCTGCAAGTCAAATGCACGGATTGCCGTGAAGGATGTACTTTGGGATGAAATTATGAACAATTTTATTCCTTCTACTAAAATAAAATAATTTTAGTCAAGCAAACAATTTTTCAAACAAAACAATAAAATATCCTTAAACAAGTTTTTACCTAAGGTTGTTTGAAAACTATAATTGCTACTTCAAAGAAAGCTCTTCATTGATTTTATAGTTTTCAAGTGGATTAAATATAACGTTGAGTACTCAATAAAGATAGACTATTAGGATTAATCTTTGAAGGGTTGGGTAAATCTCTCAGTAAGAGGCCACCTCTGAGGAGTGAACCCCACTTAGACAAGATGACAGTTCTTGTTAGTCAGGCTGGTTCAAGTTAACAGTACAGTTCAGATGGACTGTTTATTTTCGGAGTGGACAACCGGTAAGTTTAGATATAAAGTGGAGCAGTATCTCACCCGGTGGGCCGTACACCTACTTTGTATCAGAATGCACAAAGTATGGCATCCTGATCATTCTCTTGTCATGATGTACAAAGTATGGCATCCTGACCGTTCTCTTGTCATGGTGCACAAAGTGTGGTGCCATGTCTAGTCATGATGTATGGCTTCATAGTCAACTTTATTTGAGTGGTTATTTCTTTACAAGTTGAATACTTTTACTTTACAAATACTAATAAAACACTACTCAGTGTTCAAAGATAAATGTTTGGACTTGTAGACTTTTTAATATGACTTGTTCAAACTTGCATACATGAACTATTTTTTCTGAAATACCATGAGCACACACAGGGCTTACTGAGAAATGTTTCTCACGTCCTTTTATATCATATCTTTAGGTCGATCCTGCTTTGAAGGTTAATTTACTTAAGTTGCCATGAGCTTGGAAGACCTATTTTGATGTATTTATTATTGAAAATTTTAGTTACCTTCTATTTGTTCCAAGACTTGTATACGTATTGTTTTGGGATTGTAATAAGTTTATTATTAAGTTATTTTTTTCTATATTTTCTATTACCTAGTTATAAAGACCCCTTGTCCTAAGGACAAGGCAATATCCCCGTCCCTTTTGGGGTACGTAGGTAGCAGGGTGTTACAAGTAGAGCATGGCAAAGACCATGCCAGCTATTTTCAATTCGAATAAGTTGAAAATGATATGGAATTAAAATATTTTATAAAATATCTTTTATTAATTTTAATTTTCAGTCTAAAGAGAAGAAAATAATTAATTTAATAGTTATAAAAAAGTAAATATCACGAAAACAAAAAATAGCATAGTTTGTTAAATGATTATTTGTAACATAAGTCGAATATAATAAAAACTTAATTATATCATGACACAAAATATATAATATGAATATCATATAATTTTTTATAGATAGTGAATGTCATGAATTAGTTAAAAAAATTATGATAATATGTAAAATTATTGTAATTCTACACTTATGTAACTTCAAATATGTGACGCAAGCTTATTGTCACATACAATATTACATGAATGTGATCTTTTGTGATAGATAATTAACATCATAGATTATTTAAAAATTTGTAATATTATTAAAATTGTCACCTAATACTGCATCTAAGTGTGACATACTGAGATTATCATTAATAATTATATTTTGGCGGTGTATGTATATGTCACCAAATAGTTATAAAATACATGATAAAATAAAAGCTGTCATAGATAATGAACAATAATATTAGTGACATAATGCCAAATTTTAATAGTAAATAATGACTTTATATAATTCGTCACAAAAGGATAGTATATTAATGGCAAAATTAAAATGTCACATAATATTAGTATCGTTAAAAAATATATATATTTCACTATGTCTCTAGTTGGTGGGAAATGTTGGTGCCAAATATTTTGTGACGTTATAAAATGTCGTTATGGAAAATATTCAACTTATGAAATTAAGTGATGAATTATGATTTTCATCACTCTATGAATATTTTTCGTGACACTCTAACAATACATCATTTAGCAATTTGTCATTAATTGTCAAATTTGTTGTATTGACACTTGAGAGAGAAGATTTGGGAGATTGGAGTGTTGATTCAAGGGAAGGTGGAAGATCAAAGCTGAAGGCAGCTTGTCTATAAGCAATTTTTATGTTATTCCTTTGTTTTTCTCTTATTAATTTGTGTTTATTATTTTAATTCTTCTTGAAGGACGAACCCTAAGTTATTCTTATGTTAAATCTACTCTTGATTTGTTAATTTCTAACTTTTGTTAAATGATTACTTGATTTTATTGTGTTAGATTCATTGTTTGGGTTACTCTCTTCTAATGAATTCAAGAAATGGGGTTAGGAGTTGGATTCCAATCAATTGGGTTCAATATTTATTTTCCCTTGATAAACTTGAGAAAGAATTTGGAGGGTTAGAAATTGGGAATCATTGAGAATTTGATATCACCTAGAGGTAGGGATATTAGGTTCTTTCGGACTTTTGGACACTTAATGCTTCTTGGGTTCAATTGGGGAGGTAGAGATACCCTTTAGTTCACCTAAGAATAGGAAATTCATAACTCGAGAAAGAGTGGGCTTTGCATTCGTGACCTCTCCAGTGTTAAAATTAGGAATTTAGATATCTTTAGTTTGGTACTTGGTTAATTTTAGGAGATTCTTGACAAGTTAATATCTTATACTCTATTTCTCATCCTTGATTTCTTATGGCCAATCTTGTGTGAGGTGATGTTGATACTCTAGGTTTGTTCATTATAGATAGTTTATTTATTTAATTTGATTAGGCTAAATAATAGAAAAAGAGTTAGTAGTGGTACCTTTATTCCTTACCTGTGGGAAAACGATACTTGCCCTTGTATGCTACACTACGAAATGGGTATTCTTGCCCAATTATGTGGTTTAAAGTGTTTTGGCATTTTAATTTAAAGTTTGATTTTTGTGAATTTGTTGTTAATATTATATATATATATATATATATATATATATATACCGCACATCAAAAAACTATATTTATATACAAAATTTTGATTGGGTAAAGTAATTAGTTGCTTTCAATGATAGTGTTGCTACAATGTACTGTATAATAATCTAAATTTCATGGAATTTTTGTTCTGATTCTAAGCTCTATTTGATGTTCTGTCTGATGCTTAGGGGTGGTGAAGATGGGGACTCCCTAACTAATTATGTGTATTGGCCATTGTATAGGGAGAAAAATACCTAGTCAACTAATTCTGTGTACTGACCCTCCTCCTAATGTGATATAGTAATCAGATGATTGACAACTGTTAGCTAAAGCTTTACCCCAAGCATGATTTAGTCTATTTGTGATATCTCAGAAATGTTTATGTTGTCAAGTTTGTTTGTGATGTTTCAAAAATGTTTATGTTGTCAAGCTTTTGGTTATTTTGGAAAAATTTAGGATTAAAAACATGATTCGGATTCTAGCATTTTGAGTGTGTTGATCAATGGTGTTGGTGAGAAATGTATAATGATTTTTAAGGAGTTGGGTGTGCTTGGTTGCATGTCATTTCGCTTAGAGTGACTTGTGTTTGGTAATGCTAGGTGGAAATCTATGTTGTTCTTTTCTATCTCTATTTTTTCTAGAACTGCTTTCTATTCTTCTTGCAAAAAATTGTGTTGCCCTTTTTGGTATTGTTTGTGCACAACCCGACACAAACAGGCACTAGTTCATAGCCTCTATAGGCTTTGATTGCTCCCAGTAACTCGAACCTCACCTTTCTAAAACAAATCAGTGCCGATTCCCTACGCCTATAGGCACTAGTTACTTCCACTAGGTTGCCCTATTTACTTCTGATTTGAACCAGTACTAGTCCTATTGCCTATCAGGCACCGATTCCCTCTTAGACCTTAATCCTTTCATTTTAACAAAGAAAAAAAAAACCCAATGATTCATTGTGCCAATCTTCTTTGTGAGTTAATTGTGAGGATTCTTTGTACTTGGACCGTAACCAACCCCCCAATGGAGACAAACTATGATTTTTCTTAGTGTTTCAAAAGCTTTACAAAACTATTATTTATGTAATGCACTCAATCCCAGGTAAGTTGTGTTTTTCTTACTGAGTTAGTGAGAACTCCCTCTTATCAATATTTTATAGGATCTCAATTTCTATGGGATGAAGTAGATGAGTGGTTTGATGAGGATCTGGAGTGATGCTACTTGTATTGTTAAGTTTTTATTAGTTTCTTGGGTGGATTGGAGTTTGTCAAGTACTGTTGAGTTCAGTTTTGAGAAGCTTTATTTGAACATGTTTTGCTTTGTATTCAGAAGACTATGTATTTGGTTTATCAATTGATGTCATGTGGGTTGCTTAGATTTGAGTTATGTATTTAAGTTTCAATGAATGCGAGTTTATATATGTGAGTTATTTAAGAGTAAAAGTAGCACAACAGAAGCATGGTGGATTTAGTTTGACATGTTTAGGGTTTGACATTCCATTTTGGGGTGTTGCCATGTCATCCTCGAATTCAGGGCGTGACATATATACACTAACATATACAATTGCAAATATTAGATATATATTTACACTAACATATATACACTGATTCTATTAGATTTATTATATGTATATAATTATAGTATATGATTTTTACAATATTAGATATGTATACACTAACATATATACCCACTCATATACACTAACACTCATATACAAATATATATCTTATAAGTACATAATATTTATCTAAAAAAAATCATATATATAGGATAAATATGTACTATACTATATATATTTAGTATTTAAAGTTTGGATATAAGTTTTTACTTTATTTAATTGAATTGTAGAATACACAAAAAGGCATTAGTAAGTGGAATATATTTATTCTTTCACAAAAAAAAAAGTGGAACATATATATATATAATATAAATATAATATATTATTAAGTATACTATATAATGTATAATATATTATACACAATAAATTACAATAAATTATAACATATGATAATTAGATCTATAATGCTCGTACAATATAAAATATGTTATAATATATTAATTTCCAGAAGGATAGTTGTATAAATAATATAACTATTTATTGTGTAGTATAATTTTATTGTTTTTATTAAATAAAAAATCTATTAATATTCTATATAATATAATATAATTAATATATAATTAATATAAGGTGAAAATAATTATAAGAATTCATATAACCTACTGGTAGAGCATATGCTTTCTTACAACAAGGACAAGGGTTCAAGCCCCGCATCCAACAACAATTTCAACAATTATTAGGGAGAGAGATTGCAACCGAGTCTGCAAGCTTAATTAAAAATTTTTAAATTCTCTTTTGTCGTAAAAATCCAATTTGCAATGCCTTTTAGCTACAGACAAAAAATAGTTGCAAAACCCTCGCTAAGCTCATTCGCTACAGTTTTTTACCATCACAAAACACGAATTTTTCCTGTAGGGCGTTACTAAAATGCATTTAGGTTAAATTGGACTAGACAACCAAACAGTTTCCTCCCTCTTCAGTTGTTGGAAAGTTTCTAATTACAACCAGACCAAAATTCTTCTTTCGGACCAAAAGAGACGGAAACAAATAAAAACAAACTAATTTCTCCTTTTTTTATAATTTGAAAAAAAAAAGAACTCTTTAAAAAAGGCATATTTTTTAAGCATTTGAATATATAAATTTTATCTTATTAAAATCTATAAAGGCAATGAACAATTTGAATTTGGTTCTTTTCTGTGTCTTTCCTTACCTGTCCGTCCGGCCTCTCTTTTTCTTAGTCAAGGCTCAAAAGTCAAGGAAGCTGCGTTGTTGCCTTCATATTCAGCGGCTTCACATGCAAGTTATGTATAATTTGGCTCATCATCAAAATCTTGATGATCAATATTGAAGACCATTCGAACGAAGAAAGTACTAGTAAGAAATCTCAATGTGGGATAAGAGAGTATATCATTTTCAAGACATCAAATTTAAAGCATTGATTTCACTTTCGGAGTTTACATGTGTACATGAAAAACAGTTTTATATATCCGAAAACAAACAATAAGAAATTAGTGGTGTGCCACCTGTCCCCCAAATACGTTTTTAGATTCAAAATATATGTATTTCGACACGCGTACTAAGAAGATTGCTCATACAATTGCATGTATTCAACTTCTGGCATGAATATTGAACGAGCAAACTACGGACATTCACAAGTTACAGGCAGCAATAATGACTGATGTGAAATGGAATCCAAATCTTAAAAGTTTCAAAAGTAGGTAAGTATAACATTTCTACATATGCCCACATGCTCTCATGCTATCCTGCTGCTCCTAGTTTATAAATACCATTCCCTTGGACACCATTTGCATCATATTCAATCCCACTGCAAACACATTATACATACCGATCAAGATGAAGAGATCAAACTTAATTCTCTTCTCCTTCCTTCTTTTCGCATCTGCAGCAAACTTCTGGCTTTCGTCAGCCCAAAGGGTCTCTGCTCCGGTCCTTGACACTAACGGTCAGGAGCTCCGTCGCGGTGTCAGCTATTACATCTTGCCAGCAGAGAGCGGCAATGGGGGTGGCATAACACTCCAACGGTACAGAGGTATAAGCTGTCCATATGTTATTACCCAAGATCCAGCCGAGTGAACAACGGCATCCCTCTAAGCTTTTCGCCTATAAACCCAAATGATAGTGTCATCCGAGTGAATACGGATCTAAACATCAAGTTCACCACCAATCGAACATACTGTCCTCAATCCCCTGTTTGGATGCTGAATGCTACCCAAACTTCTAAGCCTCCATTTTTCGTCACCCTTGGTGGAGTTGAAGGAAACCCTAATCCTAGCACCGCACCCAACTGGTTCAAGATTCAGAGATATGAAGACGCATACCAGATTGAATTCTGCCCTGATTCATCTTTCTGTGGTGATGTTCGCTGCAGACTCTTATGTGGAAACATTGGGACTCTTCCCAGCGTGGGATTGCGACGTTTGGCATTTAATCAACAAAACTTCAAGGTTGTATTTCAGATGGCTTAAATGTTTCCTTTAGGCTGTCAGATTAACTAAAGTGATTATGTAAAGAATGCTAGTGTTGTATTCGAATAAATCATTCGTTCGCATTTTTTTTTCCCCTTTGTTAATTCATTAGCGTTTGTTCATTATTTGGAACTAGAAAAGTTAAATAATCATATAATTAGTTCAAAAATCCTTAAAAAATTTTTTGGAATAGTCAAAAAAGTTTTTTAGGTTTGTGCACATATATCTTGGCCATAAGCTCTGTATGAATTTTTATTATCTTTCTCTTTTTGCAAAAACTGCAATATAAGCTAATAACTAATGACAAAGAGGTGAAACTTTTCTATCGGTTTTCATGGTCTATAAGAGAAAATGATATACTGAACTAAGAACTTTTGATACCAGAAAGAATTAATTACTTGAAAAATAAAAATCCAAATCAAATATTTCTTATTCAAACTAGAAATCTCGAGAAATCAATCAATTTTTCCTATACATTGGAGAATAAATATATGAATTAAATCCTATAGTCCTCACCTAATAAGAAGTGATTTTATCAATTCAGTTACTATTTATCGTAAAGAAATCAAATCAATTATGAACAAAGTGCGTTACTTCTAAGCCATCTAAATGCCATTTGGGAAAGCGTTTGAAGAGTTCAAAAGCACATTTGCGCTTTAAATACTTGTTTCTCCAATTGGGATGCCCCAACTTTTGATAAGCACATTATATTTTAATTGGGATTTCTAATTGTATATTTTCTAAGAATAGACATTAAATATTAATACAAAATTTATAATTTTATTCATATTTTCTAATTATTTTTCATTTCTATATTATAATAATTTACATTTTCTTTAACAAAACAAATTATTTTTGTGTTAAATTTTAATATTTTTCCTCTATGAAAAATTATTTTTTCTTATTATCCAATTATTCCTAATATAAATATAATAAATAAACAAATATAAATATCAATTATAAAATTGTTTAAAGGAGGGAGTTAGTTAAAATTATGCCATTTAGATGAATGACATGGTTATTTTTTATTCTGATTTCATATAATCATTGTTTGTAAATTTGAATGTCTCATTTTAAAGATTTATATCTAATCATAGATAAATCTACCACTTTATCCTTATTAATTACAAAAGTTTCAATAGATCCATGAGTTGATGAGGTTATATCCTTAAATATAAGAGTTTAGTTGTGAAAATTTAAAAGGAAAGAATATTAATACTTGGGTATCCCCAAATATTAAAAAAAAAAAAAATGTAAACCTTCAAATCTAAATAAAGAAAGTAATAGTCTACGAATGATTCTTAAATTCAATTGATGGCCCCTTTATTTAGAACTATTAAAACCAAAGCTAAAAATAAGAAACAACTACCCCAAACCAAGTTTACTATTTGAGATTTTTATAAGAATTATTTTATTGTTTGAATATTAGCCGATTCAAATGTTTTGTATCTTCAAGAAATGTCTTCACTAAAAGAGAAGCAATTGATATGGGAACCTTCCACTGCTCATATAACATTGGTATATAGTAAATTAGGTTTATTCAAATTAGAGTTACTAGAATAACCTAAATGCGACAGTTTAATTAAAAAATGGATCGTGATTTTGATTTATATTTCCCTAATTTATTCCCTTTACCTAAAGAGAAGAGAAAGAAAAAAGAAAAAGTTGAATCCAAAGTACGAATCTTTGCATCTGACTTTTCTCTCTATCAAACCATTCGTGTTGATTACCTCAAACATAAGTTTCGACAGCAATTGAAGAAATTCCACATAGTTTAGTTTCATACGGAACTGCAAATTTCTTTTTCTTACTTTTATCTTATGGCTTTTAATTGATGATAGCCCAAAATATAGACTTTTGTCAAACTTACAGCCTCCATAGTTTAATTTCAAGTCCCATATGTTGTTGATTTTCCTTTCCTTCGACGTTTCAGGCCTACAATTTCTTGCATACCTATAAAAGCAAATACATATTGATTATAGATAGAACAAAAAATACCGACCATCCTTGAGCTTTCATAAATTTTAATTTTTATCTTCAAATTTTAAAATATATAATTTTAACTTTCAAACATTTAAAACACCTAAAAAATAATTATTCCATCAATTGAAACTATTAAGTGTTTATAAAAATTCATCACATAACTCCCACATTACATATTTTATTAGTAATCTTGTTCACAAGTACCCACTCAATGTTGCGCCAAGTTTTCCTCTAATTCTTACAAAGTAACTTTTGTATATAACAAAAAAAAAAAAAAATCTGTTGCAACTTGCATGTTTCTCACTTCTCCTCTTAGTTTTTTTTTTCTTTTGGTAAGTCACTTTTCTTTTCAGATTTATTTTTCCTTTTTGTAGAGGTGTTAAGAAACACTACAAGAAAAAAGCAATTTAGCGATGGTCAAAACCATCGCTAATCCGTCGCTAATTGAGTTTAGTGACGGATTTTTGACCGTCACTAAAACTAGCGTCGCAAATAGTGACAGAACGAGTTAGCGACGGATTTGGAACAGAATATGATTAGCGATGGTTTTTATTGACGGCTATTTAATTAATGACATTTATAATTAAATTTGCAATTAAGACTGTCTGTAATATCTCGTGTTAGACCGTCTTTGGTAAGTGGGGGAAAAGTCATGCATGTCATATTGAGTTATACCACATTTGATGATTTGAGTTATTTTTCATGAAAATATTAGTTGTGGATTGCATGAATTAATTTGTTCTTGAAGTAATTGGATTGCTTGAGCTTCCATTTATTGAGGAGAGTTTATTAGAAAAAGGGGTAAAGCAAGTGGGAAGAAATCAAGGGAGTTGTTAGGAGAATATTTAGAAAGAAAATATAGCTTGGTGGATAAAGCTTGGCCTTTAAACCTTGACGGGCTTGAATTTGAATCCTAACTATTTCCAATCCTTTTCATTCTCTTATTTTCTTTCCTCCTTCCCTAATTTTTTCCTAGCTTGGCTGAAATCCCTAGGAGAATAGCCACTTGAAAATTAATTTCCTAAGAAGAGAAAAATAAATTAGGAAAGTGATTTATTTGAAAATTATTTTATAAAATATTGGAGAACAAATCAAATTTTAGTTTCTAATATCTTATCATAATCTTTTGGAGAATTTTAAAGATTACTAATCTAGACTTTCTTTTAGCAATATCTAAATAATATATTAGTAGAGAAGAATATATATAGGAAAGCATATAGGTATTAATTTCAGGGAAATAAATTTCCATATTTTATCTCATTTCAAAATAATATTTTCTTGATGGAAATAAAAGACTTAGAGGTGAATTTAAATGAAAATTTTATTTCTTGGATAAATTCAGGAAATTTCAAAGCCTTTAGGGAAAATTTCGGTAGATATAGGAAACCATAAATTTTATTTCCTAATAACTAATTAATAGCCATTACCCAAATTAATATAGAGAATTAATTAAATTATCTCTTAAATAGATAACCTAATTTCTTCACCAAAATTTCTGGAAAATTGCATCAAAGCTGCCGCCACCTTGGAGCAATTATAGTCTAAATAAGACTCTTCAAAACCTAGTTAGGATTGACCAAGAAAACTCTAACCAATTAGGACTTGTTTTCAGCTAAAAGGAAACCAGAATTTCAGCCCTAGACCCTCAGAATTTTCGTCACTGTTCACACACACACACACACACACACACACACACACACACACACACACACACTCTCTCTCTCTCTCTCTCTCTCTCTCTCTCTCTCTCTCTCTCTCTCTCTCTCTTATTTTGCAAGGGTAGGATACCTCCTTATTTTGTACTAAGTTGGATTTTATTAAGGAAAGCATAATCTTATTGATTTTTTTATACCCTTTGGAGTATCATTCGCAAAATTTATTTCTCATCAACCTGCAAATTCTTTCCAAATCATGAGTTAATTTATTGCATGCCATGAACTTTTCCCCTAATGAACCTTGTATTGGATGCCAATAGATGGCACCAAGACGTAGGGTTGCAGGACGAGGTAAGGCTGCTCAAGAAAGCGAGTCATCGGCTCCTGAGTCTGAGCGGCCATGGCAATCAACACCAGAGGTGGAAAAGGATTCTGAGCAGGAGCAGGAGTTGTCATCGGGAGGGTCCAAAGAAGTGACCCTGGGGCAGGCCTTCGATAAGATGGCTGCCATTCAGCAGAACTTAGCTGAGAAGGTAGACAATGTGGATAGGAGGGCACCTAAGGGGGAGGATGAGGCCTTGGAACGATACCTGAAGTTCCAACCTCCGTCGTTTCAAGGAGAAGTGGAGCAGGATGAAAAGGCCAAGCAATGGATAGAACAGATGGAGGATATTTTTGCGATCCTATAGTACACTGAAAAGAGGAGAGTGAAATTTGCTGCATTTAGGCTGAGGGGACCTGCCCGAGCTTGGTGGCAACGGGTCCAGGAAGATTGGGAGAGGGAAGATAATGACTGGACTTGGGAGAATTTCGTGGAGGCTTTCCGGGCAGAGTATGTACCGCGATGGATAGCGGAGAAGAGGGAAGACAAGTTCCAGACTCTCAAGCAAGGGGGAATGACCGTAGCTCAATATGCCGCCCGGTTTACTCAGTTGTCCAAGTACTACAAGTGTCTGGTGGATATCGAGCAGAAGCAGACACATCAATTTGTGAAGGGACACAGGGAAGATTTGAGGAAGGCATTGGCACCATCTCCTCCAGTGACATACACGGCCGCGGTGGATGCAGCAACCCGCACAGAAAATGAGGATAGGAACCAGCTGATGAACTGGCCATTCCAACCGAGCCGACCACCGATGAGACCCTCGACTCACAAACGACCTGCTGGTCTGATGTAGTGGGAAAATAAAAGAAAGCAGCCCAGGACAGCACCACCAGGTCCTATGTCGAGTGCACCAATGTGTTGGAATTGTGGGAAGCGAGGTCATGTCGAAAGGGATTGCTGGTCCCGGGGAGTGGCGAGAAGATGCTTCAATTGTGGTGACCTGAACTACCTGAGGAACAGCTGTCCAAGACCACTTAGGCTAGGGCCGGGAGTTGCGACGTAGCCAGCTGGGGAAGCCAGAGGAGCCCCTACTGGGATGAGTGGAGGAGGAGGTCAAAAGCCTCAAGTGAAAGCTAAGGTCTTCGCGCTCAATCGGGAGGAGGTCGGAGCTGATTCAACAGTAGTTGAAGGTATGCTTTCTGTGTAAGGTCACTTCATTTATGTTTTAATAGACCCCGGATCGACTCATTCATATGTGAACGATAAGTGTGCATGCCATTTGGGTTGGGATGGGGTAGAGTTACCTTATACCCTGTTAGTGAGTACACCGTTGGGAAGGTAAAGAAGTGCGAGTAAAGTAGTGCAAGGATGCGATGTTGTAGTTGAAAAAGAGGTTTTGAAGGCGGACCTCATAATCCTACCCATCGACGACTACGATTTGATTCTGGGTATGGATTGCCTTTAAACCTTGACGGGCTTGAGTTTGAATCCTAGCTATTTCCAATCCTTTTCATTCTCTTATTTTCTTTCCTTCTTTCCTAATTTTTTCCTAGCTTGGCTGAAATCCCTAGGAGAATAGCCACTTGAAAATTAATTTCCTAAGAAGAGAAAAATAAATTAGGAAAGTGATTTATTTGAAAATTATTTTATAAAATATTGGAGAACAAATCAAATATGAATTTCTAATATCTTATCATAATCTTTTAGAGAATTTTAAAGATTACTAATCTAGACTTTCTTTTAGCAATATCTAAATAATATATTAGTAGAGAAGAATATATATAGGAAAGCATATAGGTATTAATTTCAGGGAAATAAATTTCCATATTTTATCTCCTTTCAAAATAATATTTTCTTGATGAAAATAAAAGGCTTAGAGGTGAATTTAAATGAAGCATTTATCTCTTGGATAAATCCAGGAAATTTCGAAGCCTTTAGGGAATATTTCGGTAGATATAGGAACCAGAAATTTTATTTCCTAATAACTAATTAGTAGCAATTACCTAAATTAATATAGGGAATTAATTAAATTATCTCTTAAATAGATAACCTAATTTCTTCACCAAAATTTCTGGAAAATTGCATCAAAGCTGCCGCGACCTTGGAGCAATTATAGTCTAAATAAGACTCTTCAAAACCTAGCTAGAATTGGCCAAGAAAACCCTAACCAATTAGGACTTGTTTTCAGCTAAAAGGAAACTAGAATTTCAGTCCTAGACCCTCAGAATTTTCGTCACTGTTACACACACACACACACACACACACACACACACACACACACTCTCTCTCTCTCTCTCTCTCTCTCTCTCTCTCTCTCTCTCTCTCTCATGAAATTTCCAGCCAAAACCCCACATAAAAAACCCCTCCAGCAAACCAGCACAACCAGCTACACAAACCCTAATCTTTCCCTTCCTAACTTCGTCCAAGAAGCAGCCAGAAATTAGTAATTTTCCCTTCTCTTTTTCCTTCAGATTTCGGCCACCTTCATCCCTAATTCACCCATAAATTCCAGCTTAAAATCTGCACAAAATTTCCCTAGTTATCAAGCAGAAAAATAGTTGCACAAAGGGCCATTCTTCCTCTCCTATTTTCGCTATTATAAGGGCCCAAAACCAATTAGATTTCTCCTCTCTTTCTGTCTAGAATCTCAGCACCTTCAGCTTCACAAACACAACAGCCACCAACCCTAATTCCCCTCCAAAATCTCGACAGCCCTAGAGAACACCACAGCTGAGCAACTTTCTATTTTGATCAAGAAACCCTAGCAAGGCCAAAACTTCTTCAAACACCTAAACCCTAAAGCACCTCAGCCTAACCTATCTCCTTCATCAAATAGCCTCAAACAAACCCTAAATACCCTCCATTGCTAAAAAATTCCAGCCGCCAACCCTCCTCCACATCTGGACCAAAACAGCACTAAAGTTCCATCAAAGCTGAAAACCAACTCTAAGGTAAGCAACTCCTCAACTCTTCATCAAATCCTCTTCAAATCCTCTCGTCTTCTTTTCCTAAATCTCAATCATAAGGGCTTGATTTTACCCATTCTTTGGGGAGTCTTGATCAAGGTCATCCAAGTGATCCAAACTCTTCAACTAGTGATCAAACTCAAGCTAGTCAATAAGGAGTTGCAGTGATTTAAGTCTAAATTGCTAAGAGGTAATCAAGATCCTATCTTTATTGATTTAAATGGTCTTAACCTTCAAAATATTGGCTTAAGGATGCCTATATAGTCTAGTGTGAAAGCATGAATATATTAAATTGATGAACATGTTGATGAAAGCCATAGTCTAAGCATGTATGAGATAGGACATTGATGTATCTTGTCATAATGAATCTAGATCCATGCTAAATAGGCAAAAGATGAGATCTTTTGATGTTTATGGGGCTATTTATGATGATTTTATATTAGTTTAATATGGAAGATGTCATGTGAGGAATTAATCATGACCAATGCATGGTCATGATCAATAGAATCATAATGGAAAGCTATACATGTGATCTATTGAATTAAATACCATGGATGAAAGGGGTAGATAATAAAATCATGGAGAGTCATGTTGTATGAGATAATGGATGGAACGATTGAATCCTAATTGTAGGGTTATTTACTCTAGATAAGGAATGAGTGGAAAGTTGAGCAATTGATTGAGTGGGATTTGGCTGTGATTTATCCAGGTAAGTCCATGCATGACTGTTTTGATAAATGTTACTTGTTTGCAAGCAATTTTTACGATGTTATTTGGAATTGATGTCAATATGATGTTTTGACATAAGGATTGAGCCTTAACTAAAAATGATGAATTATACTGGATTATTGTGAGACTTGGATTGAAAACGTGGATGTTTTATTTTCAAAACGAATTAACTAAATTTTATTTATTCAAACTCAAAAACGATTTCTTGCACTATTGTCAAACGATTTCAAAACGCTATCACGAAAACCACGTTTTGCAATCAAATTAATTAAAGACTTTCGAAAAGGGAAAAATGATTCTGCCCCTAAATAGGGAGCGTTGAGTACTCAGCGGGAGTAGGCTGATAGTACTACTTTCAAAGAGTAAGAGCGAGTCTTCTGGCAGGAGGCCATCTCTAGAAGATAAACTCAATTTGGAGAGACGACCGTACTACTTAGTCAAGCCGGTCCGAACTAACATATTGGTCCATGTAGACATTGTTGATTTAGATTGGACAACCGAAATGCTGGGTATAGAGATAGAGGAGTATCTCATCTAGTGGGTGAATTCCCCACTGCCCATTTGTTGAAAGAATACATTGGGGAGTTATCATGGTGGTAACCATGATATGGATTGTGTTACTATATTGTTGAATCATTTGCTAATCCCTATTTAATGAATTATGATTGTGATGAAACAGTGATTGATTGTGAACTATTCTGGATTTATTGAGCAAGGCTCCTTTGTATAATTGTTATTGATGAGATTGACTTGCAAACACGATTTTGTGGTTTTGATAAACCTGCATACATGAAATGGTTATAACTGACATTTGCACACACGGGACTTACTAAGATGTTAATCTCACACCTTTTTATATCATGATTTCAGGGGAGTACTTGCAGTAAGCGGGCCAAAGCTAGGGTTGAGCTCTAATTTATTCGTTTCGTTGTGTTTTGAATTTATTTCAAGAGACGCTTATTAGTTTTGATTTTCCAGACTTGTATAAGTTTTGCTTTCGAATGTAATGGAATTTCCTTTTTAATTTTATATAGCAGTTTTCGTTTTATTTTATTCCTCGTTATAAAGACCCCTAGTCCTTTGGACGGGGCGACATCCTGCCCTATCTAGGTACCTAGGGTGCGGGGTGTTACACCGTCGCTAATCCATTGCTAACGAATTTTATTTTTTAAAAAAAATTAATTGGCCGCAACTTAGCCTAACCGGTTTGCCCTGACAATTGACCCGACAGATAATTTTATGATATTATGTCGGACATGGGGCTTGAACCTGGGTCCTTGTTGTGGGGGAGTACGTGCTCCACCATTAGGCTATTGATATTCTTGTAATTTTTTATTCTTTATATTAATTATATAGTATATATTTTTACATATTAGTAACGGATTTGCGACGAATTAGCCGTTAAAATTCTGTAGCTAATTAACGACGGATTAGTGATGACCGCTAATTAATGATGAATTTGTGACGATCCAATTTGCCGTCGCTAATCCGTCGTTAATTAGTGACAAAATTTTAACAATTATTTAGTATTAATTAATAATCGCAAATGTTGTAGCTAATTGCTAGCTAATTAGTGAGGGATTATCAACCGTAGTTAATCCCTCGCTAATTAGTGAAGGATTAGCTGCGGCACTTGAACAATTAATTTAGTATTAGTGTTAATTACGTATGTCGGAGCTAATCCCTCACTAATTAGCGAGTGATGATAAGTCGTAGCTAATCCCTTGCTAATTAGCAACGGATTAGCGACGGTTGAGAAACCCTTACTAATTAGCGAGAGATTAGCTATGGCTATTTGACAAATTTTTATAAAAATAAATTTAAATTGAAAATTTTGGTTGTCGTCACTATTTCGTCGCAAATTAGCAATTGCAACAAAGTCGTCGCTAATGCATTTTTCTTGTAGTGAAAATTGCTGTCTATCGAGAACTGAATATGAGTTTCCTTACAATCTATCGAGAATTGAATATGGTTTCTTTCCTTTTTTCCCCCCTCATCTTTATGTCTAGATTTTGTTTATTAAATATTAAAATCTGTAATTTTTGTTATATGGTTAGATTCGAAGATGTACAAAAGAATAATCTCAAGATTATTAAGTCACATAAGAGGCAGAGAGTCATATTTTGAAATTACTGTTAATAATATGAAGAAATTTAAAGAAAAGAGAGCGAGATTAAAATTGAAGAACAATATTTTAGAAGTAGAGAATAAAGGAATGAGGGCTAAAATCTGATAGTATGTATTGTACTTGAGTTTTTATTGTTGCTATAGAAGCTATGTGATGAGCTTCTCTGAGTAATTAATAGTTTCAATTGACGAAAATGTTATTTTTTAGGTGTTTTAAATGTTTGAAGATTAAAATCACACATTTTAAGATTTAAAAATAAAATAAAAATTTATAAAAGTTTAAGAGTGGTTGACCCATTTTACCCTTGTACATATAAATTGCATCCAAAATGAAAACTACATCATCCATACTCCTCTCATGTCTCCTTTTCACCATCTCAGAAATTTTTTTCTTGTGTCAAGATAGTACTCCTGGACACCAATGGTTAATTAGATGGTTCGCCATGGTGTTGATTGCTATATTTTGCCATGAGGTTAGCAGCATGAGTGGTGGTCTTGGACTAGCAATGGATACAAATAGCACTTGCCCAGATTTTGTTGTCCCAGTAGCATATCAGAATTACAATGGCCTCCCACTTACATTTTCTCCGGTGAACCCAAACTATAGTGCTGTCTGTATATGAATGGATCAAAACATCGAGTTCTTGGCTCCAATAATTTGTACTTCGCCCACAATGTGGATGCTCGATGCAAACAATGAAAAATCCGGCACAATTCTTAGTCAAAATTGGTGGCGTCGAGGGAAATCCTGGACATGAAACTCTAAACAATTGGTTTAGCTTTCACAACTATGGAGATACCTACAAGTTGATCTTTTACCCTACAGTTTGTATAAAACTATTTGTGGAGATATTGGCATGATTCATGCCAATGGAAGGAAGACTTCTGGGGCTCAGTGATCAACCATTAAAGGTTGTATTCAAGAAAGCTTTAAAATGTACTCCTTCCGTCCCATAATATAAGTAGTTAGGAACTACTTTTGTTGTCCCAAATTATAAGTCGTTGGAGACTTTTCAAGAAGGTTTTAAAGCTATTTTTACATTTTTATCCTTATTTATTATTTTCTTTCCCTATCTTTCTCTCTCCTCTATTCTCTTGTTTCCAAGACATTTAAATAGGAGTGTTTTAGAAAGAAAAAACATAAAGTCACTTTGTTTTTAGGAATCTTAATATGTGTGAAATTAAATCAAATGACTTATATTATGGGACGAAATGAGTATTATTTTGTGAAATTGCAATTGTGATAGTCCCTAAATTAACACACACACACACACACACACACACACACACACACACACACACATATGAGCGAATATCAATTTCCTCAAAATATTTATTTTATTAAATGTATGTAATAACAACTAATATTAAGTACTTAGTTAATTAAGTACGTTTAATAATAAATTTTTATCATTACTTAATTGATTAAGACGTATTGAAATCTTGTAAAAAATTTGAAGTGAATTGAAAATTACTTTAGTATGAAGTTTAAATATATTAAATATTTATTTAATTATTAATATTATTTTATGTTTAATTTAAATTGTAATAAAATAAAATATAAAAATAAAATATAATTAATCCAAACTTCATAGCCAAATTTTAAATTTTAGATTCAATCTTTAGATTTTAATTTTTAGAATTCAATAATTAAGCATTCACACTTCAACCTTCAAATTTCGCTTTTATCAAAGGAGCTTTACAGCCAGCAATTGATAAATGAAGACGTTTACTATCGTGCCATTCTCTCTTCTTATAAAAGGCTCTTTAACTTAGCTTACTGCTTGTTTCCACATTCAACTTCCTCTGCACGAGAGCATCTTTCCATCCTATCTCTCGTCTTGTTAAGATTTGGTTTCTCTTGCAAATTTTCCTGGTTGAAAAAATTTGAGACTAAAGAGTCCGTTAGATTATCACCCCCTCCACCCCCCCTCCCCCCTAGTTTGTAAGAAATATGTTTCAGAAACAGTGAAGGAGAATGGGGAAGATCAAGAGAAGAGAGAAATGAGGGTATTCTTTATTGAAAATGGGAACTTGGGAGTTAATAATTTTTAACTCATGAATAGTTAACCTAAAACAAATGGGAATTGTTCTTGACATGTTAAAAATTATTTTGATTATGATAGAAGCTATTTTCATGATGGGAATCCATAATTAAATGTTATTAAAGTTGAGTGTTTAACCATTTGGGAACTCATGTTATACATGAGTCCTACATGGGAAAAGTTGAGGAGTGTTGAAATCCTTATATACTAAAAGGCCTTTCTGTGGATTTGATAGAAAGCCCAAGGTAGTGGGACTGCCACACACATGCGGCACCCACTCGGCTCGGTCTTGACCATGTTTTTACGTTCCTCTCTTTTTATTTACCTAATTAACTCTAACTTGTACAGAAAAATGAAGGATTAAAACTGACAAGAATTAGGTCTTCTAATTCGGATTAGTATAGATTTTTTTTTTTAGGCTATAGAAAGAATAGAGCTGCACTCTGGCCGAATTAACTCTAACTTGTACATGAAATGGAAAGATTAAAACTAATAAGAATTAGGTATCCTAATTCGGATTAGTATAGGATTTTTCCTAAGGCTATAGAAAGAACAGAGCCGCCACTTTGGTTTGGAAGAAAAATAGCTGCCTCTTCTATTCTCCCTCTTGCAATCCATATTTTTCTGACTTAACGGGATCAGTAAACTGAGGAGATTTTAGAGGGATCGCAGTTGGTGTGCATTGACGGTGATCTGAGACCATCTTATCCTATAAAGAGAGTCACTGTACCCATCACATCAGTAAGTGGGGTGAATAACTTCTTGAAGGCAAACTAGTATTGAACTGCTGATTCAATCTGTGCTTCGGTCAGATAAGTTGTTGTCCAATTCTACAGTTCAGGTCTGTTACCGACTTACTTTTTTGTTTTGAATTCTTTGCCTGGTTGCTTTGCATTTGGACTATTTGGCCTTGTCAGATTTGTTGATAATTGATAATTGCACTTTTGTCAGAGCTCTGGTCGGGTATAGACAGTGCTTGTTCAATTCGGTTAAGTTGCCTATCTGTGCCCATCATTACCGATTTCTAACATTCTTCACGAAGTTATTCTGTAATTATCTATTTATGTGCAATGGCCAGTTCGTCAGGTATTGCTTCTACTACGTATAAGCCTTTGGTTGACTTGAACAGTATGTCAAACAAATTCGGTCTAGGGCAGAATTTCAAGCGTTAGCAACAACGCATGAAAATTTGGTTGACCATGAGGGGCTTGTTGTTAGTAGTGCAGGTTGACAGGCCTGTACCAATTGAAAGGCATCCCAGAGTAGCTGAGATTGCTACATGGGATGAACAGAACAATGTAGGTAGAGGGGCAATATTGTCAACCTTGACAAATACTCTCTTTGATATCTACTGTTCTGAGTCCTGCAAAGCAAAGATGCTTTAGGATGAGTTGAATAGGAAATATAATACCGAAGATCAAGATCTTGAGAGGTATTATGTCTCTAAATTCCCGAAGTTTCAAATGGTTGAAGGTAAGTCATTAATTGAATAGGCTCAAAAGCTACAATTGATTATTCACTCGCTCCATGAATGGGATATAGAACTTCCTGAGAAGTTCCAAGTAATGTCAGTGATAGAAAATTTTCCTAAGTCTTGGGAGGACTTTGGTATGTCTCTCAAACACAAGATGGAGAAAATTTCTTTAAATGATCTGATGAAATCAATATCCATTGAAGAGCAACATAGAAAGAATAGTCATATTGTACCTGTGGAGTCTAATATCCATGTGGTTACTACTGGAAAGAAGAGCAATAATCAGAGGAATATGGGGGTTAATTCAAACTCTAAAAATATAAATAAGATAAAAAACAAGGCAAAAAATAAACCAAAAGCAAATAAACCTTGCTAGAATTATGGTCAGGTTAGGCATTGGGTTCAGAACTGTCCGTCTAAAAAGTCCAAAGTAAAAAAAGGATCAAATTTTGAAGCACAATTCAATATGGTGGTAAAGGATACTAGTTAAATGGAAGCTGATTTGAGTACACACCTCGCTAAGGTTTGTACCATTAAGGCTGAGATTGGCATCACTACTTCTAATGATGAAGAAATGTATAATTCTGTTAACCTAGAAGTTTTTACTATTTATGAGCCACTTGAATGGCTGGTTGATACTGGAGTAAATGTGCATGTTTGTATTGATAAATTACTTTTTGTATCTTTCCAGTCAATTAAAGGAAAAACTATAAGGATGGGGAACTCAACTACAGCCAATGTGTTGGGGATTGGATGCGTGGATTTGAAGTTTCCTTCAGGAGTATTCTTTCTTTTCATATGGTGCAGCATACTCCAACAGTTCGTAGAAATATTCTTAGTGGTTCATGTTTAGTTAGAGAGGGTTATGAGTTTACTTTCAAATGTAATAAAGTAGTGATTATACATTACAATGCTTTTATTGGCAAAGGTTATTTGTTAGATGGTTTATTTAAATTAAGAGTTGAACCATTTACTTCTTTCTAATTTGAATAAAGCTTCTTCTGTTGAGAATTCTGTTTATCCTATGGTGTATATTATTGAATCCATTAATATTTGGTATAGTATACCTGGGCATTTAAATTTAAATTCTGTTAAAAGAATGATGAATTTAGATTTAATCCCTAAACATGCAATTGATAAGAAGAACAAATGTTAAGTGTGTGTGGAAGCTAAAACAACCAGGAAACCCTATTATTCAATTGAAAGGGATTCAGAAATACTTGATTTAGTTCACACAGACATTTGTGAATTCAATGGTTTGTTGACTAGGGATCATAAGAAATACTTCATTACTTTTATTGATGATTACAGTAGATATTGCCATGTTTATTTACTTAAACATAAAGATGAAGTACTTGAAAATTTTCTCATATTTAAAAATGAAGCTGAAACTCAAACTGGCAAGAAACTTAAAAGGTTAAGATCTGATAGAAGTGGAGAGTATGGGTCTAATCCATTTGTTGAATATTGCTAAAGTAATGGCATAATTCATGAGGAGACACCTCCTTATTCTCCTAGTCTAATGGGATTGCTGAATGGAAAAATAGAACTTTTAAAGATATGATCAACATTTACTTTTGAATTCTAAATTGCCTAACTATGTGTGGGGTGAGGCTTTCAATATGGCTTTCCATATTCTGAATTGAGTCCCTCACAAATATAAAGAGGAAACTCCGTTTGAAGTCTAGAAAGATAGGAAACCTAACTTAAAATACTTCCGTGCATGGAGTTGTCTTGCAAAAGCTCTAATCCCTGAACACAAGAGTAAAAAGTTAGGACCAAAGACTATTGATGCCATCTTTAATGGTTATGTGGAAACAAGCTATGCTATGAGGCTTTTGGTAATTAAATCTAAAATACCTGGCATAGATGTTAACACAATTATTTAATACCGGGATGCTATATTCTTTGAAGATATGTTTCCCATGAAAACTGGTTTACCTCAAGATGTTTCTACTTTAGATTCAGCCTTAACATCTGATTCCATTCCTGATCACGTGAAAATGGTGAAATATGTGAGGGCAGGTCTAAATAGGTCCAACACTCAAACAAATGAATTGGAAGAACCTAGAAGGAGTAAGAGAGCTAAGGTAGCCAAGAACTTTGGAAGTGATTTTGTCACTTACAATGTTGAGGAAGAACCTTTAACCTTTTAAGCAGCAATGGCTTCCTCAGAAGTAGGGTATTGGAAATGAGCTGTCAAAAGTGAGAAGGATTCCATTGTCTCTAATGGGACATAAGAACTGGTTGATCTCCCTCTTGGGTGTACTACAATTAGATGCAAATGGATTTTTAAGAAGAAACTCAAACCAAATAAGACCATAGATAAGCATAAAGCCAGATTAGTTGCCAAATGGTTTAAACAGAAAGAGGGAACATACTATTTTGATACCTACTCTCCTGTTGCTCGCCTGACCACAATCTAAGTGCTAATTGCATTGGCTTCTATATATGATTTCACTATCCACTAGATGGATGTGAAGATAGCTTTTCTTCATGGTGATCTTAAAGAAGAGATATACATGGATCAGCCTAAGGGATTTGTAGCCAAAAGAAATGAGCGAAAAATCTGTAAACTTGTTAAATCCCTAGATGGTCTAAAAAAATCACCCGAACAATGGCATGAAAAGTTTGATAAAACTATTTTATCATTCGGCTTCATCATAAATGAGAATGACAAGTGTTTCTACTCTAAGGTTAAGAATAATGCATGTATTTTACTATGCCTGTATGTGGATGATATTTTGCTATTTGGGGTCCAATGTTGAGATAATTAATGAGACTAAATCATTCTTGAAAAATAAGTTTGAAATGAAGGATATGGAAGTAGCAAAAATGTGATTCTTGGCCTAAAGTTGATTCGTGCAATTGAGGGGATAACTATTTCTCAATCTCACTACATTGAGAATGTTCTTGAGAAATATAGTTATCAAAATTGTAGAATTGCTAAAACTCCAAGTAACCCTTCTATAACTTTGTTCAAGAATGAAAGTGGTATTCCTCTGTCTCCATTAAGATATTCTAAAATTATTGGTAACTTGCAATATCTTAAAAATGACTTAAGACCAGATATTTCATTTTCTGTATCTAAGCTAGCAAGATATACAAGTTATCCCAATTGGACTCATTGGGAGGCCTTGGATAGAGTACTAAGTTACTTAAACGGAACAGTTTCCCTTGGGCTGCATTATGGAAAATTCCTTGTTGTACTTGAAGGGTATAGTGATGCGAGTTAGATTGCAAAGAACTCTGGCAGCCACGGTTGCATTGGATATATTTTTATATTAGGCAGCAAAGCAATTGCCTGGAAGTCTCATAAATGGACTTTGATAACTCGGTCAACTTTTGAGGCTGAGTTATGTGCCTTGGATACTACTAGAACAGAAGCTGAATGGCTGTATAGACTATTATCCTTTTTGCCAATGATCAGCAAGCCCATTGCTACTATATCTGTGTATTGTGATAGTCAAATCACAATCTCAAAGATAAAGTATAACACCCCTACTAAAAGTAATAACGAAAGTATAATAACACCGGGTATCATATCGTCCAGTTACCCAAACAAGGGGTTTTTATAACGAAGAAACAAAAGTAGTAACCAATGCCCAGACTAATACAAATAACTCATACTGATGTAGTCATATACATATATATAACAGTGAGTCTCATACATATAAACTTCAAATTACATCAATAATAAAGTACTTAATCAATAGAGAAAGCGTTCGGACCTAGACTGCTGTCACCGTGGTATTGCTTCTCTATCCGTAGGTCTGCTCAACTCCGAATCCTGCAAAATAGTAACATAAAAGACATGTGTGAGTGAAAAATCACCTAGTGAGTCCTGTGTATGCCAATGCTTTACAAAAATAGAAAAAGTAAAGCAATGTTACGTTTTTGTCCCCAAAAAGGGCACTACAGAAAGGTTTTCCCCCCCTTTTTCACTGAAAGTAATTCCAAAACTCTTTAAATAATAGTTTATTCAGAACTTAATCATTTTTAGAAAATTATGTTTCAATTTCAAATTATTACCCCAATTCTCAAATCACAGGCACTTCTCCAACAGAAGGTCGACCTGCATGCAAAACTCATAAGGCTTCGCCTTCAGCGCCACATCTTATTGTGCTAAGACCGAAACCTACAACACTCAACTATGCGTCACTGAAGGGTAAGTAAACTGAAGCGTACTACCAAGAATGAATAACAAGTATACCACAACACACTATATATTTTACTTGCTACCGTAAGCCAAGGGGTCCCAGTTCTGACGTCATTCACCATGAGGTAGCAAGGGGTTGAACAACGCCAGGTGTCCAGCCCAACCTATGAACAACCCAAATCAAAGTGCGCACAAGGCACGGCAATTGCCAGGCACTAGACGGCTAGCCTAGACGACTCATCTCAATATCCTGACACCCTGTTTGGAGTAAGACAATCCCCAAAACTAGCTAGGTTACTTGGGGTCGTCTATCTTTAAAATGAGTTAGTTCAAAAATCAAAGTCTTTGCTGAGTACTCAACGTTCCAATACCATTCCCTATTGGCTGATTAGGCCAAAGAATTATTTGTTCCCGCAAGATTTTCAAATCAAACATTTTTTGGGCCAAAATATTATTTTTCAAAAATTGATTCCACTGACTCACAAGTTAGATAATTATTTTCATAGGCTCCACTGGGCCAATCAGTTTATTCCATAAGCACATCAGGCTAACAACGTAGTTTTCGGGATCAAAATATCATTTTTCAAAAGTCAATCTCATACTAAAAGATCATTTCCAAAACTATGTTGAAACAGGGCAAAGAGATCTTTGAGCACAATAAAACAAGTTTCCAAGAGTATTCAGGTTATTTTGCATGTACCCGATCTCAAAAGTCTTTTTCAAGGGTATTCGGGTCATTTTGCCCATACCTGATTCCAAAAAGACTTTTCGAGGGTATTCGAGTAATTTTACCCTTACCTAATTTGAAAAGTGTTCACAACAGTTCCAATAAGGATATTTCGGTCATTTACCGAATACCTTATTCCAAAAGTTTCTATAAAATATTCAAATAAGGATATTTGGATTATTTTCCAAATACCCGATTTCCAAAGGAACTTATTTCAAGAAATTCAAAATTCTAATCCTAAAAGAGCATTAAATGCAAAGTTTCCAATCATGTTTCCATAAAATGTTCCAAGAAGGGCATTCTAGTCAATTTGTGAATACTCGATTCCAAAAATTACCATTTTTTAAAAATCCCAAGTATTTAATCCAAAAAGGACAAAATTTCACAAAATTCATGCTTTAATCATCTGTTAAGTTTCCAAGCCAATTATGATGTTCATTCTTGCCCAAAATGGCATAAAAATAAAATTTGCTCAGATAAACCTTAAATATATTCAGGAATTTCCAAAATGGTGTAAAACGTAGCATTTCATGGATAAGTAAAGCATACTAGCTTTCAAAAGTTTTTAGAAGTCAAAGGGACTCACCTCGTGTCCTAAATAAGCTTTTATCGTTCATGTCGTTTGATTACCATTTTCACCATTTCCAACGTGTTGTTGGCCATTTACCAGAAAACCTACATCAAATATTATTTTTTTATTTTGTTGAGTTTGGTCGAAAAGTAGTCGACGGTTAGCCGACATCCAGTCGACGTGCCCGACGGTTAGCCGACGTTCAGTCGACGTGCCCGACGGTTAGCCGACGTTCAGTCGACGTTGAAAAAAACACACAACAGTCGTTCATGTCGTTTTTTCATCGTTTATTCAATTCTTCCGTTTCCTTTTTCCACATCTTTCCTCTCATTCATTTCATCCCAAAATCATACAATTAATCCTTCTTAATTTCATTTATTTCTTAACGGAAATTCTGGAATTTCCTTTCTTAACACATGATTTTGTTTTGCACATAACTTTCAATCCACAACTCCGATTAGGCTCTATAATATATCAAAACGATCGTACCACTTTTAAATTTGATTTTGTGAAAGCCCTTTCCTGAGTTCAGATTTATGTGACATAATACAAAGGCAAAAACAACCCAAGTAATTGGTCCTAACTCAACTATTCATGTTATCCTTCGATTTCCTTTAACCTTTAACACTTTGAGAACATTAAATTCATTCAATTTTCCCTTCAAATCATTGTTGATCCTTTAATTTTCAGATTCTAACAACTCATAAAAGTCATGTTTACTCAACATAAATTCACTTCCGTCAATCAAAAGATAGAATAATTCATCCTTCTAACAAATTAACTTCCATTTTCATTCCACTTTGATCATCATCTCATCAACCAAGATCAACTCTTTGAACAACCATGAATACTCATTCCTTCATCACACAAAACATAATCCATAAATTCCCTAAGCAGCTGGCACATATAATCACACACAAATTTCACAAGCAAAGTTTATGTATCCTAGCTTATGATCTAAAATCAAGACATGAAAATCATATTTTTCATGTTAAAATTAACATCAATGTAATCACCATTCACCCAACAAAAAATTTAATTCTAGAAAGGTAGGGTTTTTCCTTTGTTATAGAGCTCTTTGGTGTGATTTGCTCCAAGAACCTATCAAGAACACACACACACACACACACACACACACACACACACACACACACATACACACACACACACACACACACACTATTCACCTTTTCTCTCTCTTCTTGCTAATTTCTTTCGATTTCTTGTTCTCTTATTTTATTCTCCAAGGCTGTCGAAAATCTAGCTGTTTTTCAGCCTTCTCACTGCCACAATTCATCAAAATTTTGGCCAAGTAATTTTTTAACTCAATTAATTACATGGTGATTTTCATCTAGGTGTGTTCCAATCACAAATTTACACACAATTTCTCTTGATTTTCTTTCTTAAAATTTCTCTTCTCTTCATTCTTGTGGCTGCCAATTTTTTTGGCTATTTTTCCATCCAATCCACCACCTCTTCATGGATAAATATTGGCCAAATAAATTGATCAATGCATTAATTAAATGGCTCCACAAATGATGTGTTCCTCTTACAATTAAACACATCATTTCTTTATTTATTTTGTAATTCCTTAATTCCATATGTCTTGCATGGATTCTTCATGCAACCTCTCATAAGTTGACACATGTTCATGGGCTACCAATCACAAAATGCCACATGTGCCATTTTTAACCATGATTTCACTTTTTTTCCGAAATAATAAAAAATCGGGTTCGAAATGGAATTTTTTTTTATTTTTCCATTCAACTCTAAAAATTCCACTGAATCCATTGGAAATACTTAAATTCTTCAATTCCTCCTCAGTTTGGTCAAATTCATGGTCAAAATCGCTGGTGCGGTCAAAATGACAAAAATGCCCTCGATAACCCAAATAGTTTAATTCACACCAAAATTGCATTTCATCACAGTAATAAATTTCCATTCTCAACGTACCCTCAAATTCTTATTTTACTAATAGTAGTAGCCTTCTAAATATTTAGCGTACGGGTACAACAAATCTAATAATTATATCCATGTCCTGACAAATGCTATTTTACCAAAATATTCACTTCATTATACTGATCACTTTTTGTTCTAGCCATTAATACCAATTCTCATCCTATTACAAGTAGTAGGCAATCGAAGGTTAAAATTATAGGGTATTACAATCTCCCCTCCTTACAAAAAATTTCGTCCTCAAAATTAGCTTACTCCTAGAATAACTCCGAATACTTTTTCAACATCTTCGCTTCCATTTCCCAGGTCGCGTCTTGCATTTGATGA
Source organism: Voacanga thouarsii (assembly GCA_026120185.1). NCBI lineage: Eukaryota > Viridiplantae > Streptophyta > Magnoliopsida > Gentianales > Apocynaceae > Voacanga > Voacanga thouarsii. The sequence goes on along the minus strand of JANUWF010002383.1, from coordinate 1,899,176 downwards.
TGATTCCACAACACTTTTACAAATGAAATTTTCTTATTCTGCAATTCCTTTTCAGCATACTCTAAGATCTTAATAGGCTTTTCCTCATACTTCAAGTTTGGAGTCATTTCAATAGGCTTTTCATTCAAAACGTGTGTAGGATTAGCTACATACTTCCGAAGTTGGGAGACATGAAATACGTTATGAATGCCTTGAAGCTCTACTGTTAACTCTAATAGATAAGCTATCTTCCCAATCCTCTCGACAATAGGGAATGATCCAACGTACCTAGGTGCTAACTTCTTCCTTTGTCCTCTGGTTCCCAATTGTCGTTGTAGAGTCAAATACATGATCTCCTTCTGTAAACTCCAAATCTCTCTTGTGTCGATCTGCATAACTTTTTGTCTAGTCTGAGCTGCCTCTAACTTGATTTTGATAATTTCTCCAGCTTGTCGAACGTTTTCAAGATCAAAAGCATCTTGTTCACCCGTTCTCCATCCTAAATTTTCCCAATACAACGGGGGCTGACATTTCCCTCCATATAAGGCTTCAAACGGGGCCATTCCAATTGTTGATTGATAACTATTATTGTATGTGAATTTTGCATACGCTAAATTATCAATTCATTTAGTTCTAAAATCCAAAGTGCAAGCCCGCAACATGTCTTCCAAAATTCTATTCACCCGTTTAGTCTGTCTATCTGTCTATGGGTGCGTTACTGTGCTGAACTTTAATGTTGTCTCATATCTCTACTGCAATTTAGTCCAAAACTTTGAAGTAAATCTAGGGTCTCGATCTGACACAATACTAGAGGGTACTCCATGTAATCTGATTACTTCCTCCATATAAACCTTACTTAACTTCTCTAAAGAATCCCATTGGTTAATGGGAATGAAATGAGTAGACCTAGTTAGTTGATCCACTATCAGTCATATGGTATCTCACAGTCCTACTGCCGTGGGTAATCCCGTAATGAAATCCATGCTAATTTCATCCCATTTCCACGATAGAATAGGTAATAGCTGTAATAACCCTCCAGGTCATTGCTAATCGGCTTTCACCTGCTGACAAGTTAAACATCGAGCCACAAAGTTTGAAATGTCCTTCTTCATACCAATCCACCAATAACACTGTTTCAAGTCATGATACATCTTTACTATTCCTGGATGAATGGTATACTTACTTCGATGTGCCTTTATTAAAATATCTTATCTCATTGCGGATTGTTTCAGAAAACAATTGATCTCAGTAACAAATAATCCCATCATTGTCCTTTCGGAGTTCACCTCCTCCCTTTCTCGTCTCTTTTTGCACCAACTTTTACAACTCTTCATTTTTATCTTGCTATCCTTTCAACTATTATAGGAAAGCAGGCTGAATGGAGATATTACTCATTCTTATTTATTTGTTTACCACAAATTCTTCCAATTCTAGAATTTGTAACATCCGAAGATCTGTTAAATGTGCCTTCCTACTAAAGTCATCTACTACCATGTTTGCTTTTCCAGGGTGATATTTAATTGGACACCGGAATTCTTCCAAAAATTCCATCCACCTACATTGCTTCATGTTTAAATCCTTTTGAGTTAAAACATATTTCAAACTTTTATGGTCAGTGAAGACTTCAAACTCAGCTCCATACAAATAATGTCTCCATTTCTTAAGAGCAAACAGAATAGCTGCTAACTCCAAGTCATGTGTGGGGTATTTTTCCTCATGGGGTTTCAATTTCTTAGAAATATAAGCTATCACTTTTCTCTCCTGTATTAATACTCCTCCCAATCCTTCTTTTGATGTATTCATGTACACCTCATAAGGTTTGTCCATTATCAATAATGCCAAAACAAGAGCAGAACTTAACATTTTCTTTAGTTCTTGGAAACTTCTCTCACACTTTTTGGTCCAAACATAAGGAACTTTTTTTTAAGTTAAGTTAAAGGTGAAGCTATCTTAGAAAATCCCTCAATAAACCATGGTAATATCCTACTAATCCTAGAAAACTTCGTATTTCAGTTGGAGTCTCGGGATGTTTCCAATTGGTTATCGCTTCAACTTTTGCAAGATCTACCATAATCCCGTCTTTGTATATCACATGTCCCAAGAATACCACTTCTTGCAGCCAAAACTCATACTTACTGAATTTTGCATATAATTTGGCCTCCTGTAACTTCCCTAATACTTTTCAAATGTGTTGTTCATGTTCTTGAGGATCCTTAGAATACACTAGGATATCGTCTATAAATATAACAACAAAACTGTCTAAGTAAGGCTGAAACATCCAGTGCATCAGGTCCATGAAAACATCAGGTGCATTGGTAACACCAAAAGACATCACTACAAACTCAAAATGTCTATATCATGTGTTAAATGCAGTTTTTGGTATATTCTCCTCCCGAATCTGAACTTGGTGATAACCCTCCCTTAAGTCTAACTTCGAAAACATCTTGCTCCTTGTAACTAGTCAAACAATTCATCAACCATGGGCAGTAGATATTTATTTTTCACCGTCATTGCATTCAACTCTCGATAATCTATACACATCCGTAGTGACCATCTTTCTTCTTAACAAACAATACAGGTGCTCCCCAAGGTGAAGTACTAGGCCGAATGAATCCTTGCTCCATTAATTCCTGTAATTATTTCTTAAGCTCCTATAGTTCTGTAGGTTCCATTCTATAAGGAGTTCTTGAAACTAGTTCTGATGTTGGCACGAAATTAATAAAAAACTCTACTTCTCTCTCCAGTGGTAATTCCTTCAATTCTGTTGGAAAAATATCCAAATACTCGTTTACCATAAGGACATCTTCGGGTTTCTTAATCTCTCCTGGCTTATTAATCACATAATCTAAGTATCCAGTACACGCTTTCCTAATCATCTTTCGGGCCTTGAGTCCCGATATAAAAGCATCACTTTTTCTTCCAGTATCGCCTTCAAATTCCAATATAGGATTCTCAGGCCAACGAAATTGTACTACCTTATGTCTACAGTCAACTTGAGCATGATGCTGAGATAGTCAGTCCATGCCCAAGATAGCATCGTAGTCCTCTATGGGCAAACATATCAAATCTCTTCCCAATATTTCATTCTCTACCAAAATCTTACATCCTTTATGTATTTTCTCACTATTTATTTACTTTTTCAATAGGGTACTTATTGGAATGTATGCCCTCTAGACTAGGTTTTTGAGGTAATATGAATTTATTAATAAAAGAATTTATTCTCAAAATTTATTTGTGAATTTACATATTATTTGTACATGATTTACGTTTGGAAAGGACCCGTTGTGGTTAAGTAAGTGATCAATATGAATTGTGATCTTTCATAGTAAGGTATGAATTACTGGTTACTTAATACATAAACGTTTGTTCTTAATTGATTAGTGAGAATGGGAATCTCATCATGTTTAGGTTATTGTGTTATGAATTCCAAATGGAGAATGGCTTACCTTTAGCCAGTGAGTAGTCCACTCATTTCATAGCATGAGCGCATTTTGAATATGTAAAACAGGACCTGTAATAGTAGTTTTTAAAAGTACTATTTAGAAGAAATCCAGACTATTACTACTATAGCGTAGACTAATACTCTACCACTTGAGTATAAGCTGGTGGTCTGATGAAACTGGAAGCATGTACTTTGATATGCTGTAGTTGAGGTTCTATCGTAGAGCCGATTTACTTGTATGTTGGGTATATATGACTAGTTAGTTAAGATAAACTTGTACAAGATAGCTTCTGCGTTATATCGTCCCTTGTGACTATTCAAATGATCTAAATATCCAGGGCTTTGGGGAATATGAGTTGGGTATTTGCTTTAGGGTAGCTCCCTTGGAAAGCGAAAATATTCCAGGAGTCATAGATTATTGGATTAGAGGTCTAAGGATGGTAGATGTCTTTTAGTGAGGTGTTAGTACACTCTTCCTCTCTAAATTTACAGCGATGCATTGGGGGGTATTTTAGTCATAACACTTGTAGTTCAGAGATTTTGCTAATGCAGCATTATCCTTGGGGTCAATATTTTCTTATGGTAATAGTAGAAAATATTAAAAATGCAAAATACAACTATTTCTATAGTAGGGGTATTTTGGTCATTTTAGTAGCCAAGGCAATGTGTCTTTTGGTCCTCGGAATAGCCTATAAGTCTTGATGGGTTTGGGTTGAGGGATTGGTCTTATATAGAATGGATTTTATTTTATTCGAGTAGCCTGGTTTATTTATTAGGCTAGAATAAAATAAAAGGTCTAAATAGAGAGAATTATATATTGGCTCAATTGGGTCATTTAATTAATTTAATTATTAGGCTTGTATCAGTCCATGAATAATTATATTAAATTAAAGGCTTAATCCAATGAATTGGGCCATAGGTCTAAAGGCCTGTTTAATGGCTTAACATGACGTGGGCCTTAGGGCTTCTATTTAATTTTTGAATGCCCGGATAATAACCTATGATTAAGGTGGTTAGGATTCAGAGGGCAATAAAAGAGGTTCATTAGAGCATGTTCTTTTTTTTCCTCAAGCTATTTTTCGGCTTCTTCTTCTCTCTCATGCATGTGTTCTCTATGAAAACAAGAATAGAGATATGTCTCTCCTAATTAATGCTCAATAGCATTTAGTTGGAGTAGGAAGATCATCCTCTTCTTCCATAGCTTTCACCAGGCATTTCAAGCAAGGTTATATTCCGATAGCCAAAAGGAGTCGTGTTGATGCCCAGAAGAAGTTGTCAGCTTGCAGGACAACAGCATGAAGAATCGATCTCAAACCGAGGCGCCGTCATCCCCTAGACCACTAAAGAAACGTAGAGGTAAACAGATTTCATGCAATGCTCTATTTTTTATTTTGTTCTGTAGCATGCTTTGGTGTCTTCATTTTTGCCATATTAACGTATAAGTGGTATCAGAGCATTGGCTTCTATGGTAATATAGGTTTCATGTTAGTGAATAAAACCGGTCAGATGATTAAAATTAGTGATCCGTCGTGTTTTTTGATACGGGTAGATTCCTCTATAAGTCTTACGGTTGAGACATAGGAACACTATAAATGTTTTTTTTTTTTAAAGCTTTCATAGTGTTTGTGTAAGCCTATAATTAAAGGCATAGGCATTTGTGGATTGTTTTGGATGAAATCCATGAAAAAAAATCGAGACCTAGAACAGTTGCAATGCATAGAGGAATTTGGAGAAGAAGGTCATTGTAGCAGCTGAGCTATGAAGCCAAGCCATTGAAGCCGAGCCGTGCTGCATAATGTGAGAGGAGCCGAAGCCATCCAAGCCAGCCGTTGCTTGGAGCCGCAGCCAGGCCCGAGTTGGCCTCAGCTCCATAGCTCGCGGGAGGAAGCTTCCTTGCAGAAGCCCAATTTCTGAGAAAATTGGGTAGCAGCGTGGGGACCCGAGTCAGGGGCACCCGCCTGGATTGCGGTCCATGGGTTTTTCCCATGGGCCATGATCCAATGTGGACCAGCGGGAGACTTTTTTTTTTTTTTTTTTTTAGGTTTCTGGTCCCATATCAAGTGAAGTTATTTTTATTAGAATAGTTAATATTCTTTGAATATTTTGCATGAAAAATAATAGTAAAGGAAATTTAGGATTAAACAAGACCATTAATTAATTAAGGTATTTAATTCTATTACGTAGACACTTAGGTTAAAAGAATAGAAAAGCATGAAAACGTTTACAGTTTTCTAGCATGCTTATTTCTTTTTGTACCCTATATGCGCGTTTTCTCAAAAACCAAAGTCTTCGGAAAATTTATGACAAGAAAAATATTTTTCAAATTAAAAAAATGGTTATTTTTAACTTGGACAAAAATTAATCCTTGAATATTTTCTCAAAGGATTTAATCATTGACATAGAAAATATTTTGAATTTAGATTTTTTGTAAGTTAAAATAGAAAGCCATTTTTGTTTTATTTTTACACTAGAAAATTATTTTTGTCAAATAAAACGAGAGACCAAAGTCTCTAGAAAGTTTAAAAAGGAAATCTTTGGAAATCTTTAAGGTCTTAACCGTGTAAAATAAATTCATAGAAAATTTCTTAAAAGATTTTACCTTGACATAGAGATTTATGAATTTAGATGTTTTACGAAGAGTTAAGGGATACTTAATGGGATATTTTCAAAAAGATATTTTCTTTAAAAAAAAAACTCCTTATTTTAAAAGACTAAGTGGGAGAGGGGTTCCAACGGCTCCACGGCTTCCATCACAATCCTCATTAGAGATCGTAGGTCCCATCGCATCACCTTGCGAGTAAACTCGTATAGGATGGAGATACCACATGGATCTAGAACTAATAGATAGATGTAATTAATAACCCGGGATACGTGTTATGATCGGCCAGCCCACGTTGGAGGTTATAGTACGAGGAATGTCCATAGGAAATGAGAAGAAACAACCATCCCATCGATGGAGTTATCTTCTAGATCATTACCTAGAAGGGAAATTAATTTGTGGTGGTTAATACACTTAGCTTAGAAAACTATTAATCTTCCCAAGAAGCTATGTTAATTTTTCAAAGAGCTAAATTAATCATATTAAAGATAATAGTGATAGGATTAACTATTATTAGATTTAATATGAGGATAAAGTCACAAATTATTTTATTTTTCACAAACTAAGTTTTCTTTTATTTTTGATTTTTCAAAAATGGTTAGTAGAAGTTCTTTTATTTCTTTGGTCATTATTCTCTAAGAGAATAAGTTAACGAGTCCAAATTATGTAGATTGGAAAAGAAATTTGGATATTATACTCACTCTTGAGGAGCATAAGTATGTCCTCTACGAAACCTGTCATGTTATCGGGCAAGGTTCCACCGATGTTGAGCACGAGGCTAAGAAGGCATGGAAAAAGGCTGACAAGATAGCTCGTTGCTACATGTTGGCCTCAATGTCTAATGTGCTCCAGTCCAAATATGAGCACATACCACTGCATATGATATGAGCCAGTCATTAGCCACGATTTTCACAGATAAGAGTCAGCCCACAAGGCAGGAAGCTCTTAGAATGATCATAAACACTAAGATAGTGGATGAAGCATTAGTTAGGGAGCATATGCTCAAAATGATTGTTGCTTTCATGGAAGTGGAAGTCTTAAAGGCTGTTATTGACCTCGAGAGCCAAGTAGACATGGTTTTTGAATCTCTGATAAGCTCTTTTACTCAATTCAAATTGAACTACAACATGAATAAGTTAAACATGAGTTTAACTAAGTTAATGAAAGAGCTCCAGGTGGCGGAGAAGGTCATAAAGCCACAATCCAAGGTTATGATTGCTAGGGTTTCTTCTTCCAGAATTGGGCCCAAGCCCAAGAAGTTTAAGAAGAAGAAAGGAAACGCAGTAACCCAGCCTAAGAACCAACCCAATAAGCTAAAGGGTAAGTGCTTCAAGTGCGGGTAGAAAGGATACTGGAAAAAGGAGTGTCCAGAGCTTCTAGCCAAGAAAAACCCTACAGGTATTATTCTCTATCTAAAGTCAGTTTCAATGGTTGGATCAACTTCCACTTGGATTGTTGATTCTGGAGCCACTGATCATATCTATAACTTTTCGTAGAGGTTTAGGAAGATAAGAAGACTCCAGAAGGGCAAGCATGTACTACGAGTAGGAAATGGAGTGCAAGTATGGGCCCTTGTAATGGGAGAGCTGGATCTTGTTTTGATTGTGATAGAGTAGTTATATTGAAGGATATTTTATATATACTTGGATTTAGACAGAATTTGGTTTCAGTTGCAAAACTGTAAATCAAGGATATTCTGTTTCTTTCCATTCTGGCATTACTATTAGTAGAAATGGAGAAGTTCTTTGTTCTAGGCACATGTATAGAAACTTATTCTTCTTAAATCCTACAAATAATCAAATAAATAATACTCAAACTGAATCTTTAAATAGGAAGAGAAAGACCAATATCAATGACTCATATATTTAGTATATAAGGTTGGGTCATATTAACTCAACCAGAATTCAGAGGTTAACCCATGATGGGCCCTTGGGCTCATTAAGATTAGAAAGTTGGCCTCAATATAAATCCTGCCTTATAGGAAAAATGACCAAAAGGTCGTTTACCCAAAAGGCCGATAAAGCCAAAGAGATATTGGGCCTTGTTCACATTGATGTGTGTGGTCCTTTGTCTACACCAGCTAGAGGGGGTTTTGAGTACTTCATCACTTTCACAGATGATTATACAAGGTTTGGTTATATCTACCTAATGAGGAGTAAGTCTGACTTTTTTAACAAGTTTAAAGAGTTTAAGGCTGAAGTGGAGCGTCGGACAGGTAAACTGATTAAAACCTTATGATTAGATCGTGGTAGAGAGTACCTCCTCGGTGAATTCAATGATTACATGGTACATCATGGGATAGTATCCCAACTCTCTGCGTTAGGGACACCCTAGCAGAATGGAGTAGCTGCGAGAAGGAATAAGACATTGATGGAAATAGTATGAAGTATGATATCCCATGCTACTTTTCTGGTCTCTTTTTGGGAATATGCCTTGGAAACAACAGCATATATTCTGAACTTGGTACCTTCTAAGTTAGTACCTAGGATACCCTATGAGATGTGGACTAGGCGTAAGCCAAGTCTGAATCATCTAAGGATATAATGCTGTCCAGCTTATGTATTGATCAAGGGAGATTATTTAGAACCAAGATCAGAATTATGCTATTTTGTTGGGTATCTAAAAGGGATAAAAGGAGGTTACTTTTATCATCTCAATGAGCAGAAAGTACTGGTAAGTACTAATGCCAAATACTTGAAGGATGATCAAAGTACTTTCATTAAAGGTTTAACGAGGTTGGAACTTGAAGAGAAGTTATCTTCGGAATCAACTTCTTTAGACCCGATTGTGGAATAAGAAGAGGCACAGCCTCAAGAACCTGTATAAACGGAGTCTCGTCGTAGTGGGAGGGTATCTAAGGTTCCAGAAGATGGATTGAAGAGGCTTTTGAGCTGGTCTCTGACCATTAGGAACAAGATCTCACTAGATACGAGGAGGCTATTACTGATACCGATGCAAATCTATGGCATGAAGCAATGAAAGTCGAGATTGAGTCTATGTACTTCAATCAGGTTTGAGATCTTGTAGCTTCACCTGAAGGGATAAAACCCATTGGGTGTAAGTGGGTATACAAGAGGAAAAGGGGAGTGGATAGGAAGGTGAAAACTTTCAAAATTAGGCTTATGGCAAAAGGGTATATTCAGAAAGAGGGAAATGATTATGAGAAAACCTTTTCCTTGGTAGCCATGCTTAAGTCCATACATATCCTTCTTGCCATCACATGTCATTATGACTACGAGATATGACAAATGGATGTCAAGATAACATTTCTTAATGGCTATCTTAGTGAAGACATCTATAGGTCCCAACTGGAAGGTTTTATTGCTAAAAGGCTAGGAACAAATAGTTTGCAAGCTTAAGAAGTCCATTTATGGACTTAAGCAGGCATCTAGAGCATAGAACATTCATTTTGACAAGACTATAAAGTCTTACAGTTTCATTCAAAATAAGGATGAACTATGCGTGTATAGGAAATTGGAAGGTAAAAATGTAGTTTTTCTTATCCTATATGTGGATGACATTCTACTCATTGGGAATGATGTAGAAACATTGTTATCTACTAAGGTTTGGTTGTCTAGTCAATTCGGTATGAAAGACTTGGAAGAAGCCAGTTATATCCTCGGGATTAAGCTTCTTAGAAATAGGAAGCAGAGAATGTTAGGATTATCTCAAGCGATATACATTGATAAGATGCTGGCCAAGTTTAGAATGGACTCATGCAAAGAAGCTCTAATCCCTTATAAACATAGGTTGTTTTTTTGTTCAAAGGACTATTATAAGTCCTAAGAAGGAAAATATAGAATGAGTTGGATTCTCTACACTTCGGCTGTGGGAAGTCTCATGTACGCCATGGTGTACACTAGGCCAGATATCTACTTTGTCGTAAGCTTAGTTAGCAAATATCAGTCAAACCCTGGGAAAATTTATTGGTAAGCTATAAAGTATATTCTCAAGTACCTCAAAGGTACGAGAGATTATATGCTGGTTTACAGGGCTGATGACTTAGTTCCTACTGGATACACAAACTCAGACTTTCAGATAGATAAGGATGAGAGAAAATTCACTAGTGGATATGTCTTCACCTTATCTGGAGGAGTTGTTTCAAGAAGGAGTATCAAGCAATCTTGCATTGCTGACTCAATCATGGAAGTTGAGTATGTGGCAGCTTCAAAGGCATCTACGGAAGCAGTATGACTCTGAAAGTTCCTTTCAGAACTTAGAATCATGCCACACATGAATAGATCGATTGTGGTGTATTGCGACAACACTAGAGCAGTCTCGCAATCCAAAGAACTTAGGAACCATAAGAAGGGGAAACACATCGAGAGGAAGTACCACCTGATCTAAGATTTCATCTAGAGACAAAAAATCGTAGTGGAATAGATAGCCTTGGAGAACAACCTAGCAGATTCCTTCACCAAGCCTTTGGCTAAGAGAGTCTTCAAGAGACACTTAGACACCATAGAGGTGGGCACCTATGGACTTTCTTAGTCTTAGAGTGCAAGTGGAAGATTGTTGGAATGTATGCCCTTTAGACTAGGTTTCAGATGTAATTATCAATTTTATTAATAAAAGAATTTATTCTCAAAATTTATTTGTGCACAATTTATGTTTGGAAAGGACCCATTATGGTTAAGTGATCAATGTGAATGGTGGTATTTTACAATAAGGTATAGATCATGAGTTACTTAATACAATAACATTTGTTCTTAACTAATTGGTGAGAATGAGAATCTCATTATATTTAGGTTATTATATTATGAATTCCAAATAGGGAGTGGCTTACCTTTAGCCAGTGAGTAGTCCACTCACTTCATAGCATGAGCGTATTTTGAATACGTAGAACAGGACCTGTAATAGTAGTTTCTAAACGTACTATTTAGAAGAAACTGAGACTATTACTGCTACAGTGTGGACTAATACTCTACCGTTGAGTATGAGTTGATGGTTGGATGAAGCTGAAAGCATGTACTTTGATATGCTGTAGCTAAGATTCTATCATAGAACCGATATACTTGTATGTTAGGTATATGTAACTAGTTAGTTAGGACAGATTTGTACAAGATAGCTTATGTGCTATATCGCCCTTTATGACTATTCAAATGATCTAAATATCTAAGGCCCTGGGGAACATGACTTGGTGTTTGCTTTAGGGTAGCTTCCTTGAAAAGCAGAAATATTTCAAGAGTTATGAATTATTGGATTAGGGGTTTAAGGATGGTAGATGTCTTTTAGAGAGGTGTTAGTACACTTTTCCTCTCTAAATGTATGGCACTGCGTAGAGTGATATTTTAGTCATAACTCCTATAGGTCGGAGACTTTGCTAACGCAACATTGTCCTTGGAGTCAATATTTTCTTATGGTAAAATTAAAAAATATTTAAAATGCAAAATACAGCTATTTCTATAACAGAGGTATTTTGGTCATTTTAGTAGCCAAGGCGATGTGTTTTTTGGTCCTTGGAATAGCCCATAAGTCCTTATAGGTTTGGGTTGAGGGATTGGTCTTGTATAAAACGGATTTTATTTTATTCAAGTAGCCTGGTTTATTTATTGGGCTAGAACAAAATAAAAGGTCCAAAGAGAGAGAATTATATATTAGCTTATTTGGGTTATTTAGTTAATTTAATTATTGGACTTGTATTAGTTCAAGAATAATTAAATTGAATTAAAGGCTTAACCCAATGAATTGGGCCAAGGGTTGAGGTTTATATTGGTCCATTGGGTTATTTAATTAATTTAATTATTAAGCTTGTATTAATCCAAGAATAATTAAATTAAATTGAAGGCTTAACCTAATGAACTGGGCCATAGGTCTAAAGGCCTGTTTAATAGCTTAACTTGACGTGGGCCTTAGGGCTTTTGTTTGATTTTTGAATGCCCGAATAATAACCTATGATTAAGGTGGTTGGGATTTAGAGGGCAATAGAAGAGGTTTATTAGAGCACGTTCTTTTTTTCCTTAAGCTATTTTTATGCTTTTTCTTCTCTCTCGTGCTTGTGTTCTCTGTGAAAACAAGAATAGAGACGCGTCTCTCCTGATTAATGCTTAATAGCATTTAGTCAGAGTAGGAAGATCATCCTCTTCTTCCATAGCTTTCACCAGGCATTTCAGGAGGGATTATATTCTAATAGCCAAGAGGAGTCACGTTGATGCCCAAAAGAAGCCATTGGCTTGCATGACAACAGCCTGAAGAATTGATCTCAGAACCAAAAGCGGTTTAGATCGAGGCAAAAGCACATCCTAGACCAGTGAAAAAACATAAAAATAAATAGCTTTCATGCGATGCTTTGTTTTCGGTTTTGTTCTGTAGCATGCTTCAGTGTCTTCATTTTTGCCATATTAATGTACTGTACTAACAATCATTTCATATGAAGTTTCTTCCCTTTTAATCCCCATGTATCAAGAAATGAATTTGTAACAAAGAAATGCATAGAATCGGGATCTATCAATACTTTAGCATCATGATAAAAAATAAGAAGCGTGCCTTCCACTACTGTGGCATGATTATCTATATTTTCCAATGCAACCACTCGAGCATTCACTTATGGTTTGGCGGCTATGGGTCTTGAGGTAGAAGTTGTCCTGGATTCCATCTTCCTAGTCCTGGCTTTTGCCCTTGATTTTTTCCTCCTAATTAACTCAATCCTTCTGTCCTTCGAGGGTGAGGACAATTGAAACTCTTATGCCCTGCCTCTCGGCAGTTGAAGCATCTAAAAGAGGGTTGTCCTCCAGTCGGGCCTCCTTTTCTCTGCATTTTTCCTTTCTTCTGCCATTTGGGCCCTACAGATCGTTTCTGATATCCACTTCGATTTCTTTCACTCGACTGTTCAATGTCAGCCATTTCTGTCCTGGAAGCCATCTTTGCTACAGCATTATAACTAGTGGGAGCTATGCTCGCCAGTACTCTTTTCAAGTATGGCCGTAGGCCTTTTACGAAACGTCTAATCCTGTCTATCTCTAAATGTACCAGAAGTGGACAATATTTTGACAGTCTAGTGAATTCATTGGCATACTGACCCACCGTACGACCACCCTATCGAAAAGCTTGAAATTCGTCCTCATTCTTTTCTACTACCTAATTGGGAATAAACTCCTTCTTGAAACTAGCTTTGAAATCTATCCACTCCCACTCCCATTGATCCATTTCTCTTGTCCACCAATCTTCAGCGAGTCCTTTTAGCTAAAATATGGTACGTTGCACTTTTCTCTACTCTAAGTAATTCAAAGCTGTAAAAATCTTCTCCGTTTGTTCGATCTAGTTTTCAACCTCTTGTTTTGAATTAGGTCACCCTTGAAATTGCAGAGGTGAAATTTCAAAAAGCATTCAAGAGCTCGATCCAATTCGAATTCACTTCCTTAACTTCCCCTACTCCTATTCTCATTCGTTGTAGCATTCTCATTTACTTTGGTGGCAGTCTCAATCAACTGTTGAATAGTGTCAGTCATTTTCTGGAAGGTTTGAAACATAGAATGGTCCAAAGTTGCAAGGTGGAAACCTTCCACATACGGCTCCTCCACTGTTGGCTCAGGGTGGTTTCGAGTAATTCGTGATGATCGTCTGGGGATTTGTTTAGAAGGCATCTATACGGTTCATAAGGTTTTGCTGGTAAAACATTGTAACAAAGCTCAAAAGTAAGCACATAAGGGGATATAGTACATATAGTAAGAAACATAACACATATTAATTCCTGTCAAAACACAAAGTCAGTATAAAATTTACGTGCTGAGCACTCTGTCATATCTAATATACACTGGCTAAACTTACATGTCCTACTATATATATCTACATCTCATTCTCCTACTTGTCATTATCGTTGTCCGAAACAAGAGGTCTTGAGTCAGTAGAAACTGTGTAGGACTCAGGAGAGTCAAGCCCCTCATCTCCATTCATATCAGGGTTAATCCAAATGCCTGGAGCCAGAATACCCTCTACCTCAAGCTCTAGTAACCAAGCCTCTATCTCCGGGTCTATCTTCAACTCCTTCTCGGGCTCCTCACCTACAGGCATCTCCACATCGGGTACCTTCTGATCCTCTCCTACCTCAGTAACCTCCAACCCTGGCATCTCCTCCTCTAATACTCTCGGATTGTCCCCGCCAAATACCTCCTCGTCATCCCCGGGCAACACTGCATCATCGGAGATATTGTCCTCTGATAAAGAATAAATTAGTCATATTTTTTCTAGTTATTTGAGGTTCTTTTGTGATACATTTTGTTCAATAATTAGTCATATTCCTTTATATTTGAGATTTTACCCTTGGAAAGGTATTTTGTTCATTATTAAAGATTTTTGGGGTAAAACGAAACAAAAACGTCGCAAAACATATTAGAGGCAGCGCTGGCTAGGGCACTGGAATCGGTGCAGGCCATGCACTGTTAACACAAACTTCCAAACGATGAAAAAATTGGTGAAATAGAGCAAAAAAGAGTGGAACCGACGCCGGCTCCAAAAGTCAAGGCGGCCGGCTACATTCTAGTCTTTATTGTGCAAAATTTGAAAAAAATCCGCGAACAAGTAGAGAACTAGAACACAACTGGTGCCGGCTCCGAGAGTCTAGGCGACACCGGCTATGCCCTGAAGTTAAGGTGGTGCTTGATTTTTTTCTACGCGGTTTTTGGTAATCTGTGGAGTTTTAGTATCTTCCAACTTCTACTCGTCCAAGAACATTGTACCTATGAGTTTAGGCACTTCCTAACCCTATAAATAGATGGAAAACAGAAGGGAAAATAGGAAAATTCATTGATCATCGTAGAAAATCACTCAATCAAATGAGGAATTCTTCAATTCAAGGAGGGTTGTACAAGAAGGTTTTTAAAGGAAGAAGAAAGAGGCTTGCCTATGAATGCTTTCTTTTACTTTGTTTTTTTTTCTTGAAGAATGATATGTTAATTGTTTTATTGTAATTCAACATTGTTTTAGATATTCATGATTTTTAGAGTTATTTGATCTTTTGATTAATTGGTTGTTCTTCTTGGTATTTAATTACTTGGGCGTATTACAAGATTAATTGGTTGTTTCTTTTCATTCAATTGCTAGACCAAAGAGGTTAATGGTGGTTGCAATTGATTAATTTCATATTTATTGGCTGTTAACTTGCTAGACCAAAGAGGTTAATTGCTGAGGATTGAGTAATTAAAGGTTAATTGATGTTTACCAGACTAAGGATTCATTGATTAATTTCATGTTTTAAATTTGCCAGACCAAGAAAATTTAATCAAGAATTGTGTTTAATGCATCTTGTGGATGAATTAGTTGAGGTAGACCAAGTGATGCTAATTTATTTAGAAGGTAGTAATTAGTTGAGACAAACCAAGTGATGCTAATTTATCTAGAAGGTAGTAATTAGTTGAGACAGACCAAGTGATGCTAATTTATCTTAATCCTTCATGGTGCCAAGAGAATGATTAGTTATGAAAATGGTTAGGTACTTTAAGATCATGTTTGTCTAAACAATTGTTTGAGTTACATACTTCTCCATCCTTGACATGTATATATTTTTATTTTTATTTTCTTTTGTTTGATTTTATTTCGTTTTCAGTTTATTGAGTCGGTTAAACAATGAAAGAAAAGTAATTAATGTATACTTATTCCTTGAGGATCGACACTCGTTTGAACCCTATGCTTGGTTAATGACGAGTACGCTTACTCGTATGTGTAATTTGGGTTTAACGTTTTAATATAAACTTGATTAGGATTATGCTTAGTTTTTACGTGATTTTTATACCTAAATCCATACGCATCAAGTTTTTTGCGCCATTGCCGGGGAACAATAGCATGAAAGCTTAGATTTTGTTGATTTAACCATGTAAATATATAAATATGTAAATATGTAAGATATGTATGATTGTTTTTTTTACAAAAAGGTGGTGTCTTTTGTGTTTCATGTATTCTTGTACACCCTTGTACCCTAACTTAACTTACTAACTTTGACTATGTTGATTTACTAATTTTGTAACCTTTTAATTTTATTTTAATCATTAATTCTGTTCTCTAACTTACTTCTCGTTTTCTTTGGTGTTATCCTTGGTACATGACCCAAAAATTCGAAGGCGAGATAGTCGATTTTGACCCTGAAATCGAAAGGACATTGTCAAAAATTCGCCGGACAATTCAAAGGAACTTGATCGTCGAAATGGATGGTGCTCAAAACAACAATGCTGGGAATGGTAGGAGGGTTATGGATGACTTTGTAAAATCCACAATCTCGGGCATAGGCTCAAGTATCACTAGGCCTGGGATAGATGTAAACAATTTCAAAATAAAGCCCAACATTATCCAAATAGTGCAAAATATGGTTCAATTCGATGGGCTACCTGAAGAAGATCCCAATGCTCACCTAGCTAGTTTTCTTGAGATTTGTGATACTTTCAAAATGAATGGTATTTCTGAGGATGCCATAAAGTTAAGACCTTTCCCGTTTTCTTTGAGAGATAGAGCTAAATCTTGGTTGAAGTCTTTACCTACAAGTTCTATCACTACTTGGAATGCCCTAGTTGAAAAATTTTTGGCCAAATATTTTCCTCCAGCTAGGACAACCAAACTTAGGAACGAAATCTTTGCCTTCCAACAATCAGATTTTGAGCCCTTATATGAAAGTTGGGAGAGATTTAAGGAGATGTTTAGATGCCCACACCACGGATTAGAGCTGGGAATGCAGATGCTTATCTTTTTGAATGGCCTCACGTTCGCAACATGGCAAGTGGTGGACTCTTTTGTAAGGGGTTCCATCAATCATAAGACCCCAGAACAGGTATTTGAGCTTATTGAAAATTTGGCTTCTAATAACTATTCTTAAGGAAGTGCAAGGTCTAGAACTAGTGCGCAAGGAGTATACAAAGTGGATGTTGTGGCAGCATTAAAGGCTAAGGTGGACGCCTTAACCTAGAAGATGGAACAGTTGGTGATGCCTCAAGGCTAGGGTTTAAATGTAAGTTTTGATTTCTATGGAGAAGGACACCCCAATCATGAATGCCAAAAGATGGGATCACTTCAAGAAACTTCAGAGCAAGCGGCCTTCGCAGGTAATGTCCGGTCAGGTAACAATCCTTATAACTCTACCTATAATCCTGGTTGGCGAAATCACCCTAATTTCTCTTGGAGCAATGGGAATCAACCTAGGTAAGGTTCTTTCAATTTTGGAGGCAATCAAAGGAACCAAAACCCTATGACCAACACTGCAGCACCTCCAAAGCCACCATTGGAAGAGTTGATTGGCCAATTGGTAAGTACCACGGAGATTAAGTTCTAAGGAGTCGATATGACAACAAGGAACCTAGAGGCCTCCATGCGCAATTTGGAGAACCAAATTGGTCAACTAGCCAAACTCTTGGGAGATCGTCCAGCGAGGACATTACTAGGGAATACTGAGGAAAATCCACGGGATCAAAACCGTGGGAAATATTGAAGCCTTTTTACTTTACTTTACTTTCCGTTTTTGTGATTAAGACAATTTTTATTCCTATCATTTTGATTGATTGTTTTTTTTATTCAAGTGCATTATTCAGCATTAGTGTGTTTTTCGCATTATTATTAAAAAAAAAAAAATTCTGGAGAACTGGACAGAACCAAGCCGGCACCAGTTCCACGAGCCAGGACCGGTGCCGGTTCCTGTCGAGTAGGTGCACTCTTAAGGGCCATTTTGGCCACTTTTTCTTCAAAATCTCTATTCTCCCTCTCAAATTCTTTCAAGCCTACGCCGGCTTCATATCCTCCACTTCCCAAAATTTGATTTTTCAACTCCTAAACACTTCTATAACATCTCCCTTCATCTCTTTTATTGATCCTACAAATCAACATCCTCAAATTCTTCAATTTTTCATAACAACATCACATTCAATCCACAAGCAAGGAGCTTAGATTTCTACAAAAAGCTTACATCTTTTGCTTGCCCATGCATACAATAGCATAAATGTATGATTTTTATTCAATTCCTACGGTTCAAATGTTGTAGATGACTTTATCTAATTTTAGGAATACTGTTGGCTGAAAATGGGAATGTGTATGCTAAGATTAAATGCTCCATTACTCCTTGAGCTTCATGAGCTGGACTAGATTAGGAGTCAATGCTTCTGTGATGCTTGATTCATGCATATGATCATTAGGGGATTCATGCATATAGTTAAGGTTAGAATTATGGCTATTTGTGATGGTTGAGTGGGGACTACCCATGGTACTTAAATTGTTGTTCACATAATGCCATGATAATGCTTTTATTCACATGATCATGTCTACTTGCATGCATTGAGGATCTTCAACATATTTATGTTTTACAGTGAATTTTACATGTCTTGTTGCAGGTTGTGTTGAATTGATGGAAGGTGATTGATTGAATTGTTTTTGGAAGGTGCTATATATTGATGGAGTTTGGATTTTGCGGATTGTGAGACTGGTTAAGGGTTGCGTAAGATTTGAGGAGTATCTGTGCAAGGGTAGTTGCCCTGTTTTAAGTCTTGGAGCTCAATTGTTCTCTCTTCTTATTTCCCCCATTCCTTACTTGAACATGTCTAAAGCGAGAGGTCATTCTTCTAAAAGGGCGAGAGCTTCCTCTTCCTCAGCCCCTTTATCTGTTGATCCTTTGTCCCTTAGACCTACTGAGTTTATAGATGCATCTTATGAGGAATGGTACAATAGGAGAGCATCTAATAAGATCATTGTCGAACGGACTTTCTCACCCACCTTAGTACGTGCACTCAAATTGGGTATGATGTTTCGATGGCTAGGACGGGGTTCGATAGTCCAATTGAAAGGGAAGTATTGTCCCGTGCTTATTAAGGAATTCTATGCTAATATGATGGATAAGGGCAACAAACATCTTCCCCATATTGAAACGATAGTGAAAGGAATCTCTATTGTCATCACTCAAAACCAATTAGCTAACCTCCTCCGGGTTTTTGACGATGATACTTGGTAAGAGATTGATATGAATAATCAAAAGATTCTTTTTTACTCGAATTGGGATGCTAGTTGGGCTAGAGCCACCTTAAGATTACATAAGCATAATGCCTTTCAAGGCAATAGTTTCTATTCAAATAATGATTTAGCAGCCAACTTTAGAGCTCTAGTCTATATGTTTGGGTTCAATGTTGTACCCCGTGCTAGTGGTTTTAATGAGACTAGACTTATTGACACTTATATTTTGCATCAGATGATTAACACATTACCTATCCCTTTTGCACCCTTGATCATCCAATCTATTAGGGAGGTTCATCACCGTCTCTCCACAAAAGCCTTCATTTTCCCCTTGGTTATAATGAAAATTCTGAAAGACTTTGGTGTTAGTCTTAAGGGAGAACTGATGGAGGCTACTACTGAGCACAATATGGTCACTGAGCAAACTCTTATGAGTTGTGGGTACAAGTATAGCTAGGAGTTGAAGAAGTGGCTAACTCCCTTTGAGGTCAGATATTCCGGACAGGTAAGGCCACCCACAGTGGAGGAGGAGCAACCACCACTACCGACATGTGCACGAGCTACCAGTTCTCAGTCCTAACACCGGACTGACTTTGAGACGTGCTGGGATGACTAGACCAGCATATGGAGGTGCTCCTACACTTGCAAGGTACTATGGATGACATGGCAAGACGGCAAGCTAATATGGAGCAGCAGTTGGCCAAATTGAGGCAGCAGTCTTATAGATCACATGGTGGTGAGGGAGTTTCTACATTAGCTGATGATGATGAGAATGATGATGATAAGGAGGACTGATGATGCTGTCTACATTTTCTCGATCACTCTTGTTTTTCCTTTCTCTTTTAATGTTTTTTTTCTTTTCTGTAGTTTTTGCTTTCTTTCTTATTTTTTTTATACTATTTTCTTTCTCTTGTTTTTAGCTTTATTTTCTTTTCTAGTTTTTATGTTTTGGTATGCTCTTTTATATTTTTCTTTTTTAGGTACTTTGCCAATGCCTCGTTCTTCCAGCATTCAGCTTTTATATAGCACCATGCACAATGAATGAAAGTTTGTTTTCTTATCTCTTCTCTTTTATATTTTTGGTCCCATGGCATTGTTTCGTTCTTGTTATATTTCTTTGGCCATTGAGGACAATGTCTAGTTTAAGTGTGGGGGAGTGATTTGATTGACAAGTCTTTTATACATATACTTTTGCCTTCTTGGGAGTAAATTTTGAGCGAAAATTTTCAAATTTTTCTAAAATTCTTGAGATTTCAAGCTATATTTTTAATGCATGTCTTTATGATAGATTGTAGAGCATATGTTCTAGATCATTTATAGCTTATGCATGACTTTTTGCACTCACTTGGACGGAGTAGTTCTTGATCAAATGCTTTGCATTGTTCTTAAACCTGTTTTTCTACTAAAATTCATGTAGCATTCTAGAACTTACTTGAATACCTCTCGAGGCAAAATAAGAAAGACAGTCATGATTTAACTTAGGGATGACGGTAATAGGCCTTCTTTGGATAGTTTGAGCTTTTCAAGCCTACCTATTGTTTTCTTATCTCTAGTGCCTATTTTGAGCCTAAATTGTTGATTTCTTTATTTAAAATCCGTCACAATACTTTTTCCATTGCTTGTTGCTGAGAATTTGAATAATTTTCCAAATCTTTATGCTCTTGATGGATGAAAGTATATGTAAGAAAATATTGAGAAAGAATGTGGGGATAAAGATCATGACTTGATACTTTCAATCATGGATCAATAACAAATTGATCTAGAAAGGAAAAGGAAAGAAAAGAAAGAGAAGAAAAATAAAAGGGAGATTGAATACAAGAAAAGAAAAGGAAAGAAAGTGAAAGAGAAAACTTATTGAAAGAAGAAGAAATGAAAGATCACAAAATGAATGGTGATTGAGTTGTAAAAAATTAAGTTCATATAAAGTACTTGACACCATTGTTGGAAATTTGAGTGATCTTGTGGAAAAAATAAAGAAGAGTTGATGAGAAGAGTTGAGAAAAAAATAAAAATGTAGGATTTGCTTGAGTAGAGTTGTAATTGCAATACAATGTTATGGTTTGATTGATTTTTGGAATAGGAGAGCAAGAAGTGTTGGAAATTATTGATTCATTTGTTTATCCTTTTCTTGCCAACTCTCAGTTTCTTTAATATTTGATTTCATTTGATAAACTACATTACATGCCTTTAGCCTTACATTACAATCTTAAAAGTCCTACTTGATCTAAGTAGAATCATGACATGTCTCGGATTAGTGGAGAGAGTGCATGAAAAGTAAGCCTATGGAATGCATATTTTTTTTTAACTAAATTCTTTCCAATGGTTTGAGAATATTGTGAAGTATTGGGATGGTTCGACTAAGTCATTATTCACTTACACAAGTCTTGCATTTGTTGTGAAAGATGTAGTAGCATGTGTTTTATGTTCTTGAATAAAGAAAGCATTAGAGATAGTGTTTTGAAATTGATTGAGTTAAACCTTGTGTTTTCATATTTGTTCTTGATACTTTACTTGAGGACAAGCAAAGAGCTAAGTGTGGGGGAATATGATAGGGGCTAAATTAGTCATATTTTTTCTAGTTATTTGAGGTTCTTTTGTGATACATTTTGTTCAATAACTAGTCATATTCCTTCATATTTGAGATTTTACCATTGGAAAGGTATTTTGTTCATTATTGCAGATTTTTGGGGTAAAATGAAACAAAAAACGTCGCAAAATAGATTAGAGGCGGTGCTAGCCATGCACTATTGACACGAACTTTGAAGCAACGGAAAAATTGGTGAAATGGAGCAAAACAGAGTGGAACTGGCGCCGGCTGCATTCTAGTCTTCATTGTGCAAAATTCGGAAAAAATCGGTGAACAAGTAGAGAACCAAAACACAACCGGCGCCAGCTCCAAGAGTTTAGGTGGCGCCGGCTGTGCATTAAAGTTAAGGTGGTGCTTGATTTTTTCTACGCGGTTTTTGATAATCTGTGGAGTTTTAGTATCTTCCAACTTCTACCCAGCCAAGAACATTGTACCTACGAGTTTAAGCACTTCCTAAGCCTATAAATAGATGGAAAACACAAGGGAAAAGGGAGGAATTCATTGATCATCATAGAAAATCACTCAATCAAAGGAGGAATTCTTCAATTCAAGGAGGGTTGTACAATAAGGTCTTCAAAGGAAGAAGAATGAGGCTTGTCTATGAATGCTTTCTTTTACTTTGTTTTCTTTTTCTTGAACAATGATATGTTAATTGTTTTATTGTAATTCGACATTGTTTTAGATATTCATGATTTTTAGAGTTATTTGATCTTTTGATTAATTGATTGTTCTTCCTAGTATTTAATTACTTGAGCGTATTACGAGATTAATAAGTTGTTTCTTTTCATTAACTTGCTAGACCAAAGAGGTTAATGGTGGTTGCAATTGATTAATTTCATATTTATTGGTTGTTAACTTGCTAGACCAAAGAGGTTAATTGCTGAGGATTGAGTAATTAAAGGTTAATTGATGTTTGCCAGACCAATGATTCATTGATTAATTTCATGTTTTAAATTTGCCAGACCATGGAAATTTAATCAAGGATTGTGTTTAATGCATCTTGTGGATGGATTAGTTGAGACAGATCAAGTGATGCTAATTTATCTAAAAGGTAGTAATTAGTTGAGACAGACCAAGTGATGCTAATTTATCTTAATCCTTCATGGTGCCAAGAGAATGATTAGTTATGATAATGGTTAGATACTTTAAGATCATGTTTGTCTAAACAATGGTTTGAGTTACATATTCTCCATCCTTAACATGTATATATTTTTATTTTTATTTTCTTTTGTTTGATTTTATTTCGTTTTTACTTTATTAGGTCAGTTAAACAATGAAAGAAAAGTGATTAATGTATACTTGTTTCTTGAGGATCGACACTCGTTTGAACCCTATGCTCGATTAATGATGAGTACGCTTGTTTATATGTGTAATTTGGGTTTAACGTTTTAATGTAAAATTGATTGGGAATGTGTTTAGTTTTTATGTGATTTTTATATCCAAATCCATACGCATCATCCTCGTCGTCATCATCCTAATGGTGTAGCTCAACATTGCCATTACATCGTCAGAATCGCCACCTACCTCCTTTACCTGGCTAAATGGTGACGGCGTCCTCTTGGGAATAGATGTCCTCTCCAGACTAAAGTCTCACGCAAATGGCGAAACAAGAGGCACTGTTAGGTCAAACGCGCTCCCGGCGAGACAGGGTGCATGACGACAGCCAGGGCCGGGTCCTGTCAAAGTAAAATGTCCCAGCACACCTTTTCGATAGACCGTCCTAATCTTCTAAGATTTCTTCGCACCCGAACTCTCACCCGTCTCTTTCTTCCCAATTGAAGGCCTAGAAAAGGAAAACACATAGCACGCAGTGGAAGCGAAAACTGAAAAACTGAAGAACAGGGGAACTCCCGAACAGAGCTGACGCTAGCTCTGGCAGCCCTAGCCGGTGCCAGTTGCGCTCTATCCAGATTCCGAGGGGAGAAATTTCTAACATTTTCTTCTTGTTCTCAAAGATGGTTGGACCGAAATGTATACAACCGGGGTAGGTGTGTTGGTGAAAATCTCTGGTGTGATTCCTGCAAGTCTCCTACTCCGTCTTTGCATGTATATGAACGCCAACCTCTCGATCTTCCAGTATATGGCCTGCCTAATTCCGTTTGGTGAACAACTCACAGACTAAGGAACTTTTCTTGGAGAGAGAGTGAGAGAGGCATCACTTTTTCATAGAAAAGAAGCATTGAAAAAGTACATTGTATTCAATCCTCCTGTTTAACCTAAATAAAACCCTAGGTTAAACTAGACTGGCCCATTGGACTCTTAGTTTAGCTTTTTGGACTAGATTAATTATTCTAATTAGAACCAAATACATGGCCCAACAAATAATTAATTTCCCAGCCCAAATAAACTAGTCCAATTAACAAGCCTATATTAGTTTAGTCCCAGGTTAATTTTTAATTTTTCAAACTGGGCCAAAGCCCTGAACAATTAATTAACCCACCAAACTAATTTAATTGATTCTCTCTCCATGGACCTTTATTTTATTCTAACCCAATAATTAAATTAGACTACTTAAATAAAATAAATTCCATTAAATTTAATTTAATTTAAGGCTAATTCCTTAGCCTGTATTTAATTAGGACTCACAGTCTATATTTGGGACCAAAAGACACACCGCCTTGGCTACTAAAATTGACCAAAATACCCTTTCTATATAAATAGATGTATTTTGCATTTTAAATATTTCCTAATATTACCATAAGGAAATATTGACCCCAAATACAATGCTACATTAGCAAAGTTCCGACCTACAGGTGTAATGACTAAAATACTCCTCTATACATCGCCGTACATTTAGAGAGGAAGAAATGTACTAACACCTCTCTAAATGACATCTACCATCCTTAGGCTTCTAGTCCAATAATCCACAACTTCTTGGATTGTTTCCACTTTCCAAGGGAGCTACCTTAAAGCAAACATCCAAGTCATGTTTCCCAGGGCCTTGGATATTTAGATCATTCAGACAACCACAGGGGGCGATATAGTATAGAAACTATCTTGTACAAGTCTATCTTAACTAATTAGCCACACATACCCAACATACAAGTATATATTAGTCCTACGATAGAACCCCAACTATAGCATATCAAAGTAAATGCTTCTAGCTTCGTCAGACCACCAACTCATACTCAAGTCGTAAAGTACTAGTCTACGCTGTAGCAGTAATAGTCTAGGTTTCTACCATATAGTACTTTAAGAAACCACTACTATAGGTCCTATTTTACGTATTCGAAATACGCTTATGTCTTGAAGTGAGTGGACTACTCACTGGCTAAAGGTAAGCCATTCTCCATTTAGAATTCATAACATAATAACCTAAACATGATGGGATTCCCATTCTCATCAATCGGTTAAGAACGAACGTTTATGTGTTAAGTAACCCGTGATCGATACCTTGCTGTAAAAGACCTCCATTCACATGGACCACTTACTTAAACACATTGGGTTTTTTTCAAACGTAATTGTGCATAAATAAAAATGTAAATTCACAAACAATTTCTGAAAATAAATTCTTTTATTAAAACATTCGATATTTACATCAGAAATCTAGTTTAAGAAGGCATATTTTCCTATACCATCATCACTACGATCATCTATTAGATGGTTGCCCTTATCGTTCTTATCCGTCATACCTACAAGATAAATGGTTCTATCAATTCTTATGATGATACCATAGTTCTATGATAATTATGCTCTGCTACCAATTGTAACACCCATACTAAAAGTAATAGCAGAAGCATAATAACATCGGGTGTCTCCCTGTCTAGTTACCCAAACAAGGGGTTTTTATAACGAAGAAACAAAAGTAGTAACCAAGGCCCAGACTGATACAACTAACTCATACTAAAGTAGTCATATACATATATAACAGTGAGTCTCGTACATGCAAACTTTATATTACATCAGTAATAAAGTACATAATCAATAGAGAAAGCATCTGAACCTAGACTGTTGTCACTATGGTATCACCTCTCTATTGTAGGTCTGCTCAACTCTAGATCATACAAAACAGTAAGATAAAAGACATGTGTGAGTGAAAAATCAGCCAATGAGTCTCGTGTGTGCTAGTGCGTTACAAAAACAGAAAAAGTAAAGCAATATTACATTTTTGTCCCCAAAAAGGGCACTACAAAAAGGTTTTTTTTTTCCTTTACCCACTGAAATTAATTCCAAAACTCTGAAGAGTTTATTTAGAACTCAATCATTTTTGAAAAAATGTGTTTTAATTTCAAATCATTGCCCCAATTCTCAAATCACAAGCACTTCTCCAATAGAAGATTGGCCTGCATGCAAAGTCATAAGGCTTCACCTTCGGCCCCACGTCTTATTGTGCTAAGAACACAGCTTACAACACTAAATTGTGCATCGCTAGAGGGTAAGAATACCGTAGCGTACTACCGAGAATGAATAACAAGTATACCGCAGCACACTAAATTTTTTACTTACTACTGTAAACCAAGGAATCCCAATCTTAACGTCATTCACCATTAAGGTAGCTAAGGGTTGAACAATGCTAGGTGTCCAGCCCAGCCCAACCCGTGAACAACCCAAATCAAAGTGCACACAAGGCACGACAATTGCCAAGCACTAGTTGGCTAGCCAGAACGACTCATCTCAATGTCCTGTCACCCTGTTTGGAGTAAGACAATCCCCAGAACTAGCTAGATTACTTGGGCCGTCGATCTCTAACATGAGTTAGTACAAAAATCAAAGTCCTTACTGAGTACTCAACGTTCCAATACTAATCCCTACAGGCTGATCAGGCTAGAGGATTATTTGTTCCCGCGGGACTTTCAAATTAAACATTTTTTGGGCCAAAATATTATTTTTCAGAAATTGATTCCACTGACTCATAAGTCAAATAATTATTCCCATAGGCTCCGCAAGGCTAAGTAGTTCATTTCATAGACACATCAGGCCAATAAAGCAGTTTTCAGGACAAAATGTCATTTTTCAAAAGTCAATCTCATGTCAAAAGATCATTTTCCAAAACCATGTCGAAATAGGGCGAAGAGTTCCTTTTGTAGAATAAAATAAGTTTCTAAGAGTATTTGGGTCATTTTGCTTGTACCCGATCTCAAAAGTCATTTCCAAGGGTATTCGGGTCATATTGCCCATACCTGATTCCAAAAAGGCTTTTCAAGAGTATTCATGTCATTTTACCCTTACCCAATTTGAGAAGTGTTCACAAAAGTTCCAATAAGGATATTTTGATTATTTATCGAATACTCGATTCCAAAGGTTTCCATAAAATATTCCTGGATTATTTTTTCAAACACGCGATTTCCAAAGGAACTTATTTCAAGAAATCCAAAATTCTAATCCCAAAAGAGGATTAAATTCAATATTTCCATAAATGTTCCAATAAGGTCATTCAAGTCAATTTGTGAATACCCGATTCCAAAAATTACCATTTTGCAACAATCTCAAGTATTTAATCCAAAAAGGACTAAATTCACAAAATATGTGCTTTAATCATCCGTTAAGGTTTCCAAACCAATTATGATGTCCATTCGAGCACAAAATAACATAAAAATAAATCTTTCCCAAATAAACCTTAAATATAGTCAGAGATTTCCAAAATGGTATAAACTGTAGCATTTCATATAAAAGTAAAGCATACTAGCTTTCAAAAGATTTTAGAAGTCAAAAGGACTTACCTCATGTCATAAATAACCTTTTATCATTCACGTCGTTCGATTACCTTTTTCACCATTTCTAACATGTCATTGGTCATTTACTGGTGAACCTACATCAAACATCGTTTTTATGTTTAGTTGAGTTTGGTCAAAAAATAGCTGACAGCTAGTTGACGTCTAGCCGACGTGCCCGATGGTTAGCTAACGTTCAAGAAAACACACAACTGTTGTTCATGTCGTTTTTTCATCGATTGTTTAATTCTTTCGTTTTCCTTTTTCCATATCTTTCCTCTCTTCATGAACAAGGAATTATTTTCATGTTTCTCCTTCTCATTCCAAAATCATACAATTAATCCTTCTTAAGTTCATTCATTTCTATACGGAAATTCTGGAATTTCCTTTCTTGACACATGATTTTCTTTTGAACATAACTTTCAATCCACAACTCCTATTGGGCTCTATGTTATACCAAAACGATCTCAAGACTCTTAACTTTTATTTTCTGTATGCTCTTTCTTGAGTTCAGATTTTCGTGACACAATACAGAGGCAAAAACAGCTCTATTAGTTTGTCCTAACTCAACTATTCATGTTGTCCTTTGATTTCCTTTAACCTTTAACACCTTGAGAACATTAAATTCATTCAATTTTCCCTTCAAATCATCTTTGATCCTTCAATTTTCAAATTCTAACAACTCATAAAAGTCATGTTTACTCAACATAAATTCACTTCTTTCAATCAAAAAATAGCATAATTCAACATTCTAACCAATTAACTTCCATTTTCATTCCACTTTGATCATCATCTCATCAACCAAGATCAACTCTTTGAACAACCATGAATACTCATTCCTTCATCACACAAAACATAATCCATAAATCCCCTAAGTAGCCGGCACACATAATCACACACAAATTTCACAACAAAGTTTATGTACCCAAACTTTTGATCCAAAATCAAGACATGAAAATTCATGTTTTCATGTTAAAATTAGCATCAACATAATCACCATTCACCTAACAACAACTTTAATTCTAGCAAGGTAGGGCTTTGCCTTGCATATAGAGTTCTTTGGTGTGATTTGCTTCAAGAACCTCTCAAGAACACACACAATACACTAAGAACACATACTATTCACCTTTTTTCTCTCTTTTTGCTAATTTCTTTTGATTTCTTGTTCTCTTATTTTTCTCCTCCAAGGCTGCCAAAATTTTGGCTATTTTTTAGCCTTCTCACTGCCATAATTCATCATAATTTTGGCCGAGTAATTTTTTAATGATTTTCATGTAGGTGTGTTCCAATTACAAATTTACACACAATTTTTCTTGATTTTCTTTCTTAAAATTTCTCTTCTCTTCTTTCTTGTGGCTGTCGATTTTTCTGGCTATTTTTCCAGCCAATCCACTACCTCTTCATGGAAAAATATTGGCCAAATAAATTGATCAATGCATTAATTAAATGGCTCCACAAATGATGTGTTCCAATTACAATTAAACACATCATTTCTTTATTTATTTTGTAATTCCTTAATTCCATATGTCTTCCATGAATTCTTCATGCAACCTCTCATAAGTTGACATATGTTCATGGTCTACCAATCACAAAATGCCACACGTGCCATTTTTAACCGCGATTTCACTTTTTCTCCGAAATAATTAGAATTCAGGTCCGAAATGAAAAATTATTTTGTCTTACCATTCAATTCCAAAAATTCCACTAAATCCATTGGTAATACTTAAATTCTTCAATTCATTCTCAGTTTGGTCAAATTTGAAGTAAAAATTGTGAGCGCGGTCAAAATGATAAAAATGCCCCCGATAACCCGAATAGCTTAATTCATACCAAAACGTGTGTTTCATCGCACTGATCAATTTTCATTCTCAGCATACCCTCCAATTCTTATTTTACTAATAGTAGTAGCCTTATGAAGATTTAGGGTACGGGTAGAACAAATCCAATAATTACATCTAGGTCTCGACAAAATGCTATTTTACCAAAATATTCGCTTCATTATACTAATCACTTTTTGTTTAGGCCATTCATACCAATTCTCATTATATTACAAGTAGTAGCCAATCGAAAGTTAAAATTATAGGGTAATAAAGAGTACCAAGTATAATCAAAAGACTAAGAGGCACATCCAAGGTAGACTTAAATCTATAAGAGAGTTAGTGTCTGAAAGGGTGGTGTCTATTAACTTTGTTATATCCAAAGATAACATTGCAGACCCCCTAACTTAAGGATTGGAAACATCCTTGTTCCTTAAATCCAGGTTGAGAATGGGACGATAACACAACAATGATTCACCTATAGTGGCAACCCAACTAACCAAGTAGAGATCCCACAAGGCAGTTCAATGTGGTATAAACAAGCTGTCTAAGTGAATCTGACACCTATTCTGATACCTTTGTATCTAGGTCCTTTCCCTAAAAGCCTATGGTGCATTTACTGCAATTAGTAAGAGTTTTGACTCTGAATGAGATCAAGTCTTTAAGATAGGATACTAACAGTACATCCTTAGAGATCGCCAACTACGTGAGTAGTGTTGTGCGGCCGCAACTAAAAGGAATTGGATTTTCTTTGAATACATTCATGAGACAGGATCAGAACACATGGCCAAAACATCTCAACCCTAAAGATTGTCTCCATAGCTAATAGTCTATTGTTACCAATCGACACCGTCACACTCAAGGTTCAGATTCAAGGCTCAAGTCCATCTGTTTCTGTGGGGGCATAAGTTAGATAACTTAAGTAGTAGTTCAAACCAAAAGATACCCTTATCAAAAGCAAATTATGTAAATCCTGGATAGTCTCTATGGATTTGTTAGGGATTGTTGAAAATGGCAATTTTGAGAGTTAGCCTAAAACAATTAATGGGAGTTGTTCTTGACATGTTAGAGATTGTTTTGATTATGATAAAAGCTATTTTCATAGTGAAAATCCATAATTAAATGTTATTAAAGTTGAGTGTTTAACCATTTAGGAACTCATGTTATAGATGAGTCTCACATGAGAAAAGTTAAGGAGTGTTGAAGCCCTTATATACTAAAAGGCTTTTCTATGGATTTGATAGAAAGCCTAACATAGTGGGATTGCACACGCGCGCGCGCTGCTCCCCCTCCCAGCCCGGCTCAGGCTTGGCCATGCCCATATTTTCACATTCCTCTCTTTTTGTTTTGCCCAATTAACTCTAACTTATACAGGAATAGGAAAGATTAAAACTGATAAGAATTAGGTCTCCTAATTCAAATTAGTATAAGGTTTTTACTGAGGCTATAGAAAGAATAGAGCCGCCACTCTGGTTTGGAAGAAAAATAGCTGCCTCTTTAGTTCTCCCTCTCGCAATCCATATTTTTCTGACTTAACGGGCTAGTGAATTGAGGAGATTTTCGAGGTGATCACAGTTAGTGTATGTCAACGGTAATTTGAGACCGTCTTATCTTGCAAGGAGAGTCGCTATATCCATCACACCGGTAAATGGGGAGAATAACTTCTTAAAGGTAAACTAGTATTGAACTGGTGATTCAGTCTATGCTTCGGTCAGATAAGTTGTTGTTCGGTTCTATGGTTCAGGTCCGTTACTGACTTACTTTTCTATTTTGAATTCTTTCTGGTTGCTTTGTATTTGGACTATTTGGCCTTGTCGGCTTTGTTGATAATTGATAATTGCACTTTATTAGAGCCCTAGTAGGGTATAAGCAATACTTGTTCAATTCTGTTGAGTTGCCTGTCTGTGCTCATCATTATCGATTTCTAACATTCTTGTCAAAGAAAAAAGAAACAACCACCACCAGACATACTTCCCAAATTCCTTATCAATATCAAAAATAAAGTTAACGGTGATTGTTTCTTCAGAACATCAGACCAAATTTAACAGTGCTACAAAATGCCATAGATTGTGCATCACAGGCACATCAGTCTTAAGGCTGCATCTTCAAATCTTCATACTCCATTGAGGTTGAAACTCACTGCATCTTAAAAAGATGTTTTAGTGTCGCAATTTGTAACACCCCACAACCTAGGCCCATCAGGGCTGGGGATGTCACTCTGTCCATAAGACAAGGGGTCTTTATAACTAGATCACATAAAATAAAATAAAATGAACACTTTAAAATTAAATTTATTACAATCCAATAATACATGAACAAATCTAAAATAAATTGTCTACTAAGGAAAACAGCAAAGAGTCTTCAAAATCACAAGTAACAATCTAACTAATGACCTTCACAGTAGGATCGACCTGAAAACATGGCATTAAAGGTGGTGAGATAAAAATCTCAGTAAGCCCATGTGTTCATATTGAGCATTTCAAGTAAAGCAGCTCATGTATGCAAGTTGTAAAAGTTTTATAAGAGAAAGTGCTGCCAAGCATTAAATAAATGTTAAAAATAAAGAGTGGTGTTTTGTTTTCCAAACCATACATGTGCACAATAAATACAATCACCCAAAGAGGTAGCCATGGGTTACCACACGTTAGGCCCCATGACATTATAATGGTCAGAATGCCACATGTTGAGCATGCTGACAAAACGTAGGTGTACGGCCTACCGTGTGAGATATTCCTCCATTTCTACACCTAAACTTACCGATTGTCCACTCCGAACACACACAGTCCACTAGATTGAAACTTACTAGCTCGGAACGATATGACCTAGTGGACTAGCATCCTATCCAAGATGGACTCTCCCATCAGAGATGGCCACCTATTGAGAGACATACCCTAACCCTGATGGTGAATGCAGTAAGACAGGGAGCCATGGACGATAAAAAACAGAGACCCAAAAAAAATTAAACGCGGGCCATAAAGGCCATGCGGAAGCGTGAAGATCATACATTTGCGCTCCTTAACCCTTCTAGGTTGAGTAAGAGCGGGTTGAACGACTGGAATCGCCTCGCTTTGCACAGTTGAAGGAGCTTCCGGTTGAACACCCGCTAGCCTTCGACTGCGTCTTGTTTGCATTAACGCTTAGCTCTCCAACTCTCGGGATATTCCTCAGCCTACCCTCTAGTCGGTGAACACTATGGTGAAGAGGAAGGGTCTCAATTCTCCTTGGTTCGTTCGCTATTGATTAGCAAAGAACAAGAGAAAAACAAGAAGAAGGAGAGAGGTTTGTGAGAGAGAAAGAGACTCACGGGAGTCTTGCTTGGGAAGGGAAAAGTCAGAGTTTTTTTTCCTTTCAAAGAGTTGTTTATGTTTTTAGCCAAAATTAGGTCTCTCAATCTCTGATAAACATATCCCCGGGATTTCAAAATATCCGGATGTTATCCTGAGAAACAGTTTGGCCTAACCTTAAACTCCTCTTAACCGTATCTGGAAAAACCCTAAGGTCCAAGCTATTGGGCCAGATAAATATTTATTATTTTTCTTAGACCCAAAAGGCCCAAAATAATAAATATTAATTATTTATTTTCTGGGCTTACATAAGTAACCCAATAAATAATTAATTAGCCCAAATGAACCATAAGAATTAACCTCTAATTATTTCTTTCTTGGGCCTACATAAAAAACCCAATAAATAATTAAACATTAATTATTTCCCCTAGTTTAAGCTCAGGTTAATTTCTTAATTATTCATACTGGACCTAGGCCCTGAATAATTAATTAACCAAATAAACTAGATAATTAATTTCTCTCAACTCCTATTTTATTTATTTATTTATTTATTTTATTCCAATCCAATAATAAATTAAACTTCCTGAATAAAATAAAATAAAACAAAATAAAATAAAATCCTCTTCAACTGAGACCAATTCCTCATCCCAAAAATAGTTAGGACTTACGGGCTATCCCGAGGACCAAAAAGACACATCGCCTTGGCTGCTAAAATGACCAAAATACCCCTGCTATATAAATAGCTGTATTTTGCATTTAAAATATTTTCTAATATCACCATAAGAAAATATTGACCCCAAGGACAATGCTGCATTCGCAAAGTCTCCGACCTACAGGTGAAATGACTAAAATACCCCTCTACACATCGCCGTACATTTAGAGAGGAAGAAGTGTACTAACACCCCTCTAAATGACATCTACCATCCTTAGGCTTCTAGTCCAATGATCCACGACTTCCTGGAGTGTTTCCACTTTCCAAGGGAGCTACCCTAAAGCAAACATCCAAGTCATGTTTCCCAGGGCCCTGGATAATTTAGACCATTCGGACAACCACAATGGGTGATATAGTGCAGAAACTATCTTGTATAAGTCTGTCTTAACTAACTAGTCACACATACCCAACAGGCAAGTATATTGGCCCTATGATAGAACCTCAACTACAGCAAATCAAAGTATATGCTTCCAGCTTCGCTAGACCACCAACTCATACTCAAGTCGTAGAGTACTAGTCCACGTTGTAGCGGTAGTAGTCTAGGTTTCTACCATATAGTATTTTGAGAAACCACTACTACAGGTCCTGTTCTACGTATTCGAAATACGCTTATGTCATGAAGTGAGTGGACTACCCACTGGCTAAAGGTAAGCCATTCCCCATTTGGAATTCATAACATAATAACCTAAACATGATGAGGTTCCCAGTCTCATCAATAGGTTAAGAACAAATGTTTATGTGTTAAATAACCCGTGATCCATACCTTACTGTGAAAGACCACCATTCACATGGATCACTTATTTAAACACAATGGGTCTGTTCCAAACAAAAATCGTGCACAAACAAAAAGTAAATTCACAAACAATTTCTGAAAATAAATTCTTTTATTAAACAATTCGATTTTACATCAGAAACCTAGTCTAAGAGGGCATACAATCCAACAATCTCCCACTTGCAGAGCATTTTTCCTTCCATTTTTTCTGTCTTCTTTGGCTTCTTTGGACATTTTTACTTATAAAAACTCATCCAAAACATAACCACAACCGCCTATACCCATTAAAATTGGGTTTACACGATTAAAACACCAAAGCCAGAAAATTTACAGAGGGTCCTATGCTTCTACTGTGAAGCTTACAAAACCATCTATCCCATACCAAAACAGTGAAGGATCACAGGTATAATCATCTTCTCCATTTTGTTAAATACCATGCTCCCTATATTGATCAAAACATGTGTCTCTGATACCACTTTGATGGTGAATGCAGTAAGACAGGGAGCTATGGACGATAAAAAACAGAGACCCAAAAAAAATTAAACGCGGGCCATAAAGGCCATGCGGAAGCGTGAAGATCATACCTTTGCGCTCCTTAACCCTTCTAGGTTGAGTAAGAGCGGATTGAACGACTGGAATCGCCTCGCTTTGCACAGTTGAAGGAGCTTCCGGTTGAACACCCGCTAGCCTTCGACTGCGTCTTGTTTGCATTAACGCTTAGCTCTCCAGCTCTCGGGATATTCCTCAACCTACCCTCTAGTCGGTGAACACTATGGTGAAGAGGAAGGGTCTCAATTCTCCTTGGTTCGTTCGCTATTGATTAGCAAAGAACAAGAGAAAAACAAGAAGAAGGAGAGAGTTTTGTGAGAGAGAGAGAGACTCACGTGAGTCTTGCTTGGGAAGGGAAAAGTCAGAGTTTTTTTTCCTTTCAAAGAGTTGTTTATGTTTTTAGCCAAAATTAGGTCTCTCAATCTCTGATAAACATATCCCCGGGATTTCAAAATATCCGGATGTTATCCTGAGAAACAGTTTGGCCTAACCTTAAACTCCTCTTAACCGTATCTGGAAAAACCCTAAGGTCCAAGCTATTGGGCCAGATAAATATTTATTATTTTTCTTGGACTCAAAAGGCCCAAAATAATAAATATTAATTATTTATTTTCTGGGCTTACATAAGTAACCCAATAAATAAATAATGAGCCCAAATGAACCATAATAATTAACCTCTAATTATTTATTTCTTGGGCCTACATAAATAACCCAATAAATAATTAAACATTAATTATTTCCCCTAGTTTAAGCTCAGGTTAATTTCTTAATTATTCATACTGGACCTAGGCCCTGAATAATTAATTAACCAAATAAACTAGATAATTAATTTCTCTCAACTCCTATTTTATTTATTTATTTATTTATTTTATTCCAGTCCAATAATAAATTAAACTTCCTGAATAAAATAAAATAAAACAAAATAAAATAAAATCCTCTTCAACTGAGACCAATTCCCCATCCCAAAAATAGTTAGGACTTACGGGCTATCCCGAGAACCAAAAAGACACATCGCCTTGGCTGCTAAAATGACCAAAATACCCCTGCTATATAAATAGCTGTATTTTGCATTTAAAATATTTTCTAATATCACCATAAGAAAATATTGACCCCAAGGACAATGCTGCATTCGCAAAGTCTCCGACCTACAGGTGAAATGACTAAAATACCCCTCTACACATCGCCGTACATTTAGAGAGGAAGAAGTGTACTAACACCCCTCTAAATGACATCTACCATCCTTAGACTTCTAGTCCAATGATCCACGACTTCCTGGAGTGTTTCCACTTTCCAAGGGAGCTACCCTAAAGCAAACATCCAAGTCATGTTTCCCAGGGCCCTGGATAATTTAGACCATTCGGACAACCACAATGGGCGATATAGTGCAGAAACTATCTTGTATAAGTCTGTCTTAACTAACTAGTCACACATACCCAACATGCAAGTATATTGGCCCTATGATAGAACCTCAACTACAGCAAATCAAAGTATATGCTTCCAGCTTCGCTAGACCACCAACTCATACTCAAGTCGTAGAGTACTAGTCCACGCTGTAGCGGTAGTAGTCTAGGTTTCTACCATATAGTACTTTGAGAAACCACTACTACGAGTCCTGTTCTACGTATTCGAAATACGCTTATGTCATGAAGTGAGTGGACTACCCACTGGCTAAAGGTAAGCCATTCCCTATTTGGAATTCATAACATAATAACCTAAACATGATGAGGTTCCCAGTCTCATCAATAGGTTAAGAACAAATGTTTATGTGTTAAATAACCCGTGATCCATACCTTACTGTGAAAGACCACCATTCACATGGATCACTTATTTAAACACAATGGGTCTGTTCCAAACAAAAATCGTGCACAAACAAAAAGTAAATTCACAAACAATTTCTGAAAATAAATTCTTTTATTAAACAATTCGATTTTACATCAGAAACCTAGTCTAAGAGGGCATACAATCCAACAAACCTTCAAAGACTAGTCCTAGTAGTTTACTCTTATTAAGTACTCAACGTTGATTGTCCCACTCAGGAGAAAATTGATCATACATTGTTTTACTTGGAAATAGCAATTAAGGATTTCTAAAATTCTTGTCAAAATTAGGTTTTAGAAATAGTTTAGCGTTTTTGTGTAAAACTACTTGTTTAAATTTTCAAATGATTTGCTCGACTGAAATAAAAAAGAAAACAGTCCTTAATTGCCTTTACAAACAAATGATCATACACATTGAATTTGGCTTGCCATAATAATTTTAGTCTTCCAATGATTCCATGCAGGAGCTTACCTAATCCTTTGCTTGCTTGAATTCAAAAATCCTCCAAGGTCAATCTAACCCTGCCTGGGGTAAACAAAAGGCATAAGGTTACATTCGAACTATATCCGCCTTACATAAATAATTCCTAGCTCAACTAGATACAACCATGACTAGCCATGACCTTAATGTCCTAGGCTGTAAGGCTAGATGACAAAGGATTTTATAAAATAAATCCCGTTTGGTAAGTTAAAATAACTAGGGGTTCTAAAATAATTACTAATGATTTATAGGTTCAAATAATAAATTTTGAGTATTATTACTGATAAATACACTAGTGTTTAAATATTGAATAATACTAAGTCCTAAATAATATTAGCAAATGGAAATATTTAAATAGTATTATTATAAATAAATAAATATTAAATTACACTTAATTTTTAATTAATAATTAATAGGTAATAAATAAGTAGTGATAAGTAATAAATGAATTATTTTTAATTTTTAATTATTAAATAATAACTAAATTTTAATATAAATAATATTTATGGATATAGGTAAAAGTTTTAACTAAGGTCTTCAAGGCCATTAATTAATTCTAATATTTTATTTAAAAGATTTTATTTATTGTTATATATATATATATATATATATATATATTATTTTTAACAAAAGATATTATTTATTTGACCAATAAAAAATTAATATTTCATTTCATATTCCATTTTCAAATCTTCATATATATTTCAAAACTCTTAAGGAAAATGTAATAATAATTCTAATTAAAATAATAAAATTTGTTAATAAAAATAACCTAGGATTGACAAGAAAATAATCTTCCATCATGATTTTCCTATTGCTAAACAAGATTCATGAACACATTCCCAAACATCAACTAATAGGCTAAATCATTCATGAACATATGCTTGAATTAACAAATACTATCACAAGGCTAATGTCCTACTAGGCATATTCATAATTCATGGCTTTAATGGAAATAAGAACATAAAAATCCTATTCACCATAGGTGTCATAACATTTAACATGCTTTACACATCCATAACTCTCATAAGCCATGATGAACATACATTGATTCCCAAGAAAATTCATATAGCTTAGTCATATACAACAATTCTCATGTCCTAACCCCATCATCTTCATCCACATGCATACACTTAATCCCCCATTCATATCCATTCCTCCTATGAACATTTAAGAGACTTGAATTTAGAATTAAAAAGGAGGATTAAGGGAAAACTACATGATTGTCGATTACTTTGATGAAGGCTAAAGAAGGTCCACGCGTGATTGAGAGTCTTGAGTTGTCCACAGGATAAAAAAAACAGTCGTGGTTGATAATCAACCATTTCGGCCGAGAGAGAGAGAGAGCATTAGTATGGTACATTGAAGATTGAATGAAAGAGGATGAACAAGGAGGTTGTTCTTGATTTACCTTGATTATGTTCTTGAGACCTTCAAGAAAAAAGCTGATTTTTTATCCGATAGAAAATTCTTGTTTGCGTGATTTTATGTTATTAAGACTAGAAATGAACACTAGGGATTAAGTATGAAGAATCTGGAGTATTTGAGAGTGATTGGAGGTGTTTAGAGTAGGTTTTAGCTTGAAGGAATGTAGTGTGTGTCCTTGGTCTTCTTGGTGAGAAATGTGAGAATTTGAGCAAAGAGCTGCACAAAATCTGGAATGATGTTAGCCGAATGGTCTAGGGTGATTAGGAGTTTCGGTTTTTAGCTAGAAGGAAAGAGAATAATCTGATCTTGTTTGAAGTTCAAATGGAGAAAATTGTAGAGTTGTTTGAGGTAGAAGATAAGCTAATGGTGTTTGATTAATGGAGGTTTCTTTGCTCTTCAATGGTGCCGACCGGACTGATCAGTTTAATAGCAAGGGAATGAAGGCTGTTCACGCTATAAGGCTGGCCGAAATGCAGTGTTCAATGGCAGGGGAAATTCAGGTTTGCTAGCTTAATACAAGAGTGTTTTCATGGAGCAAAATTTTGGAATTTTTTTAAAGTTCAAATGTGTTTTGGATAGAGTGATCTTAGGAGATTTTTGAGGTGTGATTATGGAGTCCAAGTACTCAAGATAAATGTGGAGGTTATTGGTGTTCAGTTTATGGCTGAACAAGGTCCATTTTGTAGAGGTTTGAAGGTGGTTTTTTGGCCTAAGCCTAAGGAGACAAAACTGGATTTTTTTTTTGTTTCAAGGTTGGTCAAAGCTTCAAAGGTTGCTAAATTTTCTGTGCAGAATTTCTGCATTTCTTCAGCCCAATTTGCAGCTGATTTTGATGGGTATTTAAGTTTATTTTAAGGGTGATTTCCAGCCTTCTTTCTGGAGAAAAGCAGAGGAGGTTTTGCTGGATTGATGACCAAGAAAACAGCTTCAATCTCAGCTTGGAGTGCAGCGAATTTGCACAGGAATTTTTCTAGTTTTGTGCAATTTGTGCAGTCCGAATTTTGCACAGAATTTTCAGCCTTCAAGCTACATAGAATGTCCATTTTTCTGGCAGCAAATGAGCAAGAGTTCTGGCTGAATTTTTTGAAAGCTGGACTATTCAACATTCTGGAAAATTTCCAGATTTCCTTCATTAAAAAATATGAACAACATGAAGGTGAGTTTCAAAGTTCTACCATGGTGATTTATTTCTCTTGGATTCTTCTCCCTAATTTCGGCTAATCCTCTAACTTCCAAGTTTGATTTTTGAAATTCAAGGCTAAGGAATTATCTCAGAATTTTTAGAATTAAAAGAAGAGATTTGATGAATTTTGAATAATTTAAATTGTGAAGATGTCATGACAAAGCTAGAGGTAATAACAAGGACAATAATTCCTTTATAATTCTTTTTAGGACATGATTATATGATTAAGACATTCTCTTCATGTCTCCCCACAACATTCCTATCTTTAAGGAATGTAAGAAAAATAAGAATTCAAACATAACTAAGATAATCATGAATAAAACCTAAGTGATGAGATTTGAACTAATGACCTTAGAGATTAATTCCAAAGCTCTAACCACTTAACCACACTAACTCTTGTTCTTATTTTCTCACCCAAATATTCTTCTTATTTAAACCTCAAGTCATCTTCCTATTTTGACCTTAAGCAAAATTTCCTTTTTACCCTTCCTACCTAATAAGCATAACTAAGCTTTTTAACCTAAAAATCACAATTCTAAAGCACATGAAATCATTCAAAAACATATGTTTTTATGCAAAGTAATATGATATGCATCCCGACCCCTCTTACTCTAAGGTTAGCTTTAGCTGGGTTTCACATCCACTCCTCCTTAGGAAAATTTTGTCCCGAAATTCTGGTATACCTTTATCTCAGATCGGGATACCTCTGCTTTACCCACTCTTCTATTTCTCATGTGACATCTCTCGTGCCATGATGCTCCCACTGCACCTTTACCATCGAAATCTGCTTGTTTCGAAGAGTCTTGATACTTTGGTCCAGAATTTTCACAGGTTTCTCCACATAGCTCAAGTCGGGTTGCAACACTAATGGCTCATAATTCAAAACATGTCCAGGATCGGCATTGCACTTCTTCAACTCAGAGACTTGGAATACATCGTGTATCCCCGTCAACCCATCTGGCAAATCCAATCGGTACACCATCGCCCCAATTCTCTTCTTTATTGGAAATGGTCCCAAATACCTTGGATTCAGTTTCCCACCTTTCAGATGTTTTAGAATTCCTCTATTCGGTGTTAATCTTTGGAATACACCGTCTCCCACTTGAAATTCTAACTCTCTCCGCCTATTGTCCGCATAGCTCTTTTGTCGGCTTTTGGCTGCTTTCAACCTTTCCCTGATCAATTTAACTTTGTCCAACATTTCCTGAATACAGACTTCTCCCAACTTGCTTACATGGCCATCCTGCGACCAACTCTGGTATAGCAATACTTGACATTTACGTCCATACAATGCTTCATACGGAGCCATTCCAATCGAAGATTGATAGCTGTTATTGTACGCCAACTCTGCATATAGTACACATTCGATCCACTTATTCCCGAAATCCAATCCACAGGCTCTCAATGTGTCCTCTAATATCTGAATAACCCTTTCTAACTGACCA
This sequence comes from Voacanga thouarsii, assembly GCA_026120185.1. NCBI lineage: Eukaryota > Viridiplantae > Streptophyta > Magnoliopsida > Gentianales > Apocynaceae > Voacanga > Voacanga thouarsii. Next base: position 1,858,518 of record JANUWF010002383.1, on the reverse strand, counting down.
TCAGTTTGCGGATGCGCCGTTGTACTGAACTTTAGATTAGAACCCATCGATTCTTGAAACTTGCCCCAAAATTGTGATGTAAATCTCGGGTCTCGATCGGATATAACACTTGAAGGTATTCCATGCAGTCTGACTATTTCTCACAAATAGGTCTGAGCAAGCTTCTCTATTGAATCCCTTACATTCACCGATATAAAATGCGCTGACTTGGTCAATCGATCCACCACTACCCATATGATGTCCTTTTGGGTCCTTGCTATAAGGAGTCCGGTAATGAAATCCATGGTCACCTCTTTTCATTTCTATTCAGGTACTGATAATGGTTGCAACAATCTCGCTGACTTCTTGTGTTCCACTTTGACTTTCTGATAGGTTAGACACATCGAGACATACTTAACCATGTTCCGCTTTATCCTGGGCCACCAATATGCCCTTTTTAGATCTTGATACATTTTGACCTCTCCTGGATGAATGGCGTACTCGCTCTTATGCACCTCTTCTAAAATCCTGTCCTTTAATTGGTGCTTATTGGGTACACATAGACGATCTCGGAAATACATCACTCTTGCTTCGTCCTGCCAGAATTCACTGCCTTGCCATTTAAGCTCCTTGTCCTTAAAAAGCTAGAATTCTGCATTACTTTGCTGAGCCTCAATGATTTCCTGCCTTAGATCTAGTATCAACTTCAGGTTGCTAATAATAATCCTCTCTTCTTGCACTTTTTCTCTTCTATCCAACACATCCTGAACCGCTTGAACCTCCTGCACTCTTAGCCTAGCCATTTTGACTTTCCTGCTCAGGGCATCAGCATGACGTTGGCCTTCCCGGGGTGGTAGTTGATAGGACAACGATACTCTTCCAAAAATTCCATCCACCTTCGCTGTCACAAATTCAAGTCCTTCTGGGTGAAGATGTAGTTCAAGATTTTGTGATCAATGAACACTTCATATTCAACTCCATATAAGTAGTGCTACCATTTCTTTAAAGTGAACACAATGGCAGCCAGCTCTAAGTCATGTGTGGGATAATAGACTTCATGAGGCTTTAACTTCCGAGAAGCATAGGTGATCACCTTCCTGTCTTGCATCAAAACTGCCCACAAACCTTCCTTCGAAGCATCAATATACAGTGCATAATGCTTATCTTCCTTTGGCAGACTTAACACAGGTGCTGTCATTAATCTCTGCTTCAGCTCTTGGAAACTCTTTTCACATTTTTCATTCCAAACAAAGGGTACTCCTTTCTCAGCAGCCAGGTCATAGGCGATGCTAGCGTTGAAAATCCCTTAATAAACCTCTTATAGTAGCCGGCCAATCCCAAGAAACTTTGAATCTCCATGATGTTCTCCAGTTGTTTCCAGTCCGAAACTGCTTCAACTTTTGTTGGGTCCACCTTGATCCCATCCTTGGTTACCACGTGGCCAAGAAATGCCACACTATCCATCTGAAACTCGCACTTGCTAAATTTGGCATAAAGATTGTGCTCCCTTAGCTTTTCCAGTACCAGCTTCAATGTTCTGCATAATCCTCCGGGTTCCTGGAGTATATGAGTATGTTGTTGATGAAGACCATCACGAACTTGTTCAAGTAGGGTTGGAAAACTTGATGCATCAAATCCATAAATACTGCTGGTGTATTGGTTACCCCGAAAGGCATCACCACAAACTCATAATGACCATATCTTGTGTTGAAGGCCGTCTTGGGAATATCCTTCTCTTTTATCCTCACTTAATAGTATCATTGCCTCAAATCTAGTTTGGAGTAACAACTGGATCCTTGCAACTGATCGAACAGCTCGTCAATTAGCGGTAGAGGATATTTATTCTTGATGGTAGTTGTTCAAGCCTCAATAGTCGATACACAACCTCAGAGTCCTGTCCTTCTTCTTCACAAATAGCACTGGTGCTCCCCAGGGTGACGTGCTAGGTCTAATATACCCTTGCCTCACCAACTCTTCTAGCTGCTCTTTCAATTCTTTTAGCTCCGCCAGTGTCATCTGATATGGAGTTCAGGACACCGATTCCACTCCTGGAACTAGATCAATGGTGAACTTAACTTCTCAGTTGAGAGGTAGAGAAGTGAGTTTTGCAGGAAATACGTCGGGAAAATCTTTTACCACCTCAATATCTTCGAGGGTGCACTGGTCCTTCGACTTATTTATCATATAGGCCAAATATCCTTGACATCCTTACTTCAATAATTTCTGGGCTTTTGCCGCAGCTATCAAAAACTTCAATTCCTTTACTCTCTTGTCGTTGAACTCCAACACATCACATCCCCGTCTAATGAACTGAACCGATTCTTACAGTCTACTCTAGCCCCATGCTTAGCTAGCCAATCCATTCCCAATATCAAGTCATAATCATCAATAGCCAAGACTATCAAATCTCCCTCCAAACTTTCTCTCCCCACTTCAATTTTACAATTCCACACATATCAATTCTCTTGCACCATTTTCCCCAAATGCGTACTTACCAACAAAGTAAAAAGTAGTTCTACTCCATCCCAATCCAAATTATATGCACAATTCTTTTTTAAATAGGAATGGGTAGATCTAAGGTCTATCAATGCATTAACGAAACGACCTTAGATAGTAAACGTACCTTCCACCACTGCTGCATCAGCTCCAACCTCTTCCCGGTTAAGAGCGAAAACTTTTGCTTTCACTTGTGGCTTCTGCATTCCATTCCCGGAAGCTCCCGTGGCATTGGCTCGATTGGCTCTCGGGATCTAAGCCGGGTTTCCTTGTCCGACTTGGAGAAGTTTAGGGCAGGCATTTCGCAAATGGCTCGGGTTTTCGCAGTGGTAGCATTTCTGCTCACCTCCTCTGGACCAATAATTTTTCTCCATATGGCCCCTTTTTCTGCAGTGTCGGCATAATAGAAGATTCTATGCAGGACCAACCAGTGTTGTTCGGGCTTGCTTTCCCCGGTTCTGCCACTGCTGGTTAGCAGGGCGCTTGTTGGGCTACTGCCTCTGGAAAGGTCTCAGTAGTTGACTAGGCAGTAGGAAAGGCCTTGGTGTCATTCTGTTGCTATCCTTATTCTCAGTCCGGGTGGCTGCGTCCACGGCCCCGAATAGGTCGTTGGTGAAGAAGGTGCCAACGCCCTTATTAACTCCTGCCTTAATCGTGTTGGGAATATGCCCTCTTAGACTAGGTTTCTAATATAAATATCGAATATTTTAATAAAAGAATTTATTTTCAGAAATTTTTTGTGAATTTATTTTTTTTATTTGTGCATAATTTTATTTGGAAAAGACCCATTGTGTTTAAATAAGTGATCCATGTAAATGGTGGTCTTTCACAATAAGGTATGGATCATGAGTTATTTAAACACATAAACATTTATTCTTAACCAATTGATGAAAATGGGAATCTCATCATGTTTAAGTTATTATGTTATGAATTCCAAACGCGGAATGGCTTTCCTTTGGCCAATGAGTAGTCCACTCACTTCATGACTTAAGCGTATTTCGAATACGTAGAACATGACTTGTAGTAGTGGTTTCTAAAAGTACTATATGGTAAAAACCTAGACTACTACCGCTATAGTGTGGACTAGTACTCTACGACTTGAGTATGAGTTGGTGGTCTGACGAAGCTGGAAGCATATGCTTTGATATGCTATAGTTGAGGTTCTATTGTAGAACCAATATACTTCCATACTGGGTTTATGTAACTAGTTAGTTAAGATAGACTTGTACAAGATAGTTTCTACACAATATCGCCCATTGTGATTATCTGAATGATCTAAGTATCCAGGGCCCTGGGAAACATGACTTGGATGTTTGCTTTAGGGTAGCTCCCTTGGAAAGCGGAAACACTCCAGGAAGTTGTGGATCATTGGACTAAAAGCTTAAGGATGGTAGATGTCATTTAGAGGGGTGTTAGTACACTTCTTCCTCTCTAAATGCACGACGATGTGTAGAAGGGTATTTTAGTCATTTCACCTATAAGTCGAAGACTTTGCTAATGTAGTATTGTCCTTGGAGTTAATATTTCCTTATGGTGATATTAGGAAATATTTAAAATGTAAAATATAGCTATTTATATAATAGGGGTATTTTGGTCATTTTAGTAGCCAAGGCGATGTGTTTTTTTTGTCCTCGAAATAGCCTGTAAGTCCTAATTAATTTTGGGTTGAGGAATTGGTCTCAGATAAAAAGGGTTTTATTTTATTCAAGAAGTCTAATTTATTATTTGACTGGAATAAAATAAATTGAGAGAAATTTATTATCTGGTTTAATTGGTTAATTAATTATTCAGGGCCTAGGTCCAGTTTGAATAATTAGAAAATTAACCTGGGCTAAAACTAGAGGAAAATAATTAATAATTATTATTTATTGGGTTATTTATCCCAAGAAATAAATAATTAAGTTTAATTATTTTTTGTTCATTTGGGCACATTAATTATTTATTGGGTTATTTATTTAATCTCAAGGAATAAATAATTAATGCTTATTATTTTGGGCTTTTCGGGTCCAAGAAAAGTAATAAATATTATTTTTGCCCAATAGCTTGGACCATAGAATTTTTCCAGACACAATTCAGAAGAGTTTAAGGTGAAGCTAAATCTTACTCAGTTAATAATATCTGGGAGTTTGAAATATTATATCTCAGAGGATATTTTTATCAGAGTAATTAATTAAAAATAAAGAAATTAAAAAATAAATATTTTTGGCTTCACTCACGGCTCTCTATGTGAGAAAATAACCTTTGAAACACCAGGCTTCATTTCTCTCTTGTGACCCACTGCCTCTTGTGACTCTTGGTTCTTTGTTTCTTGGTTTTGTTTTGTTTACATAAGAAGCCAACCGAGATGATAGAGTTTGTGGCTTTTCCTCACCCACTTTCTGTGTTCAGCAACAAGGTTAGGCTGTGGTATATTCTGAGAATTGAAGAGCCAAGCATTAATGCACCTGAGGAGTTGAAGGAGGTTGGCAACCGGAGGCTTCATCTCACGGGAAGGAGGAAGCTGTTCTTTGTGATTCAATCCGCTCTTCCTCAGTTTTCAAGGTTTAAGGCACACAAAGGTATGGTCTAGATGCTTCCATGCTGCTACTGTTCTTTGTTCATGTGTTTATTTCCTCCTTTTTTGTCTCCCGTGGCATGCTCTCTGTTTTTCCAAACCTCACAAACCACTTGACAAATTGTCTTGTTCTGTTCTGCTCGGTGTCCACCAACCTCTTGTAGTACTTTGACAGCTGAGTAAAATATGCCACTTATTGTGCCACCGTCATACCTCCCTGCTTCAGATTCTGGAACTCATCTTCTTGTTTCTCTACTCTGAATGCCTCCACAAAATATATTTAGCTCTGAATGCCTCCATGAAATTGCCCATGTCTAGTCTTGATCAATCATCTCCCAATCATCTTGGACTCATTGCCACCATGCCCGAGCTGGACCCCTCAATCGGAATGCGGCAAACTTCACCATTCACTTCTCATTGTAATGAAGCATAGTGAAGATGTCTTCCATCTGTTCTATCCACTGCTTAGCTTTCTAATCCTGCTCAACTTCTCCTAAGAAAATGGGCGGTTGAAATTTTAGAAACCGCTCCAAGGCTTCGTCTTCCCCCTTTGGATTCCTCCGATTAGTTAGAGTTTGCAGAATCTCGGTCATTTTGTTGAATACTTGCCCTATCATCACACTAATAGGTTCTTCTGACCCCATTTCCAGTTTTGGTTCGTTCTCATCTTCCTAGTTGGGTGACGACATTTGAGTTGTCTCAAACTCCGATGTCACAGGCTCTGCGTCCAGAACCCTTCTACTAGATGTGGCTGCACCATACTTGGGTGGCATTCTAAACCATGTCCCAGATAATGAGTTTATACATTAAAGTTTAAAACATTTCAATCGAGCATGCATTAACATTCAGGTTTAAGTAAAAGGAAATCAGATGCAAATTTTTGTATAAAGAATTGCATATAAATTTTCTCAAGACCTAGAGTACTCCAGGTATTCTTATTTGCATAAATTTCGAAATAAAGCAATAAACATGAACAAAATCCTTAGCATAGGAGTTTACAGAAAGCAGTAAATAAATGTCCCAATCATAGTAGTACTTAGCCTCTCTAATCCTCATTAGAGTCTTCAAAGTCAACATTATACAACCATCCCCCAGAATTCCTAGAGAAATCTATCCCAGCCCCATTCGCAAACCCATGATCCATGGCTTCCTTCTCGGGTCTCCTTGAACTCTTCCCGATTTCAACCCTGTTGGGTGTGAAGGCATAGAAATAGAAAACACAGGGCACACAGTAGAAGCAAAGATAAAAAAATAGAAAAAAAAATTGAAGAATAGGGGAATCCCGATCAGAGCCGGTGCCGGCTCTGGCAGCCCTAGCCGGCGATGGTTGTGTTCTAGCAGGACTCTGAGGTTAAAATTATTTTACCTCTTTTCCTCGTTCTAAGAGTTGGGTGGACCGAAATGTATACTACCGGGGTAGGTACGCTGGTGGTAGCCTCTTGTGCGATTCTTGCAAGTCTCCTACTCCGTCTTTACATGTAGGTGAACTCCAATCTCTCGATCTTCCAGTATATGGCATACCTAAATCCGTTTGGTGAACAACTACAAACTAAGGAACCTTTTTCTAGAGAGAGAGAGAGAGAGAGAGACGTCTGGCTTTTCACAAAGAAAAAGCCGTCTCAGAGAATGTATGTTCAGTCAATAACGTTGTTTTCAATCCTCCTGTATAACCTAAATAAAAATCCTAGGTTAAACTGGACTGGGTCATTGGACTCTTAGTTTAACCTTTTGGGCTTAATTAATTATTCTAATTAGAACCACATAAAATGGCCCAATTAATAATTAATTTTCCTACCCAAATAAACTAGTCCAATAAATAAGCCTATAATAGTTTAGTCCCTAGTTAATCTTTAATTATTCAAACTGGGCTAAAGCCCTAAATAATTAATTAACCCACCAAACTAATTTAACTAATTCTCTCTCCATGGATCTTTATTTTATTCTAGCCCAACAATTAAATCAGACTACATAAATAAAATAAATTCCATTTAATTTAAGATCAGTTCCTTTGCCTGAATTTAATTAGGACTCACAGTCTATACTGGGGACCAACTAACACACAGCTTTAGCTACTCAAATGACCAAAATACCCTTACCATATAAATAGCTATATTTTACATTTTAAATATTTCCTAATATCATCATAAGGAAATATTGACCCCAAGGACAATGTTGTGTTAGCAAAGTCTCCAACCTATATGTGTAATGACTAAAATACCCCTCTATACATCGCCGTACATTTAGAGAGGAACACGTGTACTAACACCTCTCTAAATGACATCTACCATCCTTAGGACTCTAGTCCAATGATCCACTACTTCCTGAATTGTTTCCGCTTTCCAAGAGAGCTACCCCTAAAGCAAACATCCAAGTCATGTTTCCCAGGGTTCTAGATACTTAGATCATTCAGACAACCACAATGGACGATATTGTGTAGAAACTATCTTGTACAAGTCTGTCTTAACTAACTAGTTACATAAACCCAATATGCAAGTATATTGGTTCTACAATAGAACCTCAACTATAGCATATCAAAACATATGCTTTCAGCTTCGTTAGACCACCAACTCATACTCAAGTCGTAGAGTACTAGTCCACACTATAGCAGCAGTAGTCTAGATATCTACCATATAGTACTTTTAGAAACCACTACTACAGGTCCTGTTCTACGTATTCGAAATACGCTTATGTCATAAAGTGAGTGGACTACTCACTGGCCAAAGGTAAGTCATTCCCCATTTAGAATTCACAACATAATAACCTAGACATGATGAGATTCCCATTCTCATCAATCGGTTAAGAACAAAAGTTTATGTGTTAAGTAACCCGTGATCCACACCTTATTGTGAAAGACCTCCATTCACATGGACCACTTACTTAACACAATGGGTCTTTTCCAAACGTAATTGTGCACAAATAAAATTATAAATTCACAAATAATTTCTGAAAATAGATTCTTTTATTAAAGTATTCGATATTTACATCAGAAACCTAGTCTAAAAGGGCATATTTCCTAACAGGGTGGGGGTATGAAGGAAGGTCTAGGTGGAGATTCATAATCTCTCTCTCTCTCGGGTCATCACTATCAACTGTCAAATCAATTATGAGACTAGAAGAGAGGGGGACATATTCCATATCAATCTCCTCGTCTTCACTATCAGTAACCAAGTCTATCACAGGTATTGGGGGTGGCTCAATACTCTGGACCTCATGGGTCACTGCTATTATCCAGGGGTATAATTGGTTGAGGTGCAGGCTGAGGCACTGGTAGATCTTTCGGGTGGATAGGGATTGGAGGATGCCATTGCTGCATTTTCCTTGCAGTTCTAATCATCCTAACTATCCTACAGCATAAATAAGACAGGTTTGTCAAAAGATCTAACCTTAATAAAACAAAACATATCCTATCAATACTTGTCTAAACCTTATCTCTGATACCACTTGTAACACCCCACTACCTAGGCCCATGAGGGCCAGGGATGTCGCCCCATCCATAGGATAAGTGGTCTTTATAATTAAGTCACATAAAATAAAATAAAAGGAATACTTTAAAATTAAATTTATTACAGTCCAATAATACATGAACAAAACCAAAAAAAATTGTCTACTACAATCTCTCAAAAACATCATATAAGAAAAACAGGAAAGAGTCTTCAAAATTACAAACAACAATCTAGCTAATAACCTTCACAGCAGGATCGACCAGAAAACATGGCATAAAAAGTAGTGAGATAAAAATACCAGTAAGCCCGTGTGTTCTTTGAGTGTTTCAAGTAAAACAGCTCATATATGCAAGTTGTAAAAGTTTTATAAGAGAAAGTGCTGGCAAAAATAAAGAGTGGTGTTTTTCTTTCCAAACCAAACATGTGCACAATAAATACAACCACCGAAAGAGGTAGCCACGGGTTACCACACGTTGGGCCCCACGACATTATAATGGTCAGAATGCCACACGTTAAGCATGCTAACAAAAGGTAGGTGTACGGCCTACCGAATAAAATATTCCTCCATTTCTACACCCAAACTTACCGGTTGTCCACTCCAAAAACACACAGTCCACTTGACTGAAACATGCTAACACGGACTGGTATGACCTAAAGGACTGGTATGACCTATCAGAGGTGGCCACCTATTGAGAGACTTACCCTAACCCTTCAAAGGCAAGTCCTAGTAATCTACTATTATTGAGTACTCAACGTTGATTGTCCTACTCGGGAGAAAATTGATCATACATTGTTTTACTTGGAAATAGCAATTAAGGATTTCTAAAATTCTTGTCAAAGTTAGGTTTTAGAAATAGTTTAACATTTTGTGTAAAACTACTTGTTTAAATTTTCAAATGATTTGCTTGACTGAAATAAAAAGGAAAACAGTCCTTAATTGCCTTTACAAACAAATGATCATACACATTGAATTTGGCTTGCCATAATAATTAGTCTTCCAATGACTCCATGCAGGAGCTTACCTGATCCTTTGCTTGCTTGAATTCAAAAATCCTCCAAGGTCAATCTAACCCTACCTGGGGTAAACAAAAGGCATAAGGTTACATTCGAACTATATCCGCCTTACATAAATAATTTCTAGCTCAACTAGATACAACCATGACTAGCCAAGACCTTAATGTCCTAGGCTGTAAGCAGGCTAGATGACAAAGGATTTTATAAAATAAATCCCGCTTGGTAAGTTAAAATAACTAGGGGTTCTAAAATAATTACTAATAATTTATAGGTTCAAATAATAAATTTTGAGCATTATTACTAATAAATACGCTAGTGTTTAAATAATGAATAATACTAAGTCCTAAATAATATTAGTAAATGGAAATATTTAAATAGTATTATTATAAATAAATAGATAATAAATTACACTTAATTTTTAATTAATAATTAATGGTTAATAAATAAGTAGTGATAAATAATAAATGAATTATATTTAATTTTTAATTATTAAATAATAAATAAATTTTAATATAAATAATATTTATGGATATAGGTAAAAGTTTTAACTAAGGTCTAAAAGGTCATTAATAAATTCTAACATTTTATTTAAAATATTTTATTTATTGTTATATATGTGTGTGTGTGTGTGTGTGTGTGTGTATTATTTTTAACAAAATATATTATTTATTTGACTAATAAAATATTAATATTTCATTTAATATTCCATTTTCAAGTCTTCCTATACATTTTGAAACTCTGAAGGAAAATGTAATAATAATTCTAATTAAAATAATAAAATTTGATAATAAAAATAACCTAGGATTAACAAAAAAATAATCTTCCATCATGATTTTCCTATTGCTAAACAAGATTCATGAACACATTCCCAAACATCAACTAATAGGCTAAATCATGCATGAACATATGCTCGAATTAACACATTATCACAAGGCTAATTTCCTACTGGGCATATTCATCATTCATGGCTTCAATGGAAATAAGAACATAAAAATCCTATTCACCATAGGAGTCATAACATCTAGCATGCTTTAAACATCCATAACTCTCATAAGCCATGATGAACATACACTGATTCCCAAGAAAATTCATATAGCTTAGTCATATACAACAATTCTCATGTCCTAACCCCATTACCTTCATCCACATGCATACACTCAATCCCCCATTCATATCCATTCCTCCTATCAATATCTAAGAGACATGAATTCATAATTAAAAATGAGGATTAAGGGGAAAATACTTGATTGTCGATTACTTTGATGAAGGCTAAAAAAGGTTCATGTGCGATTGAGAGTCTTGAGTTGTCCAAGGAGAAAAAAAAAAAGTCATGGTTGATGATCAACTAGAGAGAGAGAGAGAGAGAGAGAGAGAGAGCATTAGTATGGTACATTGAAGATTGAATGAAAGAGGATGAACAAGGAGGTTGTTCTTGATTTACCTTGATAATGTTCTTGAGACCTTTAAGAAAAAAGCTGGTTTTTTATCCGATAGAAAATTCTTATTTGCGTGATTTTGTGTTATTAAGACCAGAAATGAACACTAGGGATTAAGTATGAGTAATCTAGAGTATTTGAGAGTAATTGGAGGTGTTTAGGGTAGGTTTTAGCTTGAAGGAGTGTAGTGTGTGTCCTTGGTCTTCTTGGTGAGAATTATGAGAATTTTAGCGAAGAGCTGCACAAAATCTGGAATGATGTTGGCCGAATGGTCTAGGGTAATTAGGAGTTTCGATTTTCAGCTAGAAGGAAAGAGAATAATCTGATCTTGTTTGAAATTCAAATGGAGAAAATTGTGGAGTTGTTTGAGGTAGAAGATAAGCTAATGGTGTTTGATTAATGGAGGTTTCTTTGCTCTTCAATGGTGCCGAATGGACTGATCAGTTTTATGGCAAGGGAATGAAGGCTGTTCAAGCTATAAGGCTGGCCAAAATGTAGTCTTCAATGGTAGGGGAAATTCAGGTTTGCTAGCTTAATACAAGAGTGTTTTCATGGAGCAAAATTCTGGAATTTTTTTAAAGTTCAAATGTGTTTTGGATAGAGTGATCTTAGGAGATTTTTGAGGTGTGATTATAGAGTCCAAGTACTCAAGGTAAATGTGGAGGTTAATGGTGTTCAGTCCATGGCTGAACAAGGTCCATTTTGTAGATGTTTGAAGTTGGTTTTTCAGCCTAAGCCTAAGGAGACAAAACTGGAATTTTTTTTGTTTCAAGGTTGGTCAAAGCTCCAAAGGTTGCTGAATTTTCTGTGCAGAATTTCTGCATTTCTTCAACCCGATTTGCAACTAATTTTGATGGGTATTTGAGGATCTTTTAAGGGTGGTTTCCAGCCTTCTTTCTGGAGAAGAGCAGAGGAGGTTTTGCTGGATTGATGACCAAGAAAACAGCTTCAATCTCAGCTTGGAGTGCAGCGAATTTGCACAGGAATTTTTCTAGTTTTGTGCAATTTGTGCAGTCTGAATTTTGCACAGAATTTTCAGCCTTCAAGCTACATGGAATGTCCATTTTTCTGGCAGAAAATGAGCAAGAGTTCTGGCTGAATTTTTTGAAAGCTGGACTGTTCAAAATTCTGGAAAATTTCTAGATTTCCTTCATTAAAAAATATGAACAACATGAAAGTGAATTTCAAAGTTCTACCATGGTGATTTATTTCTCTTGGATTCTTCTCCCTAATTTCGGCTAATCCTCTAACTTCCAAGTTTGATTTTTGAAATTCAAGGTTAAGGAATTATCTCAGAATTTTTTGAATTAAAAGAAGAGATTTGATGAATTTTGAATAATTTAAATTGTGAAGATGTCAGGACAAAGCTAGAGGTAATAACAAGGACAAGAATTCCTCTATAATTCTTTTTAGGATATGATTATATGATTAAGAAATTCTCTTCATGTCTCCCCACAACATTCCTATCTTTAAGGAATGTAAGAAAAACAAGAATTCAAATATAACTAAGATAATCATGAATAAAACCTAAGTGATGGGACTTGAACTAATGACCTTAGAGATTAATTCCAAAGCTCTAACCACTTAACCACACTAACTCTTGTTCTTATTTTCTCACCCAAATAATCTTCTTATTTAAACCTCAAACCATCTTCCTATTTTGACCTCAAACAAAATTTCCTTTTTACCCTTCCTACCTAATAAGCATAACTAAGCCTTTTAACCTAAAAATCACAATTCTAAAGCACATAAAATCAATCAAAAACATATATTTTTATGCAAAATAATATGATATGCATCCCGACCCCCCGTACTCTAAGGTTGGCTTTAGGTGGAGTTTCACACTATTAGCCTCCCATCATTTAAAGACATTTCAGCTTGTAAGTTTTCAGATAGAAGTGCCATAAAATGGCATACAAAATAATTATACAAGCTAAAGTAGGAATTGAATTTATGTAAAAACACTACAAACATTTTCAAGTCTTAAAAGCAAACAGTGAAACTAAAACAGAAAGGTATGTGCTTAGTTTGACATACATGATGATTAGCTCGGAGTATATCAATTGACTTCTTTGAGATTTGACTAACAAGCTCATTTTCAACGTCAAAATGCTTTCGAACCTGTTCTCTTGCTCCTCAGGATTACTTCCTACAATCTGTGGAAGCACAACTAAGTGAGCACAGCCAAATATAAGGCAAAACCATCTTACGTGCAAAAGAACCTTGTAACTCTGATATGTCATCCAATTAGGGAAGACAGGAAGAGAAAAAGGTAGATGATGTAGATGATGGAATAAAGGCAAATTCCTCTAGATGCTCATCATTTTAGTTGTATGTCAAACTCTTGAAAATCTCAACACCTTTGACCTTCTAAAACCTCTAATTTAAATGGATTAGGGCCTTCTATATAAATGACCCTCAGTCTAGGTTTATACTGGGCATCTTTCTTTATCATCTAACCTCTAGACGTGGAGAAATATTGCATGAAGAAAGCCTGTTCTACTTTTATATTAGACTGTACAAATAAATGTCTGTTTTGCTGTGTGTTCTACTCCCTTAATTTCCTAAGGAATCTAGCACATGCCAATGTCTAAAGAATGTCTCTTGAAATGGTGCCTATCACTTAAAGAATGAAAACAGATAAGAACCAAACAAAGTGATGAAAATGGCACACTGATGTTACTTTAATGGCCACTTTTTGGGCTTTCTTTGCAAAACTAATTGGCTTTTGGTGGTTCTAAATGGATGTAATCTTACCAATATCAATAAATCCCTTCTAAGGAATACATATTGGAGTGCCAACCTACTTACATTAAATAGATTAACAGATAAGCTAAGAGAAATGTAAAGAATGTAGAAAGGCATTAAAAAAGTAACACTCAAAGGAAATATTGCACAAAAAGAGAAGGACGGACATAGATAAGAACAGAAAGAAAAGTAGAAGATTAGGCATGCTTTACAGAATGGTAAAAAGGAAAATCTTGGAGCTAGTAAATGATAACATAAACTAGCAAAATATACAACTGGAATAAGTAACTAGACAACCACATCAAAACTTTAATTTGATATACTCAACTTGTACATAATAACAAAAATTAGCCACTATGTGCTTGTTGCAGATTCTGTAACACCCTACTACCTAGGCCCGCCAGGGCTAGAGATGTCGCCCCATCCAAAGAACAATGGGTCTTTATAACTAGGTCACACAAATAAAATTGAGGAATAAAAATAATACTTTAACTTAAAATTTATTACAACCCAAGATTAAATACAAGAATTCGAAAAACAAATCTAAAATAAAAATTATCCACTCTTAACTCTCCAAAGCATTACACAAATCAAATATAAAAAAAACTTCCAAGGTAGGCAATATCTAGCTACTCATCCCCACAGTAGGATCGACCTGAAATCATGGTAAAAAGGGTGATGAGATAAAAATCTCAATAAGTCCGTGTGTGCTTTGAGTGTCCAATGAAAACAGTTCGTGAATGCAATGTATAAAATTTTTATAAGAGAAATACTGGCAAGCAATAAACATTAGTCAAAACTAAGAGTAGTGTTTTGGCTTTTCCAACCATACATAATCAATAAAATCAACCACTCAGAAGAAATGATCATGGGTTACCACACGTTGGGCCCCATAACCGGTCAGAATGTTGACACTTTATGCAGACTGACAAAAAGTAGGTAATCGGCCCACCGGGCAAGATACTCCTACTTCTCTATACCCACACAACAACCGGGTGTCCATTCCAGCAAAATACAGTCACTTGACTGAAAAATAACTGCTAGCTCAGACCGGCCCAACCTATTAGACTGACATCTTATCCGGGTAGGACTCACCCCTCAGAGGTGCCACTTACTGAGAGAGTTATCCTAACCCCTCAAAGACTAGCCCTAGCAGCCCACCCTTATTGAGTACTCAACCTAACGTATCCCACTTGAGAAAAATGAACAAAACACAGTTTCACATGAAAATGGCAATTAAGGATTTCCAAAGTCTTTGTCAAAATCATTTTTAGAAAGATTTTTGAGTTTGAGTAAATCTGCTTATTGATTTTCAAATAATTTGGTTGACTGAAATAAGAAATGAGTCAACCCTCAATGGCCTTTACAGAAATGAGTGTCCATACACTCTACATTTGGCTTGCCATAATAAACATTTTACATCAATCAGGTTTTATACAGGAGCTTACCTGATCCTTAACTCGAGATAAAATAAAGATCTTCAACTGCTAACCCAACCCCGCCTAGGGTAAATATAAACTACAATCAAACTCAAGCCAAAATTCACTTTCACAAATAAGACTAGCTCAACTCGCTACTACCATGATCCTAGTGTCCTAAGCTTTATGGCCAAATAATAAATAAAAAGGTTTATAAGCTAAGTCTAATTTAATATTTAAAATAATTAGTGTTTTGGGAAATAGGTATTAATAAGTTAAAGGCTTAATTCTTGCTAAGAATAATTTAGAGTTTATTTGATGAAGAATCCTAGGCGATATTAGGTAAAATAATGATTTATTAATAATTAATTATTTGAAAATAATTGATAACTAAAATTAGTTGAAAATAAATTTTAATGGGTCTTGATTGAAAGCTAATAAATAAATTTTACCAGGTTTTGATTAAAAGATAATAATTGAAAGATGATAAATTTTAATGATATTTATGAATATGAGACTTACAAAATTAATATTTTTACTTATTATGATTATTTTCATAAAAGGCTTTGTTTGATATTATCATTTTATATAATATCTATATATTTTATTTTCTAGTAAAGCTATTATTTATTTGACTAAAATATCCTTATTATATATATAATAATCCAAATCCACCCTTCCTAGGGTTTTTCGAAATTACTAGCAAAATTCATAATATTAAACATTTTATTGAAGAAATAAAATTTAGCTTAGGGACAACTAGGTCATGATCTTAATTCCACTTGCTAACTATAATCATGAACATATACTCCACTTCAATTCATCAAATCATCCAAATCATGAATAAAAGCATAAATCTAAATTTATCAAGGCATGATCCAACCTCTACTAGAATAAACATAATCATGGCTTCAATAATCATACATGAATATAAATCCTATTTACCATAAGTGACATAATCTCCAACATACTTGGCCACAAATACTACTTATGACATGGAGATATGCATTAAACCCTAAAAACACCATACAATCAACCAAGATAATCAACTCATGCATAGATCCCATCTCCGTCATAATCACACATTTATTCATGCTTCAATCTCTACTCATCACAACAACATGCTTAAATCCTATTCATAATCCATCTTCTACCAATATCATCTTAGAGACATGAATCTAGAATTTAAAAGGAGGGTTGAAAAGGCTTACTTGATTGATGAGTACCTTGAAGGAGTTTCAAATGGATCTTAACTCCTAGATGTCTAAATCCGTCCAAGGGAGATGAAGAAAGCATGGCCATTGGTGAAGAATTCATTCGGCCAAGAATGAGAGGGTATTCGGCCAAGAGAGAGAGAGAGAGAGTCCATTAGCATGATTATTCATATATATATATATATATATATATATATATATATTCATTAGAGATCAAAGATTAGTGAAGATGAAGTTGATTGAACAAACCTACCTTGAAGGTGTTCTTGAGCCTTCACAAAAATTCTAATTTTTGATCCAAAAGAGCAAGTTAGATTTTGGAGTTTGATGTTAAAAATGGTATGGATGGGCTCACGGCAGTGAGTAGATGAAATCCGAAATTTTAGGAAGAAGTTTAAAGTGGTTTGGAAAGGTATTAGGTGAAAGAAAAGAGTAGGTGTCTTTGGTGTTCTATGTGTGCTTGAAAGTTGAAGAGAATGGAGGGATTTTGGATTGGAGACTGTCGAAATTCTGTGTGTGTGCAGTGGTCGAATTGCTTGTGTAGTTTAGGTAGATGATTTTTCTGGTTTGAAAGGAAAAGGAAAGGTTGGTTGTTGAAATCCTAAAAGAATATTTTTGGGAACCAAATTTAGAAACAAAATATAGCAAGAATATCTTTGTTTAATGGAAGCTTTTTGGAAGCTGCTATGGCCAAATTGTTGCTCTGTGATTTGGCTGGATGAAAGCTGGCTAAAGAAGGCTAATGGTGGCCGAAAAGAAGGAGTATAGTGGAGAAGGAAAGGTCTGGTTGTTTGAGGGACATTTTATGGAAGGTTGCTAAATTAAGGTTGCTGGAATTTTGGTATCCAATCAAAGCATGATTGCAGTAATTTGTTGGACATATTTTAGGGCAGCCATATCTAGTTTTCGTGCAGAAGCTTGGGGAAGATAATGGAGTTCAGTTCATAGCTGTTTAAGAGTGGTTTGTGCAGCAAAAAGATGGAGTTTCGACCAGGGCTGGATTAGGAAACAAAGCTGGACAGAAATCCTACACAGAATTTTGCCATTGCTGGAATTTTTCTAGACAGTTTCGGCTGCCATTTTCCAGTTAGCTTGCAGAGAGTTTGAAGGAGACTTCAGGGGTCTTTCATGGCTGGTTTCCAGCCTTCTTCATGGAGGAAAAACGTGGCTAAGGAGTTGGGAGAAAACTAGAAGAAAACAACTTGGTTGAAGACCACCAAAGCTGCGATTTTAACCAGAAATTTTTCTGGTTTTGCACAGCATTTGTGCTGCCCGAAATTAACCAGAAAATTTTAGATTTCAAGCTAATAAAAAGGGCCATTTTCTGGCAGCATTTTAAAGGGAATAATGGCTGAGAATTTCGACACCTTGAAGGCACAAGAAGTTGGAAAATTTTCAATTCATTACATGAAGGAAAACGAACCTAACTAGAGTGAAGTTTAGAAAGTTCACTAGGGGAATTAATTCTCCTGGAACCTTCCCTATCTCTTCCACATTTTCGGTCCATAAGATGTTTTTCACTAAGACATTTTGAACCTTCAAAGCCACAGTACCTTTCTAAAATTTCTGGAATGAAAATTAGCTAGAACAAATTTATCCAATCTAACGAATTGAGAATTAGGAAAAATTAAATATCAAGAAAGAATGAATTCCCTTAGGAATTTTATGTAGGGCAAAAGAATAAGATTAGGATACTCCTATCATGTCTCCCCTAGGACAACACATCTACCCTATTCTAAAGCACATAAGGCCGAAAATATCACTTCTCAAGCAAAATAAAATTTAATCATGCTAAAGCTCCAATGATGGAATTTGAACCCAAGACCTCAAGAATTAATTTCATAGCTCTAACCACTACACCACAATAACTCTTGTTCTTATTTTCTCTCTAAAATATTTTTCCTATTTAATCCTCAGGCCATCTTCCTATTTTCACCTCAAGCAAAAATTATCATTTTGCCCTTCTTACTCAATAAACATAATCAAGCCCTCGAGACTATCAAACACAAATCCAAAGCATATAAAATCATATAAAAATATATTTAAATATGCAATAAAATATTATATGCATCCCAATCTCCTTACTCTAAGGTTGGTTTTGACTGGGGTTTTACAGATTCAACCCTCCAGTTCTTGTTCTATTTTTTATTTTTACTGCCACATGCATCGGGGGAGTTGGGGGGGAGGGGGAGAGAGAACCATGGACAGAGAGTTCTTTGTAAATAGCCCTGAATCTTAAATGATAAGAAAAATTTGTAAATAGAAGTGAACTCAAAGGCTACACAATTTGAGCTCCCATTTTTGGAATTATAGTTGCCATGATTTTAAAAGAAAAACAAGAACCCTTTTGTTAGGTCTACTTTTCCCATATTAGGCTTCAAAAAGATATTAAAAAAAAAATAAAGTTGAAGCCTTCTGAATGATTGTTATATGCACATAAACAGGCTTGATGACAGAAAAGGTAATCAGGTACCAATAAAGGTCAATATAATAATCAGTTCACAATTTTGACATGAAAAGAAAGGTAACATCAATATGATCTTCATTCTTTCCTTTCTAGTTAGGAGCAAAGAAGGAGATGGATCCATAATGTTAATGTTGCGTACTCAAAGAGACCAATCCAAGTTTGACTCAAAAGAACATGGGGCAAGTAGCAGATATGTGTAGGGTGTCTTTGAGCACCTTGACTTAAGGAACAACATGCAAGGAAGAAGAACAAATTTACCTACAATTGTACAAAAAAGATAACAAGATGAAACGAAAAGCTCAAGGAAAAGAAAGGATAAAAGCAGAGTTGCCTAGTTAGAGAAAAGAGAGTAATAAGAGACTTTTAGCATGTTAAGTCACCATTAAAATTACCTTTGCAATGCTGTCAAGTACTTCTACCCCTAGAATAATAGGATATTCCTTATTAAAAACACAGTTTGGAATGTTCTTAAGGACACAATGGTGATGCTTTGAAATCAAAATAGAAGCCATGCATGCAACATTGTATACTAGAAAAAGGCACTAGACACGGAGCAGTGGAAGGCAAAACCAAAATACCTTTGCATTTTAACACTGTCTTCGGTGCCAGAATGAACGATAAAACTATTGGGACTGGAAGATGTCTCTGGACTAAATTTAGTGATGTATCTACTCCTTCGGGGTATGAACGCGAAGCTCTTCGCTTCTCAGAATATTCTACTGCCCAATCTATGTTGGTGAAACAACTTAGGTGAGGAATGGCCCTTCTTGATCCTTTGCTATTGATTATCAAAATCAAGAAGATGAAAAGGAAGAAAAGAAAATTCAAACTAGAGAAAAGAGAAGAAGAAGGATCTGTAGTTTTTTTTTTTTTTTCTCTTTGTGTCGTGTGTTCTGTGGGAAAATACTCCAACCCCCTAATGCACAACTATTCACTATTCTTGATAACCAAAACACTGAGATTTTGATATTTCAAAACACCTAGAAGCTATCAACAGAAGAGGTTTGGCTCAGCCTTAACTCTTCTATTTCGTGAATAAAAAAAAAAAAAAACCTTTAGTCCAAGCTTTTGGGCCAAAAATAATTTATTATTTTTATTGAACCCAATGAGCCCAAAAATAATAACTATTAATTATTTATTATTAGGGATATGCCTTAAAACAATTTGTACTTATACTATTGTCATTATGTATTATGTAATAATACGAGATTTTTCTTTCCATGAATAGTGCATTTAGTTTTGTGACCATCAAGTACGTGACTTGATAATAAAATCATATAATAAATATAATGAATATTCTTAAATTATCCCCGATTGATTATTATTATTAGTGGAACAATAATAAATTAAGATTAGTATATTTGTGACTTGATGGCTATGTTTTACTGGTTATGGATATATGTAATATCAAATTAAAACATAAATAAATGTTATAGAACATTGTATTGGACATGACCCACTATGGGAGTACTTCATGGAACATGTCACAAGTACTTTCTAGTCATAATAGTATTAGAAGTCTTTTGACCTGAATTCATCACAGTTTCCCACTTGGTAAATTCTATATTTTTACATTGTCTAAAGTTATCTTTAACCAGATAATAAATTAGACCACGGTTGGATATAGAATAGACCATGGATAGTAATATGATTGATAGTAAAGGAATTTGTCCCTCTCAATTTTGAGAGAGATGTCTATGAGCCCTTGATAAGTTAAACTGTTAAAATCTATGGTTGTGCTCAAATATATCAATTTGAGATATTGATATCATTTGTTTGAATAGTCTACTATGGGATCAAGAAATAGTTGATTAAACTTAATAAACATGACATGCTCTGTGCCTTATACTTAATCTAGATATCGTGTGACAAAATGACTAAATATAAAGTTATGGTTTGATTCAAAGAGATTACTGATCTTCATTTAGCCTAGATAGTTATAATATTTTGTTAGAAACCGCTTATAACTTGTTGGCCATTTAAATGTGATTTGGGCACATTGCCAGTGTTAAATGAACCTATAGGGTCATACATTAAGCGAATATGTTAGGTTATGTTTCTAGTAACCAGGTTCGATGTATCTGAAAATATGTCCAGGTTAATCAAACTTAGAAAAATGACCAGATATAATGAATCTGAAAATATGTCCGCATTCGATATATCTGGAGAATGTCCTTATTATAAGAATCCGACTCGATAAATTAATTAGTTAAATTACCGAGATAATGGTAGAATCTTATCATATCAGTTTTAACTTAATTTGAACCTAAAATAAAATATGATAAGATATTATGAGAGTTGGACTCCAAGAAGTTCGGGTGGTTTTAAAAGAAAACCCTAACTATCTTCTTGAGAAGACCTCTCCTAAGATATTCGTGCCTCCATTACTAAGAAAAATCAAGCCTCTTAAAACCTTAGGTGTTAGCACTCTCGGGTAATAAGCTTGTTTCGCCGTGTATATCCAATAGAGGATGTTCGCACATTGCAACATTTGGTGATCATTCGAGTTGTACATATGCCTGGAAATCAGAAGATAGATTGTAATACCCCGCCCAAAACCACCTTCGACTTATGGGGAAAAATTCATGCATTGCATAGCATTTCGCATTTCATGTGTTATCTTAAAACTATTCTTGCATGGGTGCATGTGATTTTTAAGGTTGCTCTTGCATTTAATTTATTTGATGAGAAATAATTGTGTTGTTGCATTAATTGGAAATTGTTTTAGGTGGAATTTAGTAGAGGAAATGGAGGGATGAGGATTAGGGTGAAAAGAATTTCATAGAGAAATATTATCATCGGAGTTGATTTGGAATAGTAGTTAGGTTGACTGATTATCCTTTGGTGACCCGAGTTCGAATCTTACCTCTTGCAAATCCTAACTTTTCTTTTTGAATTCTTTTTCCTAGATTTCTTCATGCTTGGCCGAAAATCCCAGCTTTCCTTTTTAAATTCCAGCGCCATCTTCTTAGGAGATAAGTCTCCATATTTATCTCCTGAATTTAAGGACTTTTGATAAGGATAAAGATTGATTTTATTTTTAGCTTTTAGCTTCTTTAATTTTTGAAAAACCTTAGCTAGAATAATTAAATTCCAGCTTGGTTTTAAGTCATCAGATTTTATAATCGATAGCTGGAATTAAATTGTTGTGTTTCTAGTTAAATATCTTGGTGATTTTGATCATGGAACCCTAGCTAAAAATCTGGAAATTTTTCCAGCCTAGTGCCGCCACCTTTGAAGAACTTCTAGCTCAACACAAACTCTTCCAATGCTAGGAAATCTTATCCAAAATCCTTTAGCAAATCAGATTTTATTTTAATCCTAAACCAACTAGGTTTATTCTTTCTTTTCCCGCAGAATTTCGGCAGCCTTGTGCATGCGCAAGCTGCACGAAAATCCTGCACTCCTAAGTGCATGCAAACTCTTCTAAACCTAGCTTAAATCACCTAAAACACCTCTCACCAATTCAGATTATTGTAGCTACACAAATCAGATTTTTATCCACTAAAATTCCCATAATTTCGGCCAGCATAATGCACAGAAATTTCGGCTAGCTTGTGCACAGAATTTCGGTCAGTTTATGCACTCCATATTAAACGAAATTCTGCACTCCAAGACCTACCAAAACTCCTGTTGATTAAGCCAATTTCCAGCACCTAAATCCCTCACTTTTTCTCTCTAATTTGCGGCAAAACAACAACCAAAACAGCCCAGAATTTTTCCTCTTTTGTTCAGCAATTTTCACACAACACTCACACCTTCTTGCATAGAATTTTTAGTTGTCAAACCCACTCAAACTTCTTCTAGTTTTGGGACAAAAACCTGAACACACATAGCCCTATTCTTGAGCATTATTTTGACCAACCTTGGAGAACAATTCCAGAATATTTTTCTCCTCTTACCCTCTTTGAAATTCGGCCAACAATCAAGGGCAGCAAGCTGCCAAATTTTCGGCCTTGCTGCCAAGGGAGTTGAGAGCTAGTAGGAGACCTTCATAACATCAACTTCCATCCCTAGATCAAACTCTCCTAACCCTAAACCAAGCTAGCCGTCTACTCCCTCTTTGCTGCACAAAAATTTCAGCAAATTCTCTCCTGCAAATTTCGAAAAACACGAGCAATCCCTAGCAAAAATCGATCACACCCTAAGGTAAGCAAAAACCCTCTCAACCTCTCGATTCCTTTCTTCCATCGACTCTTCTCTTTTTCTTCCCTTGAATCACGCCACATAGAGGCTGATTTTATCTCCTTTCTCAATTTTTGATCAAGAGGAAGTAAAGAAGACAGCTTTCTCTCCTTCTCAAGCGAACTCGTGGCGATCACCATAAGAGCAGCGAGACCTTGTTAAATCGGTGGTTGTAAGGTAAGGGGATTCTTACCCTTGATGTCAAAATTCAGGTTTAATATGATTGATGATGTCTATGGGAGTATATCAGCATGATGAATGGGTTTGGTTGGGATGGATGAATATTTTAAGTCGAGTAATGAATTAAGCATGTTCAATAGATAGTAATGCTATGTTGGATGTGATGATGATGGATGTGAATCTTAATGATTAAGTCGAGACCTTTTTGATATATTATTCATGTCTTTGATGGGTATATGGTCATGGTGTATGTACTTTGAGGATTAAGTGATTTATTTGAAGTTAGATAATAGATCATGATTTGTTATGGAAGCAAATAAGTTTAATGCATGCTTGAGATGATTGAGACCCTGGCGAGCTGTGATTTTATCTTGTTTATCTGAGGCATATCAAGTGTGGTGGCAAGTCGAATGTTGTAAAGCTTTGAAAAGCTATTGTTGATCTATGATTATTTGGGTAGTAAACATGGATGTTTATGCTCTAAATGGTTTTGTCAACCTAATACCTTTATCAAAAACCATTCTCTCTCTTAAACATTTTAGAAAACTCCTTTTTTAAGGAAACCACGTTTTACAAAGCCAAAGTATGGACTTATTATTGTGAATCTGGAATTGACGGATATGTTCGTTGAGTACTCAATAAGGGTAGGCTAAACAATACTAGTCTTGGAGGGCGTGAGTGAGTCTTCTGGCAGGCGGCCACCTCCAGAAGATAAGCTTCGCTTGAAAAGGCGACAGTATTGGTTGGTCAGGCCGGTCCGAGATAGCATTTGTACCTGATAAGGTATTATTTATTTTCCCGGCATGGACACCCGATGGTTTTGTTGGGTGTAGAGATGGAGGAGTATCTCACTCGGTGAGCTGTACACTCACTTTGATCAGAACGCCAAAGTGTGGTAATCTAGTCCTGGTAAGGTGCACAAAGTGTGGTGCCTTGACCGTTTCCTTATCATGGGGCTCAAAGTGTGGCGCTATGACTGTTTATTCGAGTGGATGGTTTATTTTATTCAAAGTGTGACAATGAGAAAACTCCATTCCTTGAAAAAAAGGAATTTATTTATGACTTGCTAAATATTTCTGCAAATATTTTCACTATGCATACACGAACTGTTCAAAGTACTATATGCACACACAGGATTTACTGTGATTTAATCTCACACTATTTTATATCATGTTTTCAGGAGATTGAATAAGTTGAGCAGGCGGGATGTGAAATAGTTGAAGCTTTTGTTATTTTCCATTATGTTTTGAGAGACAATTATTGGTTGATGCTTTTGGATCAGATGTTGTTTTTCTTTAGTTTTGCTCTAATTTTGAGCCTGATGTAATAAGATTTTTCCTTTATTTATCTAAGTTTGATTTCTTGGGGTTTGCCTTTATATTATATACCTCATTTTAAAGACCCCTTGTCCTCGGGACGGGGCGATATCCCCGCCCTTTTTAGGGTACGTAGTAGGGGGTGTTATACAGATATCCTGATTACGGTGAACATAGGTAATTCTATAACCCCTAAATTGTCTTAATCATTTAGCTTGGGTCCTCGGAAGGAATTTGTGGATGTTTTTCATGTTTAGGAGTCCACGAATCCTAACATTTATTTTCTGGGCATATTCAAATAACCCAATAAATAATTAATGAGTCCACATGAATTAAAATAATTTTTAAGTGTTTTATTAACTAGTTTAAGTCCAGGTTAATTTTTCTAATTATTCAATCTTGACTTAGGCCTAAATAATTAGTTAACCAATTAAACTAGACAACAAATTTAATTTCTCTCGTTCCTTTATTTTATTCTATTCAAAAAATAAATTAGAATTTTTGAATAAAATAAAATCCTTTTTAATTGAGATCATTTCCTCGAACGAAAATTAATTAGGACTTACGGGCTACTCCGAGGACCAAAAAGATACATCGCCTTAGCTACTAAAATGACTAAAATACCCTTGCTAAATAGTTGTATTTTTCATTTTAAATATTTTCTAATATCATCATAATAAAATATTGACCCCAAGGATAATGCTGCGTTAGCTATGTCTTCAACCTATAGATGAAATGACTAAAATATTCCTCTACACACCGCCCTACGTTTAGAGAGGAAAGAGTGTACTAACACCTCTCTAAAAGACATTTACCTTCCTTAGCCTTCTAGTCCAACGATCCATGACTTCTTAGAATATTTTCGTTTTCCAAAGGAGCTACCCTGAAGCTAATATCCAAGTTATGTTCCCTAGGACCCTGGATAATTAGATCATCCGGGCAACCAAAAGGGGAAATATAGTGTAGATACTATTTTGTGCAAGTCTGTCTTAACTAACTAGTTACATATACCCAACATACAAGTATATTGGTCCTTCTAAAGAACCTCAACTATAGTATATCAAAGCATACGCTTCTAGCTTCGTCAGACCACCAACTCATACTCAAGCTATAGAGTACAAGTCCATGCTATAGCAGTAGTAGTCTAGGTTTCTTTCATATGATACTTTTAGAAACCACTACTATATGTCTTGTTCTACGTATTCAAAATACGCTTATGTTATGAAATGAGAAGACTACTCATTGGCTAAAGGTAAGCCATTCCCTATTTAGAACTCATAACACAATAACCTTATCATGATGAGATTCTTATTCTCATCATTCGATTATGAATAGTAGTTTATGTGTTAAGTATCTCATGGTCCATATCTTACTGTGAAAGACCTCCATTCACATGAACCATTTACTTAAACACAGTAGGTCTTTTCTAATAAAATTATGCACAAATATAAAGAAGATTTCACAAACAATTTCTGAGAAAAAAAATACTTTTATTAATACAAGTCAAAATTACATCAGAAACCTAGTCTAAGAGGGCATACATCCCAACAAGTGGAATGTTGTATCTTTAGCAGCTTTCTTCTCCTTATTGGGATTACCAATATAGACCTTAAACTGATCAAACAAGTCATAAATGATATTTGCACAAAATATCTTAGATTCCAGTTTTTGCTGCAAGTGCTCGATCCTCTAGCATACCCCTAACATCAAAAGCTAAAATTGTAGCATATTCTGTCTTCTTCCCAAGCATTACACTAGCCTTCATGACATCTTTATTATGTACAGGATCAATGCCTATACCACTGACAGGTATTCTCACTGTAGGAGTCTTCAAGAAATCCAATAATGCTTCTAATGACCCAAGTGCAGATGCTTGAACATAATCTCCCTCATTACGTTTAACAATCCTTTACATCACAAACCTAATATCTTCCATGGCTGCTTTTTTTATGTCCTCGAAATCATATATGGCTCTACAACATATAGGTCAATGCTAGCAATAGCATGCTCAAAACCCTAAGATAAATACGAAAATTTTACAAGGGAAATAAAACAAATATATAGAATAGCAAAGATCTTCAACATCAAAAAGCTAGTTATAGATGATCCTTGTATAACAGAACACAATATTATGGTAGGGAAAAAATCCTATGACTCTGCAAATAATTTACTTCACAAAAGAAGTCAATCAACAACCAACCAAAAAAATAATAAAAAAAAATAAAGGCTCTCTCAAGTGGAAGTGTTAGGTTGAACCCATTCAAATCTAACTTTAAAATGAACTAATAATGATTTTGATATTCTCTTAGGCTAAAAGTAGTGGTAAGACAAAGTTCTTATATATAAGAAGTCATTGATGCTTTCATATTTTTGGACTCCAAACCACTAGGTTATCACTTTCTATTGATGGAAAGCCTAGCCAACTCTCTTAAAGCTATAGCATTTTTTTCATATTTTCACGTGTTGCATTCGGCATGGTAAGCTTGTGAACCCATTGTGGCTCATTTTTATTCTTCTACCTTCTCTTTACACACTTCAAATAGGATGATGGTAATATCCCTAAATGTTAGAGAATATAGATTGAAATATTATGAGGTAGTAGCATTCAAGTAATATACCCTTTGATTTCACCGGTTTCAGCCTATACTTTAAATATTGCTTCGGCACAAAATAAGAAACGATCTCTCTCCAATGCATAAACGGTTAGGAGTTCACATTTTCATCATCTTTGGTAAAATCAAGTCCACAACGAAGACATTGATAAACTGTCCTACTATAATTTTTAGCGGACAACCCCAATTTAAGTTTAATAGTACATCCCAAAAAAGGACAACCATATTTGTTCAATTTATCTCTCTCAACTTGGATGCCATGAGGTAGGCCTTGAAAGGTTTTAACATAAGCCGTAGGGATTCGCAAATCTTCTAGATGCAGAGCACAAAGGGTTTTGAACCCAAATAAATAAATACATCAATCAATTCAAAAGAGGGTTGGGGGAATAATTTCATTCCAACCCTTTTTCTTTTCTTTGTGGTAGGAGAAAAACATATAGGAGGTTAGTACAATTATTGGTAGCATTATAGTAATTCTCAACTTTACCTAAGCATCAATCTTGATACCCTGGGCAGCCTTGATTTCCTTATGATGCAAATAAGTTCCCTGTGTCAGACAATAACAAGATTATTTGAAATTAGTAAAAGAAAGATCCACACAATTGAAAATAATATTAATACTCTAGAGTTTTCCTTCATGTGTTGCAAGAGATAAAGGAAACTGCATAAATAATTGCTTGATGTCCTAAATTAGCTAGGAGACTATTATTTCTAGCCCAAAAGTTCCTCTTAAGTATTTGCTTAATTGTACACTATTGTAACCAACTAGGAGATTGCTAACAAGGCTTTTGTTCACTGTGCACCTATAAGTTAAAAGATCTGATGTAACTAAGGGAGTATGTCTGAAAAGGTAAGCTTATAGACCATCATTTTCAAAACCAGTATTTTTTGTGCAAGTAGAAGTACAAACTAAAAACTCAACTTTAAGCTCAACTGTATAATGATGAAGTACAAGGCTAGTAACTCAGTCTTATCCCTATGTTCTATTAGCATATCTAAGAAAAAAGCCCCTTAAGTTTAGTGGATTCTCGTTCTTTTTTAATAAGGGAAAAGTAATGAAAGAATTTGACTTCTATATATTCCTCATAAAACTCAAAACAAAAGCTAAAAAAGACCTTACCTTAACACAGAATTCTTTCATCAAATGGGGCACTAATAAAGCTCGAATTTTGGTAATAATAGGACCCTACCCTATAATAGATAATCTAATGTAAGACTTACATAGTTACTTTATTAGATCCAAAGTTGTAATATCCCTCCCTTTTTAAAATTTAATTAGCTATTATTATGTATAGAATAAGAATTTGTATGAATAACCAAAACAAAAGTTTATCAGTGCAATGAGCGACCGTTTTGGTGTAAAATAAGTTTTCAGGGGTACATTGTAATTTTGACCGTGAATTGAGAAAAACTAAAAAAGAATTTGATAATTCTGATTCCCACCATTGAGTTCAGTAAAATGCATAGATTCTATTGGCAGCATAAAAAGTTTTCCTAATTAGAATAAATATTGACCCGAATTATAGTTTATTCCTGATAACAATGGAAAATATGGTCAAATGTGGACAAATGTCACTTTGTGATTGATTGTTGAAGGTTACGTGTTATTACATGATTGGCTGATGAAGCCAAGTATTCTTATATGATTGGCTAGATGGAATTAAATAGAATTTTATAAGTAATTTATAAGCTTATTTAGGAAGATTTCATTGAGCCTTTTTGAATAAGGCTTTGCCCATTTAATTCCAATTGGTCACAAAATGGACAAGGAATGGCGGTTTGGAAGTTATTTAATAGCTAGGAAAACAACAGCAATAAAGGAGAACAAGGGAAGAAAAGGAAAGAAAAGAAAAAGGAAATTTTCATAGACTTTTTCAAGAAGCCTTTGACCAATTAATAAAAAAGAATTGACCATGTAATATTTTGTTCATGGAAAAGGTGGTGAAGTGTGGAATTCAACAAAGAAAATGACAGCCAAGAGAAGAAAAGAAATAAAGGAGAGAAAGGAAAAAAAAAAAAAACAAGAGAAAAGAGAGAGAATTTCAAGAAGAGAAAGAAGAAGGAAATCAACCATTTGTGCAAGCTCAATAATCATCATACATAAGGTAAAGCATCCTACTTCTTGAATTAAAGTTGTAGATTAAGTTTGCAAAGATTATTTTGGTATAATTTTTCATAGAAAAATAGCATGAACTATGAATGATACTTGATGAAGAATTAAAGTATCAAGTTATTTGTGTGTGTTGTGTGTGGCGGTACACTTGAAGGTATATGTATTATGTTTTGAGTGATGTTTGACGGTGACTTGAAGGTGGTTTGAAGAGTTGTACATGACTACAAAGGTTGAAGAAGGAAACAAAGTAAAACATAGTTTAATTGTTGAGAAAATGAAAGATTTAATGATGTTCTTGTGATTGCTATTTTTGTTGTGATGTTACTGCTTTGTCTATGACTAAGATTAAAGAGATTTATGATATTTTTAGATAGTAAATACGATGTTAGAAGGATTACATGATATATATATATATATATATATATATATATATAGAGAAGTAAAAAGAATGGATTATGTAAAGAAAAGAAACAAAACAAAAATTCTGTTTGCATGAATTTCGAGCAGGTTTGAAAAATAAATAAACTGGATGAATTAGCTTGTTATTCTAGAACTCCATGACCTGGATTTTTTCAGCTAAATGTCCTAGGATCATTTAAGACCAATTTGATATTATTTGGATTTGTAGATAGGAAGTTATGATATAAATACCAAAATGTGCCATTTCAATGACACAATTTAGAAGTTGAGATGTTATCAGCAAAACTGAATGTAATGAGAAAGAGAGTTGGTATTTTCTGAATTAAAAATCATAAAGAAATGTCTTGGGGACATTTTGGAACTAATTTGACAGTAATTGGACTTGTGAATCAAAAGTTATGATATAAATAAGCATGTAAAAGCATGTGTGTGTTATTTAGTGTATGAAGGATCAAGAAACCATGTGAAAGCTTTGTGTACATAATTAAGGAAAGAGATAATGAAATAAACCTAAATTATCTCAAAGAAGTATATCTCATTTATAGCATGAGATAGAGAAATAGGAAATTAAGTAATTTCCTTAAAAATGTATCTTTGGTAAAATGCATTGGTTGTGAATCTCTAGAATACTAAGAGACATGTGGAATGACGTTTGGAATAGGTTATTCATCCTAAAGGCTTTGTGGAAAGCTAGAAGTGATATACATACTACCACATCAAGTTAGGACATGATATGAGTCCCTCTAGTTTACAAATCCCATTTTAGTTAGTGTTTTTCTAAAATACATGTGCCTGAACATGTCTATCCGTTAATTTAATGAATAATGGGTACTGTGAGTCCCTCGACTTTTAGATCCGTTATAACTTAGTTCTTTTCTGATATAGTTAAATGCCTTCTTGGTATGGATAGTTATTTTTCCTGATACATTCAAATGCAAATTCTCCACTTGAAATCTAGAAACATTACAAATACCATGAATCTTAAATTTCTTAAACATGCTTTCAATACTAGTTTAAAACCATGTTTCGAGACAACAAACCAAGTTTTCATGTATCATGTGAACGTTGAGTATTCCATATACTAGCTTGCATAGGAGATAGACAACTCCAAATAACCTAATCAATTTTGAGGACTGTCTTACTCTAGACGGAGCGATAGGACATTGAAAATTGTCGAACATTTAAATACTTAAATACTTGAATACTTGGCATGGATCTTGAATACATAAATAATTGAATATTTGAATACTTGACACTCAAATTCTTGAATACTAGAATACTCGACATAATTATTAGCACATTTTATACTAAAGTTCCTGAATTCCTGGTGTAACATGTTTTCACACCTAAAATTCTGAATTCCTGAATACTCAAATTTTTACATGAAAATTCCTGAATACTTAAATCTGGTACGAGAAATCTTGAATTCCTAAATACCTGAATCATCTTGTTTTCATATAAGTATTTCTGAAATCTCAGAGTAACATATTCTTATATAAGAATTCCTGAATACTTAAGTTAGCATGTTTTATATCAAAACTTCATTGGAAAAAATACTAGCACACACAGGACTCACTAAGCCTTACATTCACATGTGTGTTATTTTCTTTTTGAAAAATTTAGGAATCAAAGGCACTGCAAAAGCACAGTGGACTCCCAAAAGCTCATTTTATATCTAGAATCTATGTAGAAACTCGGGTAAACTCATGCATATGTATCGAAAGTTAGACCGTATGTATCGTTCAGTGTTTAATAAAAGTATTTAAAAAAATCGTTATGTGTTGACTTAAGTTCGTTTTAAAGACTTCTTATATGGGAGATCAGATAAGGTGACATCCCACAAAGATAAGCCCACTACGCCATGTAATGGTTAGGTGTTACAAATAGTATCAGAACATAGCAGAACTCATAATAAACCTCTAATGGAGTGTAGTAGAGCCTCTAACGAGACACAACGGAGTCTATTATAATACACAGATGTGGATTTTTTAAAGATAGTGAATTTATAGAGTCAGACATGGAAGTAAATGGGATATATGAATTTGAGGTGTCCAAGTTGGATGTAATCTCCTCTAATGAGTCAGAAGAAGAGAGAGTTGAAATAGTTCTGACATCTCTAGAAAAAGTCTATAATCCTAACCTCGGGTAATAGTAAAGAGATTAAGATTACAGAGACCTCAGAATGGATACACCTAAGGAATTACTATTGACTTTGAACCTCCAATTGTGGGATTAGCAGTGTGAGAAGGTGAGTAGAGAATTTCATACTCAAGGACCTTGTATATAAAGTACGACATATATTGCGCAAATAAGGATATGTACACTTGTATAATATTCTAGTAGTATATTTTGTATATTAGAAACGCTGTTTATCATAATATATGGAAGGGTGCGATCACACCAGCACTAATGCACCGGGTCTTATTAGAACTCCGAAGCTAAGCGTGCTTGGGAAATAGAAATCCTATGATGAGTAACCCCAAGGAAAGAGAAATTCTAGGATGAGTAACCCCTGGGAAGTAGTCATGAAATTTGAAAAGAAGTGACTTAGAGTAGTTTAAGGAAATAAAAGTAGGATCTATATGCAAAATGGTAGAAATACAGGAGGTTTAGCTATAGACCATATGAGAACAATGTATGTGAGGGTATGTTATTAGGCTAAAAAAATATGTGAATTTCTCAAGAAATACATGTTTACATGTATAAAAGAGAATTATTCTTCTATCTTGTATCATATGTATAGAAAGTATTGAGATGTATATACTTATTTAGGGCTAGTTTGTGAGTGATTGGGAGAAAAAAAAAAGAGAGATAATTTAAGTTATGGAAGAATAGAAGAGAAAAGAAGGTGAAGTGATGTATGTTTAAAGTTGTTTGGGCGTTTAAGAGGGAGAAGAAAAGAAGAGTTATTTTTTTATTTTGGAGTTTGAAGAGAATAGAAACGAAAGTGCACCAAAAAGGTAATTTTCCAAAAATAACCTTATCTCCCTCCACCATCATCCCGTCATCTCCTTCGAAGCTTTTATTCCTGTAAGCTCTATTATGTTGGGGATATGCCCTAAAATAATTTGTACTTATACTATTGTCGTTATGTATTTTGTAATAATATGAGACATTTCTTTCTATGAATAGTGCATTTAGGTTTATGATCATCAAGTGCGTGACTTGATAGGAAAACACTATAACAAAAAGAATGACTATTCTAAAATTGTTCCTGATCGATTATTATTAGTGGAACAATAATAAATTAAGATTAGTATGTTTGTGACTTGATGGCTATGTTTTACTGGTCATGGATATATGCTATATCAAGTCAAAATATAAATAAATGTTAGAGAACAGTGTATTGTACATAACTCACTATGAGAGTACTTCATGAGATATGTCATAAGTACCTTCTAGCTATAATGATATTAGAAGTCCTTCAACCTGAATTCATCATAGTTTCCTACTTGATAAATTATATATCTTGACATTGTCTAAAGTAGTCTTTAACTAGATAATAAAATTAGACCACTGTGGGATATAAAATAAACCAGAAAGAGAAATATGATTGATAGAGAAGGAATTTGTCCCTCTCATTCTTAGGAGAGATGTCCATGGGCCCCTTGATAAGTTAGACTGTAAAAATGCATGGCCGTGCTCAAATATATCAATTTGAAATATTGATATCATTTGTTTGAACAGTCTATTATAAGATCAAGAAATAGTTTATTAAGCTTAATAAGGATGACATGCTCCGTGCCTTATACTTACTCTGGATATTGTGTGACAAAAGGATTAAATATAAAGTTATAGTTTAGTTCAAAGAGATCACTAATCTTCATTTAACCTGGATAGTTATAATGTTTTGTTAGAAATCGCTTATAACTTGTGGACCATTTAAATGTGATTTGGAAACACTGTCAATATTAAATGAACCTATAGGGTCACACATTAAGTGAACAAGTTAGGTTTTTTTTCTGGTGACCAAGTTCGATGTATCTGAAAATATGTCTAGGTTCATAGAACCTAGAAAAATGACCAGATACAATGAATTTAGAACTATGTCCACATTCGATGTATTTAGAGGATGTTTAGATTACAAGAATCTGACTCGGTGAATTAATTAGTTAAATTACTGAGATAATAACAGAATATTATCATATCTTTTTAAAATTTAATTTGAATTTAAAATAAGATATGATAAGAGTTGGACTCCAAAAAGTTCATGTGGTTTTAAAAGAAAACTCTAGCCGTCTTCTTGTGGTAGACTTCTCATAAAATTTTCGTGCTTCAGTAACTAGAAAATTTAGCCTCTCAAAACCCTACGTACTAGCATTCCCGAGTAACGAACTGAGTTCACCATGTGTATTTGATAGAGGGCGTTCACGCATTGCAGCGTCTGGTGATCGTCCAAAGTGCACATACGCCTAGAAATCTGAAGGCAGAAGTCTTACTTCCGGCAATACAGAGGTAATTTTGTAAACCCTTAATCGACCTAAATCGTTTGGCCTGAGTCCTCGGAAAGGATTCATAGATGTTTTTTGCGTTTAGGAGTCCATGAAACCTAACATATCACCCCACCACAACTACCACCACCACCATCACTGCATCAATCTACCACAGTTGCCACCACCACCACTGCATCTTTACTTTTCTTTCTCCTTCAAATCTCAGTCTGTAATATTCTGATTAATTTTGTGCCATAATCAAACACAAAATTTCAACCTTTTCAATCTCTGTAACCTCGCCAGAAAACTATAGCAGTGATGGCAGCAATAGCCATTAAACCATAATTCCAAAGAAAAACAAGATAAAAGAAGATGATGATGGTGCACGTATGTTTGCAATTTAGCCAACTCTCACTTATTTTCTCTTGAGTTTCCTTTTATTTCTCTCCAATTTGGAGAGAAACAATTTTGGCTTTTGGAGTGATCCAAGATCACTCCGACTCTTTTCTTTTCTTTCGTTCACAATCTCGCAAACGGAGGAAGGTTGTTCCTCTTCCACCTAAATCCTTTCTTTTCTCTCCTAACAGTGACTCCTAAACTAGCCATTAGTGTTTCATGAAGTATATTTAGAGAGGAAAAGATGTTGCAAAGAGTTACTTGTGGTAGTACTAGAGATTGAGCTAAAGGGGACACGATTGATATTACTAGCAATAGTACTTGAAGAATGTTGCGAAGAGTTACTCGTGGTAGTACTGGAGATTGTTGTTGTAAGAAGACACAATGGTAATATTCTAACCATGTGATTTTATCCTAAAGAAAATCTAGAGGAATTTTATCCTCCATTATTTTAACAATCCATGTCTTAACATATTTGGATTTGAAAATATTTTTATTTCATGATTTTTTTTATTTTCTTATAAAATTTTCTAAATTATTATGGTCTTGGAATTTAAATAAAATTCTAGCATTTTAGGACCTCTTGGCCGAAACATAGGAGAGTTGAAGAATGTTTTGTTTTCCAAGATTAAACCACCAAATTACTCTCCTAAAGAACTTCATTTTTTGGTTATTCTTGTTATGGTGAAAAGTTGGAAAATTATTTTAGTTCTTTTCTTAGCTAACTTTTGAATTTGGGCAGCTTGGATATCATTTTTTTTCCTTGCAAAACAAACACTCTATTTGTATGCAAAAAGCTGGAAATTCATGGTGAATTTCGAACCTCACCTTACCCTTACAAACCAGAAAATTTCCAGTAAGCATGTAAGTCATTTAGCCAAGAAACTTTGAGCATTTAACACCATGAACAAGTTCTTCCATAGTTCTTGTTATTCACTAAGATGATGGCTAGAAAATCACCATTGAAGGACCTTGAAATGCTCCTAATTTGCAGCAACAAAATCCTTTCAAAATACTTTGAATTTTGTTCAACAAACCTTCCTAGATTTCATTAAAACAACCAAATTTTTCCAGCTATTTTAGTTTTTATTCAACTAGCTTTTCTTCATCATTATTCTTCACTAATTTCGGGCAGACCATGAAGCGAGCTGAATATTATTTCTTCTTCCTTCAACCATAGCCAATAAACTCCATTAAAGTACCTCAAACTTCTCCTAACTTTCCTCCATTCAAAATATTTTGAGTTTGAAAGTTAAAATCCATGTTTTACTCCATCAAACACTTAACCAATTCAAGTAACCAAACCAAAAATTATGCTCACCTTTTCAAGACATTTTTGGCCAGCTTCAAAGCAAAGAGCATTCTCCATTTCTCTTCCATATCTTAGTTAATTAAGTGAGCCTCCATTGAAGAGTTAGAAACCTTCAAGGATAAAACACCATTAGTAATCTTCTACCTCAAAAATCTCCACCAATTCCTCAACCATTTCTCAAATTCAAAACTTGAATAAGCAGCCAGACTCCCTCTCTCTTAGCAAAACCAAAACACCACTCTTAGCAAGGCTATTTGGTCACTTTCAATCCAAGAACACTCTCACCTTCTTCTAAATTTCTCTCTTGTTCTCTCAAGAACACCAAGAACACATTACTTTTCTTCAACCCTTTAGCCACTTCTAAACACCCTAAACCACTCTAAAACCTTCAAAACAATTAGAATGCAACCTATTCTCTCTTTTAACATATTTTATAACACCAAATCAATCAAAGTTCTTCCTTCACTCAAATCTAACAAGCATTTTTCTTTCAAGACAAGAAGAACAAAAAGGTAAACCAAGTTCAAAAAACATCATTTTATATCCTTTCTTTTCGTCTCTCTTATTCTTTTATTTTACTCTTCTTCTTAATCTCCTCTGGACTGAAATGGTTAATGGTCATGGGCGGACCTTTCTATTTGTATTATCAAAGGTGTTCACCAAGTCAATCAAGCTTTTGATTATCAAACATCGTCTTCAAAACGATCATCAAGACAAGTATTTTGATCTAACTTTCTTATTTCTTTTAAACTCAAGTGGTATAGGATGATGTCAATATAGAAGGGTTGATGTGATTTATGATAATGTTGGGGAAATATTTATGGTATAAGTGATCTTATGATAAAGGTTGAGACATGCATTAGGACTGCTTTATGTATTAAATTGGGATCTTGATTTTTAATATGGGATTATGACATATTTGTTAGGAGATATGAGAATGGGGTCTATATGTCATTAAATCATGTGATGATATGGTTGATGTTGGAGATTAATGTTTTTATTGCAATTGCTTTAATATTATTGACAATCCATCAGTAATTATTATTCCTATGCAAATATTATTATTGCTATTATAAATGCTACTTTTGCTATGATAAATATTATTATTAGTTCTACTTGTATGATTACTACTATATTTATTAATAGGAAAGCTATTACTACTTTTAATTATTAATAGTAATATTATTGTTGTTTTTTATACTTAAATTGTTATCATTATTTTATTATTCATATTGTTATTTTTAATGATATTATTATTAGTAGTACTATTATTATTGTTATTAGCAATGTTGTTGTTGTTGTTGTTGTTATCAATATTATTATTAAGCATTATTATTTTAAAAAATAATAAATATATTATTAATATTGGTATTATTATTATTATTATTATTATTATTATTATTATTATTATTACCCTTTTTGAAATATTATTACTATTTATAAAATTATTAAAACTCCTATTAATGCTTTTGACAATATTATTATTTTTGTTATAATTATCTATTACTTTTGTCACAATATCATTATAACAAGTTATTTTTATACTAATAATAATATTAAACTCTAGAAATATTTTTATACCAATTAATTTTGGAATTCCTAAACCATTGTTGTTATTATTTGAGTGTTATTAATGTTAGAGTCGTTTAGATGGACATGAATATTTAGAGTTGGGAGTTATTTGTATCTATACAGTTTTGTTGCTTAGTTGTGCACCAATAGTGACATATACCCTGTGTTTACCCCAGACGGGGCTAGGTTGCCTTGAACAAGACTTAGAATATTATTTTACTCGTGAGATCAAGAGATCAAGTAAGTTCTTGCGTAAAACTTTTTACTAAACTAAGTGCTCCTGCAAGTCAAATGTAATGTTTACTGTAAAGTAACTCTTTGGGTTGCAACTATGGAAATTTTTCACCTTCTATTAAAATAAAATAGTTTTGAGCAAGCAAAGGTTTTTCAAAGTAAAATGTTAAATTTTTCTTAAACCAAATTTTAATCTTAGACTATTTGGAATCATAATTTCAACTTCAAGATAACACACTTTTGTTAAATTTCTCCCAAGTGGAACAAACGTAACGTTGAGTACTCAATAAGGGTAGGTTGCTAGGACAAGTTTTTGAAGGGTCAGTGTGGGACTCTCAATAGGTGGCCACCTCTGAGGGACGAGCTCTGCCTGGACAAGGTGTTAGTTCTAGTTGGTCGGCCGATCTGTGCTAGTAACTCAGTCCATGTGGACTGTTTTTCTCCAGAA
This sequence comes from Voacanga thouarsii, assembly GCA_026120185.1. Classification (NCBI taxonomy): domain Eukaryota; kingdom Viridiplantae; phylum Streptophyta; class Magnoliopsida; order Gentianales; family Apocynaceae; genus Voacanga; species Voacanga thouarsii. The sequence continues at coordinate 1,820,528 of JANUWF010002383.1, read as the reverse complement.
TGGATAATTGGTAAGTTAGAATGTAGAGATGGAAGAGTATTTCACTCGGTGGACCGATCACCCACTTGTGTTGTGATGTAGTAGGGTTCACAATATACGGTTATGACGCAGAGTTTCATGGCCATGACTATGATGCAATGTTTCATAGTCAACTTTATTTTAGTGGTTTATTTCTTACAAGTTACACACTTTTATTTTGCAAATGCTGATAAAATACCACTCAATGTTTAAAGATGAATTTTGTGACTTGCAGACTTTTCATTGTGACTTGTTTAAAATTTGCATACATGAAATATTTTCTTAAATTGTCATGAGCACACATAAGACTTACTGGGAAATATTTCTCACCACTCTTTTATGTCATTTTTTCAAGTCGATCCTACTTTGATGATTGATTATTTCATGTTACCTTATGTCTCAAAGATTCATTTTGATTATATTTATTTCTCGAGAGGTTTTAGCTGTCTTTTATTTGTTTTGAGACTTGTACAAATATTGTTTTGGGTTGCAATAAGTTTTAATATTAGATTATTTCCTTTTATCATAAAGACCTCTTGTCTTAAAGACGGGGCGACATCTCCACCCCTTTCAAGGTACGTATGTAGTGGGGTGTTACAATTCTAACATGCAACTAGAGCTCCACACTAAACAAAACAACACCCTAAAGAAGAAATGGATAGAGCATTAGAATGATTTCTAAAGTTCCATCCTACTCAATTTTATGAACAAGCAGACTTGGAGCAAAAAGTCGAGTCCTAGATGGAACAAATGGATGGCATATTTGCAGTTTTAGATTATTCTTGTGAAACCCCAGTCGGAACCAACCTTAGAGTAAGGGGGTTAGGATGCATATCATATTTTATTGCATATTTAAATATATTTTTATATGATTTTATATGCTTTGGATTAGTGTTTTATAGCCTCGAGGGCTTGATTATGCTTATTGGGTAAGAAAGGTAAAATGGTAATTTTCGCTTGAGAAGAAAATAGGGAGATAGCTTGAGGATTAAATAGGAAAAATATTTTTGGAGAGAAAATAAGAACAAGAGTTGTTGTGGTGTAGTGGTTAGAACTTTGGAATTAATTCTTGAGGTCTTGGGTTCAAATTCCATCATAGAGTTTTAGCATAATTAAATTTTACTTTTGCTTGGGAAGGGGTTTTTTCAGCCTTAAGAACCTTAGCATAGGGCAGAGGTGTTGTCCTAGGGGAGACATGATAGGAGTACTCTAATCCTATTCTTGTGCCTACTCAAAATTTCCTAAGAGAATTCATTTCTTCTTGATCTTTAATTTCTCTTAATTCTTAATTCATTAGATTGGTCAAATTTGTTCTAGCCAATTTCATTCTAGAAATTTCAGTAAAGTGTTGTGGCTTTGAAGGTTCAAAATGTCTTAGTGAAAGACATCTTTTGGTCTGAAAATGTGGTAGAGATGTGGGAGATTCCAAGAGAATAAATCCCTCTAGTAAACCTTGTAAAATTGCACTCCAGCTAAGTTCATTTTCCTTCATGGCATGAACTGAAATTTTTCCAGCTTCTTGTACCTTCAAGGTGTCGAAATTCTTAGCCATTATTCCCTTCTAAATGCTACCAAAAAGTGTCCTTTTGATCAGCTTGAGATCTGAATTTTTCTGGCCATTTTCGGACTGCACAAATGCTGTGCAAAACCAGAGAAATTTCTAGTTGAATTGGCAGCTTTGGAGGTCCAAAACCAAGCTATTCTCTTTCAATTTTTGTTCAGCATCATAGCCACGTTTGTCCTCCATAAAGAAGGCTAGAAACCAGCCTTGAAAGACCCCTGAAATCTCCTCCAAACTCTTTGCAAGCTGACTGGAAAATGGCAGCCGAAACTGTCTAGAAATTCCAGCACCTTGCGAAAATTCTGTACAGGAAAATTTCCAGCTTTGTTTCCTAATTCATCCTTAGCCAAAACTACAGCTTTCTTTTGCACAAACCACTCTTAAATATCCATGATCAAAACTCCATTGTCTTCCCCAAGATCCTGCATGAAAATCAGACATGGCTGCCCAAAAATCTCTCCAGTACAACTCTGCAATCTTTCTTTGATTAGATACCAAAATTCCAACAACATTAATTTAGCAACCTTTCATAAAATGTTCCTCAAACAACTAGACTTATTCTTCACCATTTCACTCCATCTTTTCGGCCACCATTACCCCTCTTCAATCATCTTTCATCCAGCAGAAACACTGCACAACAATTCGACCATAGCAACTTCCCAAAAGCTCTCCAATGATCAAAGATATTCTTGCTATATTTAGTTTCCAAATTTGATTCCTTAAGATATTCTTTTAGGATTTCAACAACTAGCCTTTTATTTTTCCTTCCAAACCAGAAAATCATCTACCAAAACCCTACAAACAATTTAGCTAGCCCTAATCCTTTAGAATTTCGGCAGCTTCAAATCAAAACCTCTCTACTCTCTTCAACTTTCAAGAACACATAGCACACCAAGAACATCTACTCCTTCCTTTTGCCTAATACCCCTCCAAATCACTTCAAACTTCTTCTAAAAAATCTAGAATTCATCTACTCACTGCCGTGAGTCCATCCATACCATTTTTAACATCAAACTCCAAAATCCAACTTGCTCTTTTGGATCAAAAACCAGAATTTTTGTGAAGGATCAAGAACACCTTCAAGGTAGGTTTGTTCTAACAACTTCATCTTCTCTAATCTTTGGTCTCTAATGGTTTCTTCACCAATGGCCATGCTTTCTTCATCTTCCTTAGACGGATCTAGTCATCTAGAAGTTGAGATCCATTCAAAACACCTTCAAGGTATTCATCAATCAAGTAAGCCTTTTTAACCCTCATTTTAAATGCTAGATTCATGTCTCTAGGGTGATATTGGTAGAAGTTGGATTATGAATAGGATTTGAGCATGTGTTGTTGTGATGAGTAGAGATTGAAGCATGAATAAATGTATGAATATGATGGAGATGGAATTTATGCATGAGTTGATTATCTTGGTTGAGTGTATGGTATTTTTAAGGTTTAATGCATGCCTCCATGTCATAGGTAGTATTTGTGATCAAGTATGCTAAAGAATATGTCACCGTTGGTGAATAGGATTTATATTCAAGTATGATTGTTGAAGCCATTATTATGTTTATGCTAGTAAAGGATGGATCATGCCTTGATAAATTTAGATCTATGCTTTTATTTATGATTTGGATGATTTGATGAATTGGAGGGAGTCTATGTTCATGATTGTGGTTAACAATAGGAATATGATTATGATCTAATTGTCCCTAAACTAATTTTATTCCTTCAATAAAATATTTAATATTATGATTTTTGCTAGTAATTTCAAAAAAAAAAATCCCAAGAAGGGTAGATTTGGATTATTATATATATAATAAGGATATTTTATTCAAATAAATAATAGATTTTGCTAGAAAAATAAAATATATAGATATTATATAAAATTATAAAGCCTTTTATGAAAATCATCATATCAAGTAAAATATTTATTATTAAATTTTAATTATTATCTTTTAACCAAAACCTATTAAAATTTATTTATTATCTTTCAATCAAGACTCATTAAACTTTATTTTCAACTAATTTTAATTATCAATTATTTTTCAGCAATTAATTATTTTATCAATTAATACCACCTAGGACCCTTCATCAAATAAACTCTAAATTATTTTAGCAAGATTTAAACCTTCAACTTATTAGTACCTATTTCCTAAAACACTAATTATTTTAAATATCAAATTAGCCTTGGCTTATAAACCTTTTAATTCATTATTTGGCCTTAAAGCTTGGGACACTAGAATCATGGTAGTAGTAAGTTGAGTTAGTTTTATTTGTGAAAGTGGATTTTGGCATGAGTTTGATTGTGGTTTATATTTACCCTATGTGGGGTTAGGTCAGCTGTTGGAGACCTTTATTGTGAGAAATGATCAGGTAAGCTCCTGCATAAAACCTGTTTGATGCAAAAATGATTTTTTTTTTAATGGCAAGCCAAATGTAGAGTGCAAGGACACTCATTTCTATAAAGGCAATTGAGGATTGACTCATTTCTTATTTTAGTCAAATGAATTATTTGAAAATCAATAAGCAGATTTACTCAAACTCAAAACTCTTTCTAAAACTGATTTTGACAAAGACTTTGGAAACCCTTAATTGCCATTTTCATGTGAAACTGTGTTTTGTTCATTTTCTCCCAAGTGGGATACGTTCATTGAGTACTCAATAAGGGTAGGCTAGTAGTACTAGTTTTGAAGAAAAAGAGTGAGTCTTCTGGCAGGAGGCCACCTCCAGAAGATGAACTCAACTTAGAGAAATATCAGTACTACTTAGTCATACCGGTCCAAGCTAGCAGTTTTTATTTCAGTCAAGTGACTGTATTTTGCCGAAATGGATACCCGATTGTTGTTTGGGTATAGAGAAGGAGGAGTATCTTGCCCGGTAGGCCGATCACCTATCTTTTGTCAGTCTGCACAAAGTGTCGGCATTCTGACCGGTTATGGGGCCCAACGTGTGGTAACCCATGACCTTTTCTTTTGAGTGGTTGAATTTAATTATTGTGTATGGCGGGAAAAGCCAAAATGCCACTCTTGTTTTTAACTAATATTTATTACTTGCCAATATTTCTCTTATAAAGATTTTATACTTTGCATTTACGAACTGTTTTCACTGGACACTCAAAGAACACACGAACTTATTGAGATTTTTGTCTCATCACCCTTTTTACCATGATTTAGGTCGATCCTGCTGTAGGGATGAGTAGCTAGATATTGCCTGCTTTGGAAGATTTTCTGATAATTTATTTTATGTAATGCTTTGGGGAGATGAGAATGGATAAATTTTATTATGGATTTGTTTTTGGTATTCTTGGGTTGTAATAAATTTTAAGTTAAGATATCATTTTTATTCTGCTATTTTGATTGTGTGACCTAGTTATAAAGACCACTTGTCCTTTAGACGGGGTGACATCCCCGGCCTTGGTGGGCCTAGGTAGTGGGGTGTTACAATTCTAAGCAGAGAAAGTCCAATTTGCTGCTTTCAAACTTCAAGAACCTGCTTGAGACTGGCGGTTAAGAAAGAAATAAGTGCAAGAACAAGAACAAAGGTATTAGACTTCGAAAGAATTCTTGGAAGAATTCAAGAATGAATTTATACCCCGCCTGGTTAGTTGAAATGCAAAACAAAAAATTTCAAAATTTCATACAAGAAGAAAGGACTGTTGGAAAGTATGTTGTTGAATTTATTCAACTTTCAAAGTATTGCCCTTCATTGGTTCAAACAAACTCAGATTGAACTCAACAATTCATAAAGGGATTATGACCTGAGTTAAGGCGTACATTAATTGCCATAGCCCCGACAGGATACAGTGCGGCCATAGAAATTACTTCTCAGCTAAAAGTACAAGATTTGAGCCAAGCTAGATGGAACCGTAAAAAAGAAGCTGAGGTCAATCAACAATGTAAAGAAAAGAACTCAAGAAAGGAGGAGCTAATTTTAAGAAGAACAGAATATATTCAATATGCTTATTGTCACAAGGATGGACATACTTATGAACACAATCGAAAAAGACTTAAAGCATGTTATCAATATGGGAAAATAGGACATACTTTAATCAATTGTCCGTATGCTAAGAAACAAGGAAATACATCTCCTACTTCGAGAAATACAAGTCTAGAGAATTGTAGGGAAATAAATGATCTATCAAGGCTCATGTAGTAGCTATTAGTAGAGAAGGGACCAGAAGTAGGCATCTAATGGAATTAAGGCAAATACAAATTTCGATGATGAAATTTCTTGAAGGAGGAGAGATTGTAATATCCCTCCATTTTTGTATTTTAATTAGCTACTAGTATGTATAAAATAAGAATTTGTATGAATGACCAGAACAAAAGTTGATCAGTGCAATAAGATGAGCATTTTGGTATAAAATAAGTTTTCAGGGATATCGTTGTAATTTTGATCGAGAATTAAGAAAATCTGAAAAAGAATTTGAGAATTCTAATTCCCACTAGTAAGTCCAGTAAAATGCATAGATTCCATTAATGGAATAAAAAGTTTTCCCAGTTGGAATAAATTTTGACCCGAATTATAGTTCATTCCTAAGGAAAATGGGAAATATGGTCAAATGTGGACAAATATCACTTTGTGATAGATTTTTGAAGGTTATGGGTTATTACATTATTGGCTGATGAAGCCAAGTATTCTCATATGATTGGTTAGATGGAATTAGATGGAATTTTTTTTTAAAGTAATTTATAAGCTTATTTAGGAAGATTTCATTAAGTCTTTTTGAATAAACCTTTGACCATGTAATTCCAATTGATTATGTGACCAAAATTGGTCATAAAATGGACAAGAATGTTGGTGAGGAAGCTATTTAATAGCTAGGAAACCGGCCGCAATAAGGGAAAAACAAGGGAAGCAAAGAAAAAAGGAGAATTTCATAAACTTTTTCAAGAAGCCTTTGACCAATTAATAAAAGAATTGACCATGTAATATTTTGGTCATGGAAATGGTGGTGGAAGCTAGAATTCAGCCAAGAAAATTATCAGCCAAGAGAAGAAAAGGAGAAGAAAAGAAATAAAGGAGAGAAAGGAAAGAAAACAAGAGAAAAAAGAGAGAATTTCAAGAAGAGAGAGAAAAGAAAGAAACCAGCCATTTTTGGAAGCTTAGTAATCATCATACACGAGGTAAAACATCCTATTTCTTGAATTAAAGTTGTAGATTAAGTTAAAAGGATTATTTTGGTATGAATTTTCATAGAAAAATAGCATGAATTATAAATGATACTTGATGAAGAATTAAGGTATTAAGTTGTTTGTGTGTGCCGTGTGTGGTGGTACACTTGATGGTGTATGTATTGTGTTTTGAGTACTGTTTAAAGGTTACTTGAAGGTGGTTTGAAGAGTTGTACATGACTGCAAAGGTTGAAGAAGGAAATAAAGTAAAACATAGTTTAATTGTTGAGAAAATGGAAGATTTAATTATGTGGCAAATTTGCATAAATAGTCCTTTATTTATTTTACTTACTGCACGATCGTCTCAAATCCTTTTTTTCAATTTCTACGATCCTCAATCTGTATTTTTCCTTTTTCAGAACTCCCAACTACCCATTACGTGACAGAACCCGATGGAATACTTCACGTGGCTTGCACGTGGGTCTATTAACGAAGAGCAAAGTTGGCACAACACTTGCATTGACCCAAACTGAATGGTGAACCAAGCCAGCCACCAGTTGAATAGCACCAAAATAAGTCTTCCCCTTCCTTATTCCATTCATAATCAGAGGAACAAAGCTTTTGAGCTGAGAAGTCTCGTGGTGTTTTCCTCTGATGTAATGGTAGCAACTGGACTAGTTTGCTTCTGTGGAAAGTCTGCTAAATTTTGCACATCTTGGATTGATATAAACCCAGAAAGAAGATTTATGGGTTGCACAAATTATGAGGTTAGTATAGTATTCTTCTCCCTAATTTGTATATTTTTCTATAGATTCATATGAATGGGAATGTGTACTTAATGCAAAAAGGCGGAGGATGTGGATTTTTCCAATGGTTTAACCCTCCTATGTGCGAGAAAAGCATTCACGTCATCCCTAGATTGCTAAGGACGATGAAAAGTATTGAAACAAAAAATCAAATTTTGAAGAAACGACTTAGGAGATGTTAAACTGTTGCTTGCAGTTGTTGGATCATTTTTACGGTCTGTTTTTTTGTAATGCTACATTTTATTGCTAGTGGATAAGAATTTCTTCTTGTTCGATTATGTTGTTATTGTTGTTGATATTCATAGCTAGGTTTTTTTAGTGTTGGGGGTAAATGTAATAACTTATTAGTTTGTTCACTATGTATCATCCACTTGGTTGTAAGAATTTTAAATATCGAACTTTCTATTGTATTTCAATGCAAGATGTTACTTTGCATTTTGCTGGATATTGAGCTTAAAAGCAATGAAACTATATTCCATCTAGTGTGTGAACTCTAAAAAAGAATACAATATAATAGATAAAATTTAAACTCAAAAATGGACCCAAAAAAATGGTTGCCATATTATAACATCATATCCTAGTTTTAGGCTTAGAAAAAAAGAATGGATACCATACAACAACACGTAAGCATAGACATCCATATTCTGGAATAAGTTCCTGCTAACCCATATGCCAAATATACATATATAAAATGCATAAAACATATTGTTGCTAATCATTTTAAGACTCCTCCATAGAACTATGCTACACAAGCATGTTCATAATACATCACCATTCTATTGTTTACAAAGAATCACCTTACTGCACGCTTCTCCAAGCCCATTTCTTACACCATTTTCTTGCATATTTAGTTAGACATGTTTTCCTATTATGGCTAAGTTGGTGGCAGAAATGACATCTCTTTCTCTTCCTAATTGGCGGCTACTCTTGTTGAACCCTGTTTTGAGACTCCAAATGAGGAACTTCATTGCATATAGCCTATGAATGACATTGAAAAAAGTTAGTAACTATCCTATTTTTACAAGGAACATATGTAACGTGTTGATAGAAAACCTGAGAAGCCTCATTCCTTGACTGACTTTGAGCACTCAAAGACTGCTGCAATGTTTGAATAGTAGCATCAACATCATTTAGCCAGTCGGAACTCAACCCATCCATCCAAGGATCATCGATAGTAACCTAATGAGAAACAAATCATCATATAAATTCAACTGAAATAATAATAGAAATCAAATAAATAAGAAATAAATACTCATAAATTGGTTTTCAAGAACCACAGAAGTTGTAGTTTGACTGTGTAGACCATGTTGCATATCAGAACATATGTAGGGTATGGAATGACTTCTGACACTTGCAATGCATTAATTTGTTGGTCACTAGCCTCAGTATGTACCTCTTGTGGCTGCATGGCATTACATATCCTTTTATGGTGACATATCAATCCGCACTTTTTGCACTTGTTATGTTTACTCTTTTGAACACTATATATAGTTTCCCCATTCTCATTCACTAACCCCTAAAATGGACATCGTCTTATATTATGACCTCTATCCCCTCATTTTCTATGTTTCAAAGGGCTATATCCTACTTTTGATGGCTTAGTACCATTATTTGTTGTCTTCTTCACTCTACCTTCATCTGGTGCTTTTCTTCTTACTTTCTTTAGTCTACCAGGGAGTCTTAACTTCTTCGGAGGTAAAGGTAGATCCTTATCCAATCTAGGCTACAAATTAGGTCTATTAATAGGGCTAGCAATAGGTTTATATATAACCTCATGCGTTGATCTTTTATAGCACTTAGGCATATAATCTTCCACCTCTTCCCCTGCTAAAGCTATTACACTAACAGCATGAAAACATGGAATCTCACATAAATCCATCTCCTACATGGACAAAGTCTTTCTTTTAAATCAACAACAAACTGCTCACCATTACCACTACCAACTTGATACTTCATTTTCCTTGCCCCTTTTGGTATAAAATTGGTTGAACCTTCTCTAAGTTTCTCAACAATCTTGTGAATTTTAGGGCACAATAAACGGTCATATCTTTTGATCCATTCTTTCCTAACCTCTATTTTTAGTATCATTTATAATCGTATAGATTCCAATATTCCTAATATTGGTCTAGATCTTGCTTGCAGGGTCTTTAAGTTGAAACACTCAGATATGTTATCCAATAAGATGTCACATTTGATATTTTCTCTAAAAAATGCCCTATACCAATGAGATGGATAGTTATTCTATCTAACCCATTCATAAGCCCCCTCATCAATGTCCTTGAGTTCTAACATTCTGTTCATGAACTGACTGACATATGTTAATCTTTCACATGCCCATAGCTTGTCCTTTAGGAGAATACCACCATATAATTTCTTGAAATTTTTATAGAAATGCCTCATGCAATGTCAGCGTTCAATCCTCGGAAGGAGCTCACCAACAGATAGTATAAGGCCCTGCAATAATAAAATGCAGCATCAATTCATACCTATACATAATAAAAGAAAGACTTTTTTTTTTTTTTGCTAAACCCTTAACTTTTACCTATCTAACATAATGGTACACTTCTCTTGATCATAAATGTTAAAATCTTGAATCAATTTTTCCAAGAACTACTACTATGTTTGTAACACCCCACTACTTGCATAGCCTAGAGGGGCCGAGAATGTCACCCTGTCCTTTTAGACAAGAAGTCTTTATAACAAAGGAAAGAAAGAAATCAACAAGGTATAAATAAACATTAACTTCAAAGCGAAAATTGAATTACTGTCTAAATAAATCCCAGTACAAATATACAAGGATAAAACCCTACAAGCCAAAAGAAATCATTATACATCATCACTAGAGCATTGGTAGAAGAGTATCAAAACATAATCTATTACAAAATGATCTTCAGTACTCAGTCTTGATAAAATTACACTACCTTGAAAATAGTGGTTAGAAAAGTCGTGTGAGATTATAAATAATCTCAGTAAGTCCGTAGTATATGACAGTGATAGTTCTGAAATCAATGGCATAATGCATTATGCAATAAATCGAATGGATGTAATCATCAGAACATTTACATTTGTTCATCTCAAATTCTTTATCAATCTTTGAAGAGAAAATCACAAGTATGATTAATCATGAAATGTAGATAAGAATTTTGTTGGATAATCAATTCACATCAAGCATCTAGAACACAAAAATTCATTCTGGCAAAAGTCTTAAACCTATCATCAACCTATCATATTGTGTATCGAGTCTATAGACTAACGATACCGCATGAATGTGGCCACAGCATCCGCAATGCTGAAAAATCACATGTAGATAATCAACCTACAAAGAGAATGCTCCTCTTTCTTCTCTCTCACACATTTGCCTCAGGCCCAGATACCCCACGTTTGTCCGTCAGAGTTCTTATAACTCCGCTGCTAGCTAAGGACCCTGCTCAACTACTAGGATTAACGCCCCATTTGGAAAGAACAATTTCTCAGAGATGGCCTATCAATCGGAACTCTCTCCTAGTCTAACGAAAGTTAGTCCAATCGGAACTCTCTCAAGTCTTCAATAAAGCGGTTCAAGAAATTCCCATTCCGATTTGAAATAGACAATTTCATTTCCAAAACATTGTTCCAGTTCCCAAAACCATATTTTGTTTAAAATTCAGCCCAACCCAGAACCACAATCGTACTTTCTCCCCAAAATATTTCCAAAATTGAAATCCTTTCATCTGTTCTAACCAAATTTGCTCAATGCGCAAATAAATCAAATCAGTTCATATCTTACCTCAAAGGCAATATTGTTAGGAGCCAAAATCTCATGCTATGATTTTCGTAATTGTGTGCATGAAGGAAAAATTGTCATTAGATAAAAACATTGATGCATGGCTCCTAATCATATCACACTACAAAAAAACAGGGTAATTACGACCAAACCTTTTACAACGGCTACAAAACCGTCGCAATAGACAATCCTAAATGACAATAAAGGACCGTCGTATTAGCTATGATAAATACGATGATTTTATAATAACCATCATATTAACTAAACCAAATGCGACAGTTTTCAATAACCATTGTATTAAACCATAAATAATGCGACGTAGAATTTTCACCATATAGGACAGCTAAAAACTATTGTATATACCATCAAATACGACGGTTGTATCAATCGTGGTATTATACTTGAGCAAATACTACTATATAGTAAAATTGTTGTATTGTATTAAGTAAATATAATGGTTTTAGCAGTCATTTTTTATGTCCAATTATGATTAAATTCTTAAAATACAATCCAATTTGTATCTAATTATTTTCAAAATTGGTCAAACTATTTTTGTTAATTATTTGAACAAATCCAAAGGTTAGATCATTAATTTGATTATAAGTCACTAGGTTTTCTTAGTATTAATCATATTGTATATAGATATTACCTATAAAAATTGTTGTAAAATATAACAAATGATCTTCAAATTTTGTTATCAAACTTATTTTGACTTTATAAATACATCTAACAGTTAGACCGTTGATTTGTCAATTAAAATTTTGTATACATTTTAGGTTTTCATATATTCGTATTAAAGCTCATAGGATTTAGTTATGTTATAGTAATTATATTAATTGCATGTTCATACGTATCATTATATGTATGTATGTATGTATGTATGTATGTATGTATGTATGTATGTATGTATGTATGTATGTATGTATGTATGTATGTATGTATGTATGTATGTATGTATGTATGTATGTATGTATGTATGTATGTATGTATGTATGTATGTATGTATGTATGTATGTCCTTCATTGATTTGTGAGTATTACTTATGTATCCAAATATAAATAACTTTTCAATTATTTTTGTAGATAAATATGTGTGTATAGTATATTATCTTAATTATTTCATTAATTTACATAGAGATATATATTGTGCATGTAATTATTTTTATTGTAAAAGTAAAATGTATATGTATGGGAATATAATTTTAGTTGTCACATTAATAATATATATTTATTTATGTATACAATAGATTTATATAGTGTATATATAAATTAAAATCTAAGCAAAAATTCAATTTAAAACCCTTAAATTAACTTATTTAAATAATTACGGTGATTGTGAGGTGCAAATACGAAGGTTTATAACCATCATTAATTATTTTGACAGTTATTAACCGTCATTGTTATTCTTCATTATTACGATAGTTTTAATGACCATCATAATTATTCTGTCTAAAACCCCGGCGGTTTGCCATTAATTTGTCCGAAAGCCATCATCTCCTCCTTTCACTCTTCTTCTTTGGCGTCGATCTCCCCCCCCCATCTATTGCTATCTCATTCACCCACTCCAGCATTCATCCTCCATTGATGCTGCTACCGCTGTGTCCTCACTCTTAACTGTTATTTGGCCGCTATCTCCCTCCTTTCCCCTCTTCTTCTTCGTGCTGGTCTCCCCCCCCCCCATCTGTTGCTATCTCATTCACCACTCCAGCATTCTTTCTCCATTGCTGTCACCGCCACTGTGTCCTTACTCTCAAGTGTTGGTCGAAGCTGATAATCTACAGATCTAAGCACCTCGACTCTTCTTCCAAAAGAGGCTAGTATTCTTTTGTTCCCTTGTTCCCTTATTCTCTGAAATTTTCTATTTCGTATATTACACCTTAAATTAAGGTTTGGTATCTAATTTTACTCATCATTAATATTTTTGTTCAGTTCTAATTTGATCAAAGATTAATGACCTCTTTAACTCCTATATAAATTATTACATTTTGATTTAATACAATGAATTAAGAAAGATTTTTTGGAAAAAAAAAATGAATATTTTTAAAAATGTCTGAAAAATAAAAGAATGCATTTATTTTTTTACTGGTGAAAATTATATATAGATGCCATTCAATCAGCAACCATTTGTATGTTAGGTTCAGACCCCCTTTGAATGGGATGTAAATTATATTATCTCCTCTTGATATAATAAATTAAAAAATAGATAAAAAGAAAAAAATGTATACAATGTCACAAAAACTATAAGTAGAGGGGTAAAGTGAAAACTCAATGTGAAAAATAAATTAGCCAAAATTTTATCTCCCAACAATCCCCGGGGACTTTAAAAATTAATAATACTAAAATAAAGAATCCTTCTTTTTGGAAAGGTGGTAGCACATCAATAAAATAACACTTCTAACCCTATAGATCTTGTTTTTAAAATGCAAAGTATTACCATAAGGTTGAGAGTGATGGAAGGAAAATTTTCTTTCTCATCTTAAATTGTAGATCTTCCCTCTGTTTAATTTTTACACAACTTTTCAAAATGTATAATTGTATTTTTCTTCTCATGTTAGTATGTTGCTATAAACTCAACAAAATCTAACTAAATTGTGCTAAATTTGATCAAGTTGTATCTTCAATTTTTGGGTTTGGAATGCAGCTCATCAGTCTCCCAAATTATTGTCTATGTTTTGGAACAGATAGATATAGTTGGTGGAGAGTTCAAGATTGATGGTTGGAGACATTGTTGATCGGATTTTTGATTTGTCAAATTCACTTTTGCATTACATTAGTGTTAGATATATTACTTAACTTCCCTTCAAATTATTGTTGAGATATATTAGTGTTAGATTTATGGTCTATTTTTTAATTTAATTAAATATTTTAAATTAATTAATTAAAATAAATTAGATAATATATAATATTAAGTATTTAATTATTTTAATATATTTGAAAACAAATTTTTATTATCATATAATTGATTAATTATTTTAAATTTTTAGTATGATAAGTATTATTTAAGTTTAAAAGATAAAGTTTGATTCTCATCTAATTATTATTATTATTTTATTTAAACTATAATAAATATAGTACAAAAATGAATTATAACTTAATATTTAACTTTTATGAAATACTGTATTTTAGATTAACTTATTTTATAGCTTTTTTAAAAAGAACACTATTTTAAATCTTTTTTAATTGAAAAAAATATAATTAATTATTTTTCATTTATAAAAATAATATTTTTCTTTACTCTAAATAGATAGTAATCGCATTTCAGGAAGGAATATCACCTGCCAAAGCCATCGAAACAGCCTAATGCTTTACCCTCAAATTGTCCCATTATTACATCTTTACCAACTATATTATCGATGCAATAGAGTAATGGATATTCCAAACATGAACTTTTTTTTTTCTTCTTAGTTTTATTCTTAGTTGGACTAATTAAGTAGTATTTCCTATGTTGGATAGGTTAGAGATATAGTTGTTTCTGTGAGTGTCCAGAGAAGCATTACTAAAGTAAGAATAAACTTGTTCATTGCAAAATCCCTGTGAGTGATGGGTTATCATTCTTCGTGGGTGATAGGTGATCACTTCTTAGGGGTAATGGGTAATTCCCCTTAAGTTAGTTTTATGCTACATTAACTTATATTAGTTACTGAATGATTGAATTGATTTTATATATTTTTTGTTGGTTGACTTGAATGCTTGACATGTCTTGGAGTGGCTCAATGCCTGGAAATGTTCAATTTATAGGGGATGCTCTATCAAAAATTTTTCAAATTAGCTTTTGATTTAAAATTTGCAATACTCTCTTCTATTATGGTAGCTAAAGAAACGTATGATAATGGCTTCAAAGGAATTTTGTGGCCTAAGAAGGCAAACTTTGCTTCAAGTTTAAATTAAGGATTTGAACTTGATTTCAAATTAGGTAAAACCATAAAAAAAATCAAAAAAAGACACATATAATTATTATGATGACAATGAGATAAGTAAAATAATATTGTCGTGATCAATTTCATTGTTTTCCTTATCCTTGGGTTTCACCAATCCATAACTTTAGATTTCTCTCTAAGAGGTATGGCACTTTATTCTAATTAGCCAGCGAATGACACTTTTTTATATTTTATTACTGGATCCCCGTGAGTGATGGGTGATCATTCCCTATAAGTGATGGGTGATCACTTATCGTGGGTAATGGGTGATAACCCTTAATGAATAATTCGTGTATGTTTTTTTGAGTTTTTTGTTTGTTGACTTAAATCTTTGAGCACATCTTGAGATGGCTTAGTGCTTGGAAAGCATGTACTTATAAGAAAAATTCTGTCAAAATTTTTCCAAATAGTTAGAATTATAAATGTGTTGATCAATTTGTACTTTTAAGAGTCAATATGCTATTGAAATGGTATCCATAGAGGTTCTTGAAGTTTAATGATATTTTTAATAGAGGTTAATGATATTTTACGATATTCTTTGATAGAAGTTAATGATATTTTAATATGGTTCATAGAGGTTCATAAATAATATGATAAGTGGCAATACATTTATAATAACAAAACTTGTACATTGACTGAAAATATTGATAAATGAATAGGAGGATGAACCGATTGTGGATTGACTTACAAGACCATTTAGGTGATGAATATAATAAGGGTTTAGATGCCTTTGTAGAATTTGCATTAAGAGACAAACCTAATGGATCCAAAATCTATAGTCCTTGTATGAAATGTCAGAATAGGTATCTTTATAGTACAATAGAGGTAAAACGGCAATGTCAAATGTGGGATTTCATGCGTTGGTGCAAAAAGTGGAGTGTTCATGGGGAAACATACTTATTTTCTCGGAATACAACTAGCAACATTCCTGTGCTTGAAAAAGAACAACAAGATGATATGGTTGGGATGCTTCAAGATATTAGTGGTATTAGTGACTTTGATAATGCAACTGAAGAGCCTAAAGATTTGAGAGAGATACAAAAATTGTTAGAAGAGGCTAATATAGAGTTGTATCCAAGTTGTACTAAGTTTTCTTCACTGTCATTCATTATGAGATTATTACATTTAAAAGTCCGGAATGGGTGGTCAAACAAGTTTGTTGATATGGCACTTGAGCTTCTAATGGATGCTTTTAGCAAGATAGGAGTGAAAATTGCCAAGAATTACTACAAGGCTAGTACAATAACGAATGTGTTAGGAATGGAATGCAAAGTCTGGAATGCTTATCCAAACAATTACACAATATACAAAGGAGAAAATGAGGCCGCATAACTTTGTAAGGTATGCAATACTCTAAGGTACAAGAAAAAGGGTAGTACAATTGTATGCAAGCGTGTTAGGTATTTTCCTTTGACTCCGAGGTTGAAGCGATTGTTCATGTCTCACAAAATTGCATCCATTATAAGGTGGCATTAAGAATGTCATGTGAAAGATGGAGTCTACTGACACCCAACTGATTCTAAAGCTTGGAGAAAGTTTGATGAGTCGCATTTGGAATTTATAAGTGACTGCCGAAATGTTAGACTTAGATTGGCTTCGGATGAATTTAGTCCGTTTTCAAATATACACATACCATATAGTACTTGGCTTGTTGTTTTAATACCATACAATTTGCCACACTGGCTATGCATGAAGCAACTTTATTTTATTCTGTCAACTCTTATCGATATCCCCAAGAGTCCAAGAAACAAGATTGATGTATTTTTGCAACCATTAATCGAGGAATTGAAATAATTGTGGCTTGACAGTGTGATTACTTATGATGCTGAGGTAAAAGAGATGTTCTATTTGCATGTAGCTATTATATGGACCATAAGTGATTTCCCAGCCTATGATAATCTCTCTAGCTATAGTGTACATAACTAGAGAGCTTTGTTTGATATGAGGTGTCAACTGTTTATCTTACTGTTTGCCTAACAGTGATAAATATTACTTCTTATATTATCATAGATTTCTTGAATCGTCACATAAGCTCCGTAGGGACAAAGTTTCTTTCTATGGTGGAATGGAAATACGACAAGCACCAAAAAGGTGTACGGGGACAGAAATTTTGACACAACTTTAGGGTTGTTTAACAGAATATGCTGTAGATGATATGAAAATCAGAATGCAGACCAACTATGAATGGAAGTTTGGCATAAATTCTTATAATTAGAAGAAGAATAGTTTTTTTTTTTTTTTGGGAGCTGCCATATTAGGAGAGTAATTTGATGAGTCACAATCTGGATCCAATGCACATTGAGAAAAATTTTGCAAATAATTTGTTGTTTACAATATTGGGTGATAGTACTTCTTCAAAAGATAACTTCAAAGCTCGTCAAGACTTACAGGTAATGAATATTAGAAAGTCTTTACATCTAAGTTTAAAACTGTTAGGAACTAGATATAGTTTGCCAGCAGCTCCTTATACAATAAGCAGGTCAGAAGTTGAAGTTTTTTTTTTACAGTATTGAAGGAATTGAAAGTTCCTGATGACTATTGTTCTAATATTTCTCGATGGGTAAACATGAGAAGAAAGACTTTGGGAGGTTTGAAGAGTCATGATTCCCACATTTTACTTCAGTAATTAATCCCATTAGCATCCTGAACAACTTTGCCCAAGAATGTAGTGTAACTTTTGATTAAGATTGCTTCATGTTTTAGGCAGTTGTGTTCTAAAGTTAACGAAGAGAGGTATTTTGAGTATCTTCAAAACTGTTTTGCAGTTACACTCTGTCTTTTTGAAAAGACATTCATCCCTTTTATATATATATATATATATATATATATATATATATATAATGGAACATTTACCAATACATTTGGCCGATGATGCGTTGTTAGCTAGTTCAGTTCAATGTCGACGGATGTTTCCTGTTGAAAGATACTTAAAAACTCTAAAGTGTTACTTGTGTAATTGTGCTAGACCTGAAGGTTTGATAGCCAGTGGATATTTAATGGAAAAATGTATACATTCATGTCGAGATATTTAGATGATGTTAAGAGCAAAGAGAATAGGCCCCCATGACACTACTAGAAAAAAGTGATTTACCAACTGACAAAATCAGTTGGTAATTAGTTAAATTCGATTGGCAATCATGATTTACCAACTGATTACCAACCGAATGGCGTCGCATGCAAAAACCTTAGCTTGTAAATTTTCCAACCGAAATTTTTTTGAGTTGGTTGGTAATTACTAACCACATTTCGGTTGGTACTGTAAAATCGTCAGTTGGAAATTTGGCATTAAATTTGGCATTTGAGTGGACTATTTCGGTTGGTAATGTAAAAGCTTCGATTGGAAATTTGGCATTTAGTTTGGCATTTGAGTTGATTATTTTGGTTGGTAATTACCAACAAACATTTATGTTACCAACCGATTTTTGCAGTTGGTAATTATCAACCAAAAATGTAGTTTGTAAATTTATAATTTTTGGTTGGAAAATTTGTATTGAATATAAGATTGTAATTTACTAATTTACCAATTAAGACATGTTGCTACCAACCGATATATGTGTAGGTAATTACCAACTGACTTTTAGTTGGTAATTACTTTTTTTAGTTGGTAGTTTTATTTATTTACCAACTGACTTTTGGTTGGTAATTTTCCAACTACTTTAGTTATTTAAAATCTGTTAGTAATTTTTTGTTGGTAAATTACTAACCGAAATGTTCATTTGCTAATTCTTTTTTTCCGTTGGTTGTTTTCTTTCTTTACCAACTAAATATTCAATTGGTAATTTTCTAACTATTTTAGTAATTTAAAATCTGTTGGTAATTTTTTATTGGTAAATTACCAACTAAGTTATTTGTTGGTAGATAGTTGGTTTGAAAATTACTAACTGTTATTTAATATATTGCCAACCGAATTATTTTCAATTACCAATTGAAATACTAATCAAATTCTATTCAATTACCAACTGATTTTTCAGTTGGTAATTTTTCTTTAATTTGACAGAATTCTAGTTCATCTGAACATATAACCAAACACATGCATTTGACAAATTCATAAAATAATAAAGCCAAAACACATCCACAAACCCAACATAAACATCATCAAATCCAACACAAACATCATCCTTCTACAAACATAAACGTCATCCTTCTACAAATTCAAAGCAAATATAATTTCCTCACAAAATTATAGTAGGTGTGATAAGCTACACATATCTTCCGGTCAAAATAACAGGAAATGCAAACAAAATATGAAATGAAGGCTAATACAGTTCCATTTGCAGCCTACTTTCAAAGTTCTCTAGCACGTGGAAAACCCCCCTTAAGTTGGATGGCACCAGAATCTACTTAGCTCAACTTTGTCCTGGCAATAAGAATTCGAAGTCAATACGCATTTTAGGCAAATGATACAAACAACTAAATAAATTGTAAGGGTCCACTTGGTGTAGGGTTTTCTAATAATACACGTTTAAGGTTTACCTCAACACCATCTTTGTAGTAACAAACAAGAAAGATGCACTTGTAGTCTTCATTATCATGTAATATTCTCTCAATTTCTTCAACTTCTACATCCCAATATGCTTCACGATCTTCATCTTTCTGAAAAGAAAACCTAAAAGGTCCATAGGTGAATAAAAGAAACAGAAATTATTCAACTAAAAATTACAAAACAAGTTCCACAATGAAATGGCAACATGACATTCACAAATTTCTTTTCACCATATGGGCATATTACTTTTCTTTTGGTTGCTGGTTATGGTGGAAACAATGAGGATGCAGGATTTCCAGCATCAAATTATTAAGGAAACTCAGAAACCTTCAAAAGCATGCCATACAAAAGATTTCAATTATACATGCACTCACACACACCCCAAAAAACACACTAAGACAAGAATGCAATCCACGAAAGAAGTGCATAGGAACTATATCATTCTTGAACAAAAGTATGCAGATGAACAAGATCATTTATCAGAACAAGATTGCTAGAACCATTAAGTCCTAGTTGCATGTGAGAATATTTATCAAACATGAAAACCTAGAAAAAATCAGTTGCCAATGGGGATTCCAAGAATAACATATAGTATTTAGTGTTCATCAACAAATTGTATCGGTAAATGCCATGCAGTATAAGCATACACATTCCACCCTTCAATACCAGGACTCCACCTGCTGCATTCTATGCAATTTAGCAGTCCAGGAGAAGAATTTTGCAAGCAAATGCTATAGCTACTTGGTCAGTATTCTGTCAGCAATGATTTTCAAAAACCCAGCCACAGGCACATAGCTCATCACAACAGAGATCTGTCTTAACAGCTATTTTCTGTCACACAAACCAATATGCATTTGAGTACTGCTGCTGCAACTAAATGGT